>VZZY01018751.1:0-228335 GCA_013400335.1 Eurystomus gularis | reverse complement strand
GCCACATCTACTCCTTTTTTGAACACCTCTAGGGATGGTGACTCCACCACTTCCCTGGGCAGCCTGTTCCAGTGCCTGACCACTCTTTCAGTAAAGAACTTCTTCCTGATATCCAATCTAAAGCTCCCCTGGCACAACCTGAGGCCATTACCTCTCATCCTATCACTAGTTACCTGGGAGAAGAGACCAGTACCAGCCTCACTACAACCTCCTTTTAGGTAGTTGTAGAGAGCAATGAGGTCTCCTGTCAGTGTCCTCTTCTTCAAACCAAACAATTTCTGTTCCCTCAGGCGCTCCTCGTATGACATATTCTTCAGACCCCTCACCAGCTTTGTTGCTCTTCTCTGCACCTGCTCCAGCACCCCAATGTCCTTCTTGAGGTGTGGGAGGGCAGCATATGTCTGTGCGTGTATGTGTGATATCCATTTGAAGCCACAGATCCTGGAATCTAAGAAGCAGGACTGCCAAATAGCGCTCATTGCCGGTTCATAAGACCTGCTCTTCCAGCTCGTTCTGATTTAGGCTGTGGGTAAGAAACTGGCAGCTGTGGGTTCCAGGAGCAAGTTTCATTCCACTCTAATGGAAAGAGACTGCAGGGAGGGTTCCTTTCACTGGTGTCACAGAGAGAAAGAGGAATAAAAATGCTTCAAGGATTCCTTCAGGAAGGAGATATTGCTTGGTGTTACTCAGTGTCAACAAAACATATAACAATAAAAAAATAGTTCCAATTAAACTAAGTTTATTAACACCCATTGCCCCAGATTACGTGTAATGGAGTTGTGAGAAGGGGATAGAGTGGGATGAATGAGTAAAAGTCTCTGATGAGGGCTGCAATACTGGAAAAAATAAAAGATTTAAATTCCCTCAAATGAAATTGATGCTTGTGGAGTTCATCAAAATAAAGATGTTTCGCCTCTTTTTCCTGATAAGGAGGAAAGGTGTTACTTTTGAATTTTATCTTAGGAGAGCTCTTAGAAACACAGATGAGAATGGTTTTTGAAGGAGGGGGAAGACTTTTTTTCCTTTTTCCATTATAAAAGACCAGAGATTAATTTCATCAATACTTAAGCCCCAGAAAAAAATGTTTTAAAGAAACATATTAGTTTCCTTTGATTTTTAGCTGGAAAGTATTTTCTGAGTGGTTCTTTCTGTTGTTTAAGTATAATTGAGATCCAGACTGAAGGGAAAAAAATAGCCAAACACAAACAAAGAAACAAAAATTTCTCATTCTAAGTTCACACTCAATCTTACTAGGAGTTTAAAAGAAAAGAAATGGATGTAGAATTAAAATTTAACAGTAATTGTTAAAGCTTCTAGTGTTACAGCTTTTTTCTTTATGATTTGGACTGGGGCAAGAACACATAAAGAGGTAAATATATAAAATATATTTAAATATTAAATATATGTTATATATTAAATATATTTAAATATATGAACATGTGTAAACAAGTCTAAAGTTTGATGAAAACCTTGGATTACACACAGTAAAATTGTATCTAGTGCTAGAATTGATTGAGAAACCGTAATGAAAAAGTATTATGTCAAAATATGGTTTTACACTGGAACACTAGAGAAAATTATTGATCCTTAAATTCCGTAGTACAGCTGGGGTGGTGGGGAGGAACAGAGAGAAGTAAGTAATAGTTAATGCAATCACTTGAAAACTAACAAGCTCAGCTCACAACCAGTGTGCCTGTGGGTTTCTCGTATTTG
This sequence comes from Eurystomus gularis, assembly GCA_013400335.1. Taxonomy (NCBI): domain Eukaryota; kingdom Metazoa; phylum Chordata; class Aves; order Coraciiformes; family Coraciidae; genus Eurystomus; species Eurystomus gularis. Next base: position 226,622 of record VZZY01018751.1, on the reverse strand, counting down.
TGCTGAATGCCATCAACTGGGATGCTACAGATTACCCTGACCTCCCTCATTCTTTCTCAATGGAAACTTTGCTAGATGTTGTTTCATTCTGCGTCAGAACGAAAGCACATTTGGAAACCTCAAATGCTTTCCTGAAGTAAAAGAGCTGCTTTGCTCAGCAGTTCCCAGGGTTGAGCTCCAAAGCAATATTTGCTGTGTTCAGAGATTATATAAGAAGATTCTGCCCCTGACTGCAGCAAAACCAGTATCAGGGCCTTCTGCGCAAAAGCTACATCCATACTGGTAAATTAGACTGTGCCAGGACCCATGTTCTGCCATTATGGTGAATTATCAGAGTTTTAAAACTCTCGTGTTGTCCAGAGCTGGGTGGCTGGATCGTTGCTGCTTGTTGAGAATGCTCCTTGGCTAGTGGTGTTACTCTTGAGTCATACAAGAGCTCTTTGGGATCATTCTGGTGCTGTTTAGCTGAAGAAGAGAAGAATGATAGACGATCTGATCAATGCTCATCAGTATCTAAAGGGTGGGAGTCAACAGGATGGGGCCAGACTCTTGTCAGTTGTGCCCAGCTACAGGACAAGGAGCAACGGGCACCAACTGGAACCCAGAAGGTTGAATCTGAGCAGGAGCTAAAAATTTCTTGCTGTGAGGGTGATGGAGCCCTGGATTTTGCCACCCAGAGAGGTTGTGGAGTCTCCTACTCTAGAAAGATTCCAAACCCGCCTGGGGAACCTCCTCTGGGTGACCCTGCTTCAGCAGGGGGGTTGGACGAGATGATCTCCAGCGGTCCCTTCCATCCCCCACCACCATTCAGTGATTCTCTGAATCACTCTATGGAGATGTCTATGTCTCTTCAGTGGCCTAGAGAACAATCCCATCTCTCAGCTGAGGTTTGACATCAACATCTGAGAGTGACACTGAGTGTTACCATCCACATCGTTCCTTCCAAAAATACACCCTTAAAACCAGCAAAATTGCTCAGTTAAGGAGAGAAACTTATTATCTCCCTTAGACCTTTCTATCACCCAAAATATGACCACTAACAAAATGCAACATCCAGTTTTCATTTCCAACACTTGTCCTAATAATGAATTTTCTCCAGATCAAAGTGACACTCAAAACAAAAAACCTCACAGTGACCTTAGAAACTTCTCTAGAAGTTAGATCGGACCATTTGATTCATATCTGCTCTTTGCTAAGAAAACTACTGTTCAATTTTACATTCTAAGGGCAATTTTGATGTATATTAAATGTATTTTTAAAGTAAGGAAACTGAAAAAATAAAGAAGTTTTCAGGTATTCAAGTTCTTTTTCATAATTCATTGATTAAAAGAGACTTTTTTTTTCTTTATGTTGTGTAGTAGTCATTTAAAGTAACAAATGTTGCCATCATTCATTTATTTTGTTATCATAATATAAAAATATAAGTTTGGAAGAGTTTGTAGGTGTGAGATCAAGGTGATATCTTTTACTGATGATTTTGGTGGAGTTATGAACTTTGAGGAACAAAAGGTCTTTTTAAAATTAAGGCCAAGAGAGATTTCAGAAAATCGTTCTAAATATTTGTTCTTAGCAAATTTTACGTTGAGAAAAAATCCCCTTGAAATAAATCCTTTCAAAACTCTCACTCTGACTTTGTGATTTCATTATTATTCATTTCATATTTAGTGTCATATACATGTAACAGTATCATTATGCTATAATGTGTCGAACAGAGAAAGTAGAAATAAAACTTCTTTCCTGATTGAAACAAGATGTTTTTCTTTTAATAAATATTTTATGCTGGCAGTGTCAAAATGTGACAATTCCACAATAATGAAATGAAATATTTCTCCAGTCCTGAACAATATTTTCCCTAAATTGATATTGTTTTCATATGACCTCTTGGAATTCTCCTGTTCATTGCTGGTTTAATAACAGCTCTTGGAACTTAGGTGAGACTCTTCTCACCTGATGAGGACATCTGTTCTCTGGAGACTTGGTCTGTGTAGTTTAAATTCTCTAGTTGAATTCAGATAATCCTAAAGAAAATAATTCTATTATGTCAAGTAAATCTAACCTAAAACTACCTATTTTTATCCACCAGTAATTTTTATTATTGGTAGATAGATACTGAAGTCAGATTATCTACTTTAGGTAAATCTGCATCCATTTTTATTTTGATCTTACTTTTATCATTGCGCTTTTAACGATGTCTTTTCTTTGAAATGTCTTCTGGAGTGTTACACAGACAGAATTCAAACTTGGTGGTTGCTATTTGCTCACTGAATATAAGTTTTTCCTTAAACAATCCCTCACTAACCTAATTTTGAGGAGCTCACTAGCAAACAAACCTGTTTGTAGGCACGGCATTTGTGTCTGGGATAGAGACAATCTTGTTTCCCCTTCACAGAGGTTTAATCTAAGTCATTTTGCCATGTGATTGAACTAAAAGCGTGTAGTGGGACAATTAAAGAGCAATTGTTGACCGGTTGCAAATGCAGGAGTTGCCAGAATTTAATTGTGTATGATTTTGTGCCCACAGCACCATGTTTCTGTGTAAATGAGCCCATGCTCAGTAAACGCTGGAAGACTCATTGTGTTCCTTGACCTCCCCACTGCTAACAGCATAACATAGTCATGACGAGGCTGAATCACATGCGCTGAAATCTTCCTATGGATTTCAACAGGCTTTTGACCCAGCCTGAAATGGCTCCCCTATGTGATGGGAACCAGAGTTGAACACAGCTCTCCTCCGTTGCAGCTCAGTACCTTACCCAAGACCTCCCTTACTCTCCCATTGTCTGAAGAAGGGTTTCAAACAATCATTTGAAGAGTCTCCTCAGACCACTGGAAACAATAAATAATAATAAAAAAAAGATCTGTGTGAAACAGGCCTCCCAGCTGAACCAAGGGAGATGGCCCAAAATGCAGGAGTTTCCTATGTGATACAGGAGATTTGGCAGCAGGCGTGGAATTATATCTCATTCCAGACAGTGAAAATAACCAAAACCATGAGGTTTTTTCATGGAACAAATGGAAACCATGTGACCCGTCACAATGGAAAAAGTGTAGCTGCTTTCAGCTCCCTAAGCCCTGACACTTCTTTTTGATTTAACCACAATAATCTAAGTGGAAAATGAATAAATGTCAAGGTTTTTTTCAATAAATCTGTGCACGAGTGAGAATAGGAACCAGAATAAAAGCTTTTCACAACATAAAGTTCATATGCTTGGATCTCTGACAACACTTTATTTCTCTTATTTTTTATTATTATTATTAGGCCTGGTTGTGCCATTTATTTCAAAAAACAAAATATTGTAGGACAGGGAAACTGCTAGCAGTTGCTAAGCCTGGAGTGAAAACCTAATTCATAACAAGATGACCTGAATCAAGATGCATGTATCTATTTTTTATGAGTTGTAAAAGAAATATTTTAGAAATAAGTATGAGATTTGTCCAGTGCTCACTTGGGCAAGATTTCTGCATGGTGAAATGAGGTTGGTTGAGCATGAGACCTCAAATGTGTGCTAGCAGAAGAAATTAAATGGACAAAGACTATATGTTGCACTTGGATTTTGGGGGGAACTTAATGTCACATTATCCTGAGTTGGGAATAACTCACTTAGCCTTACATCCAATTAATAATCTAAGTGTGCAAGCAGTGACTCAAGAACTCAACCTCAGCAGACTGAGGTTCAGCAGATCGCTGGATCTCAGCAGAGCGCCTTCTCTGTGCTTTATGCTTCCACTCGAAAGAGGAACCCAACTTGCCATGAGTATCCACACCTAAGATGATCTTGGTCTGAAGTAATGAGGTAGCTCCTGATTGGGTGAATGTAGTCCCCGAAGGTCAGAATTAGACTGATTTGCCTAACAGTGCATAACAGGATAAAAAGACCAAAGCATTGTATTCTTCATCTGAAGTCCACATGGTTACGCTGAAAATAAATTTGTCACATTCTTATGTACCTGGCTGAATCAAAGCCTCCAGGAAGAATTAGATCGCTTCACCCGATGATGATGCTGAATGAATATTATCTTTTAGATAATCTCTCCTTAGACAAGAAAAAGTGATTTCTCATACACTGACTCTTACAATAGAGACTACTGACAGTTTGAGACTTTGTAAATTAAATGGGAAAGAGACATTCTCTGAGTTCTGGTTTCTAAAGAGAAGGTTCTGTCTGACATACATTTCTAGGAAGGGATAGTATTCAGATAGTGCAATAAAATATATTTACTGCTACAAATCTTGCCTTGTTTATGACCTGAACCTATCGAAGTTATAAAAACACTACTATTATATAATATCTATTTTACCTGCCCATGCTATCTTATTTCCTAAATCTGATTGGCTTTGCCGGGCTATGAATAGCCCTCCAAAGACTTATATTGGCTTTCTTCTGATGGTACACGCAAAATAACTCCATATGCACAAGCAGAAAGCCATGTAAAGTAAAATGCAACAACAGACAGTCTCCTTGAGGTGGAGGAGAAAGCTCTGAAGTTCACCATACTCCAGCCTTCTCTCCCTGTCAAACACTAAGCTACTTTCACTGGGAAGGTTCCCTCAACAGCTTCTCTCTAGCAGGGCTCCTGCTAAAAATGCTGCGGCCAAGGGTCTCTGTTGCATGGGTAATATCCAGTATTTTCAGACACAGTACAAAGCCATCTTGGTGCCACCTGTCCTGGCCTTTCCAGTATGTTCTACAAGTGGACAGTCAGTTCAAGAGAACCCATTGCTGGTGTGGGAAATGTGAAGGTCAGAGGGTCCAGATGAAACTAATGCATAGAAGCAACTGTAAGCAGCAGGAAAGTAGAAGGTAGATGGTAGATCAGGTAAAGTCTGATGTATGTAGGATCTAATGGATTGCTGGTCATTTTTATAGTTATCCAATCACCTCACTTGACTAGTTACCAACTCATACCACTATCTCTTCTCTGTTGCTGTTTTACACAGTTATTTTTTGACCTTTTTGAGCCTTTCTTTCCCAGGCCAGTCAACGTTTTTTCTTGCTTCATCTACTGCAGCCTTGTAATCTTACCTGCTAGCTGGTGAATTAAGGATGTCTGGTCCAGCATGTTTCAGAAAGACTGCCATGGTGCCCCACTCTCCTAAGAACAGTCCAAATGGTTTTACTGTGTACCTGTAACTAGAAAAGAAACAGATGTTTGCAGAGAAATTGTTTCACTGAAAGCAGAGCAAGGTAGTACTTAGATAATAGTATTTTGACCAACATGTGACCAAGCACTCGCACCCAAATACGGCACCATGTTATGTCACTAGTCTTGCAGGAACTATAGTAGCATAATTTAACTTCAGAAGAGATAAACTCTGCTTTCTTTGGTTATCAACTAGCCATTAAATGACTTTAGGTGACAGCAGCAGGGACCAAGGAAAGAGATAAGGGCTGAACTTAAGGAAAAAATCTCTAGGTTTGCATAAAGAAGAGGTGCTGGTGGGGTTGGTCATTTACTCAGACTGGGAAAAACTAGGAAGACACAGAATCCTCCGCAAGAGAAAGGAATTTTAGGCAAAATATTTTCCCCATCACCTGGAGGACAATAAAACATCTGGAAAGTGTTACCAGCCATTCCGTGCAGGAACCCAGCACAGGAATGAGATTTGGAGACCAGTCAAGGGCTCTGGGAAGTGATGGAGGAGTGATGAATAGGTAAATCAAGGTGAGATAAGTGACAAGGAGAAGTATACCAAGCAGAAAGCACATTGCCTCATTCTCCTCCCTAAATGTCAGCAGCGGGTTGGAATTACTTTTTCCCTCACCTTGCTTTGCCAGGTCCTGAGGACATGTTCACTGCTAAAGGCCAACAACATTCTCTTCCTGGGATGTTGCTGTAGGGTATAAAAAATAAATATAGCTTTTATCAGTTTGCAGACATTCTAACCTTTTGCTGTGGAGGTGTAGATCCCTGTATAGCACATTTACACTAAATGACAGCTGGCCTGGTCTCTTCTTCTGGCTACCTGCCATGGGTGCCTCAGCAACACTCCATAGACCTCCCTGAACCTTACAGGGGTTTGCAGATTAGAGGCTGGCAAAAATATATGCACATACTAGAGACAGTAAGCTAGGAAACACCCTTTACATATATACATGCATGTTCTGAGGCCTTGGCCAACAGAAACAAAATTGATGCAAACCAGGAGAGCTTCCTTGGCTTCATGGGCTTGGCTGAGGTGTGGGGGTTGCAGTCTGTGGCAGCTGAGATCCGAGTTCTGATATTTTAGTGGAATCATTCTCATTTAACAAGCAGAAGATTTCTCTTAGAAGATTTTCATGGAATACTTCCATTTGCATAAATTGAAAACAGACTTAGACGATTTAAGGGGGGACTAACCTTTTGTCACTGCCTGTCAATGTGGCCTATTCTCCAACAACCATTATCAGTCTAATTATCAGCCCTGTTTGAAGTTTTCTCTTCAGTTGCTTTACTATTGAAACTGATGGTTCCTGGAAGAAGGAAGTTTTCCTTAAGAATGAGAGAGCAAGATTTTGTTCCAGATGGCTAGGTTTGTCATATCTCCTAACAGTTAGCAATGGAGTGAAGAAGCTTTGGCTCCTGGGTCTCATTTGTCTCAAGCCATGCTGTCCCTGAAAGGTGTCCTTGTGGAAACAAGTGCATTTCCCATGGTCACAGACGCTGCCCATTTAGATCTTTTGTTGTGCAGTTCAAAGCCCAGCTGTAAATTCAAGACCGTTTATAGACCAAGGAGCCAACTCTATTGCATGCATGAGCCACGACAACGCATTATAGTTGAGGCTGGGTCACTTAGTGGAGCTCCAAAGTAGCAAAAGTAGCTTCTTTCTTTGTCTTGCTCCAAAGGCAAACCTAATAGCTCATAACTATTTGCGCCAGAGGTGAAATTTGATTGGTGAATACCGGACAAACCAGTCCCCTGCTCTGTTCCTCAAACAGCATTTTCACAAAATCTGGAGCCTCTGAGCTGCAGGAGAAGCTCCAGCCCCATGTAAGTTAATACAGAGTTGCTTATCCCAGCTTTGCTCATTGTGAAGCATCAAGAGAAAACTAGGAGACAAAAGCAAGTAGGAAGCTGCTCTCCCTGTTCTTGGATAAGGGGAATGCAGAAGCCAATTAAGAGCCCAGCCTTAAAGTGTCACAAATATATATATCACATTCAATAGCTTGTCTTCTGCTTATAGCAGGTGCAGCTTTTTGCCATGTTTTCCCAGGATTTAATGGGAAGGAAAATTCCCTTTGAGCAGACTGGCAAGATAAAATGCCACATTAGTTTCTAAATGCTTAATTACTAGCATTGTGTCAAATGAAGCTTTATTTCCACCATACGACTCTGCAAGTAGTACTGTAAAGTACTGTAATTACTACTGCGAGTAGTACTGAAGTACTGGGGTTTGTACTTCTTTCACATTAATATTTGGAAGAATTCACCATGAACTTTTAATATAGAACCAGTGTTTGAGTGAGGGACAGAGATTTATGCAGAATTTGCTGGCCTAAATTGCTTCCTAAGTGCCCTCAGAACTGCCAGACTGGATCAGACCCAGTCCACTTGGCCAACACTTGTCTCCAACATAGGTGCCACTCTATTCAGAGGAAAGTTCAAGCCTACATTTTTCGGTCAGTGTGTGTGATATCTCTCCTTCTATGATAAGTTTATGAAAAATACTCATGTTTCAGAACACCTCATTTTAGCTCAGGCTGTAGCAGTTAATTATTTCTAATTTAAGGAAGCTCTTTTCTGAATATTTGTGGTATAGACCAAGATAGCAGACATCTGATGAACACGCACGCAAATGTGACCTAAACCACTGTCCATGGAAATCTTTTCCTAACGACTAATAGAAGCTGGCTCCAATTTACCTTCTCAAACAGCTTCACCAAGCTTGGATCAGAAGCTTTCTCCTGGAGAGCATATTGCAACCTGGTTCCACGTGTGGGGACTTAACAAAAACGTCCATCCTTCCACAGAGCAACTTTTTGTGGCCACAGCCACTGCAGGCACAGAGGCTCACATGGCTCTGATGAAGAACTAGTGCATTCCCCGGGGGCTGTTAACAAGCGGCTGGCTTGTGGAGAAGTGACACAAAGTGTAAACAGCAGCCTTCATCAAGGCCAAATGAAAACCGAATGTGTTTCTGCACCCTTCACATCAAAGAGCCAAGACTTGAAGACTAGCAGACTCCAGGACAGCCAGCGCTCAACTCCAGCATAAAAAAAACATAATTAGCACGTTAAACTGTTGCGTAAACATGTTTGCATTGTTATTTACTAAGTATCACAGGAATGCTTTGTAACAGTTCATCAACTCAAGGGGGTGAGGAGAGGGAGGAAATGGCTTTGCAGGGAATAATCAAAGACAAAGATTCCAGATCAAACTTACTAGAATGAAAAAAAAAAAATCAAAACCCAACAGAAAAAATAAATCCAAACCAGAACAACAATCAAATAAATGCCTCCACAAATCAATTTTAAAAATGCAATCCCAAAACCACTGCTTAGAAATGAAACTTGACAAACTTATAATTCCTGTATATCAATACCTTGGAATTCCATCTACATTTTGATTGTTATATTTTAATTATTATCTGAAGGAAGGAATTACCAAACTCATGTTTTCAGGTCATGAATCACCAAGGGGCCTGGACTTTCAGGCAGAAAATGTATCACATAGAGATCTGAAAAGAAATTTCTTTGTCAGGACTTTTTTATGGAAGGCTGCAAAATTCCTGACAGTATAGACAACATAAAATCATGGGTTATATCGGTGTGAAGGAGTATTTGGGCACAATTTTGAAAGTAAGAAAAAAAAAAGAGTATTATTTTGCAAAAAAAGAAATTTGTTTAGTTAATTATGAGCAGATAACAGGCAAAACCCTTGAATGACATGTCATCCAAAACCCACATGGGCTGTTTTCATTTAGAAGAGGAAAATTACTAAAATGAGGCTCTTTTACATCAAATTTAATATATCCTTTTTAAAACATCTCTTTTAGACCAAAGGTGGCTATCTGCATAGTACTCTATTGCTGAGAACCAAGGTGAGGTGAGATTAATCCCTGTTGTGGTGTTGCCATGAATTGATCATCTCCCCAAGGCCATGCCACAATTTCTGTCCTCAGCAGCTGTACCTGGAAGCATGGAGAGATACTCCATAGCTTGAAGGAAACAACCTTTAGAAATTGCTGGGATTAAGCTTCGTATTGTATAAATCAGTATTCTCAGTATTGCTCTGGAAGTGAGCATGTGTTTTAAGATTTTAAAAACACTACGGTGTCAATAGGCTGAGTTAAGTTTACAGCTGCTTCTGTGGTATGGCAGCACTGACGTGGGCAGCTGCAATTGCAGAAAATGTATCCTTTCATTTTTAAAATCTGTGCACGGTCTATTCTGGATACAGAGAATAATTTTTCTCTGAAAGATACAGAAATCAGAAGTGGAAATGAGATTCCTGTTCAACTAAAAAGAGCTTTCACACGCCCTTTTCAGAGCACAGATAGCAAGAACTTAGCAAAGTCCTTTCATACAAGTGTATACACACACACACACACTTTTGTATGTTCATATACTTATAATCCCAGGAGACAAGCTGCTTCCAACTGAACATGTCCAAAGATCTCAAGAAGCTGATGAAGTCTTTGACCAGATTCTTGCCTGGTCTGTTTGGACAGCACCACTGGAGGATCTACACTTGGCTATCACAATATGACTAGTGTGCATTTCACAGGAGGGTTGCCTATTGCCATGGACAGGGTTGAGCTTTTAAGCCCAGGGTCTGGCCACCCCATTTTCCTGTGTGGGAATTGTCTAGCTCTGCCTTTACCCTCACTCCTAGGTGAAGAGTCAGTAGGTATGAGGACCTGTCCTCCTTTCACTCACATTTGCTGCTGGTCACCCAAATGACCATTCATTCTTCTGTCCATACATCTGATAGTGCTCTATGCTTAGAGTAGTTCCAATAACACAATGTCCTCCAAACACACACATGCACACATGTGCGTGTACAGATGTCTTTGAAGTCCTTTAGACTTGACAGAGAGCGTGAGGCTGATCTCTCCTGTGTGTTTTGGTTTGGTTCTGCTGCTACTATTTTGTTTAAACATACCTTTTCTAGGGACTATGTTCTTTGTTACTCCCATGGGGAGGGACAGTTGTTTCTTTTACCCCTTCCCCAGCACTTCTTTTTTTCCAGACACTCCCCTGATACGGAATTTGCACATGTTCAAAGCAGAAATAAATGCTCAACATTTTTTTTCCTTCTCCCTTGTTTTTTTTCCCTTTCTTGGAGCTGGATGAAGGCAAGGCTGTAAGAACGTGGCATGCTTTCCTACAACAATCATGTGAAAGCCATTATAGAGCTGCCCTTAACTTGTACCATACCCCCAGTCAGCACTAATAAAAGAGACACAAGAAATACGCATGTGCCACAAGACTCTTGTATGGAATCAATCCCTCCTGTGTTGTTAAAAGGGTAAAGGAAATTTGTTGTTGAAGGAATGTGCATTTTGAAAAGAAGGCCACTAGATAGATCTGACATCAGTGAAGAGACAAACTTACTTGAGATAAAAGCCTGGCTTTTCATAATTGCTGCCCCTATGGTCATTACAGGAGTATGTGAATGTCTCAGCTAACTCCAAGCTTGGCTATAGTAGATACTTTAAATAAATATTCATTAGAAGTGGTCCTTGACCTGGAAACCTTGGAGCCTGAATGGACAAGCTACTCAAAGGAATGAGTAAGCTCAGTTTCCAGGTTAGGAGGTGGGGTACTGTGAAATGAAAGGTAGGATTGATTTCAACCATCTTATGTAATTTTCTGTTGGCCAGAAATTCTCATCTTCCCAAAACTACAGAAAAAGGAATAAAACCAAAATTCCTTCCTGAAGAAACCTGCTTTGGTCTGCAGCTCCTCTTTTTTTTCAGAGTAAACAACTTGTCTTAGCCAGTCTGGCTCTGTGGAGTAGCCTGCTTCAGCTGTAAACAATTTCAGCCATATGATGGAGAGGACACTAATTGTACAAAGCATAAAGTTATTTGTGGATAAAACATAAGTGACATGCCCTTCAAATTAGTGGCCTTGGGGAATGATGATGCGAAGGATTTTCAGTTCCATGCTCACACACTGTAGTAATGAAGATCAAAGAATAGTAGACAGCACAGTTTACATGAGAACAGTATTTTTCGTAAGTAAAATGGATTTCAAATTTTCTCTGGAAGGTGTCACAGAATATATAGACATATTGCATGGTTGAGGTGAAAGATTTGAAACCATACAGGTAGATATGGTGAGGTTTTCTCATTCACTGTGCTCTGCTTCTGTCCTGCACAGCTTCATTCTCATCAACATCTGGTAGCAACATTTTTCCTGGAATCCAGGCTTATGCACAATCTTACTTCTAGGTCAAACATTCCGACTTTTGCTAGTAAAATTAACCCCAAATTTGTTCATATGTTCCTAAAGGGAAAACATCCCTTAATTGGCCACTCAAATTGCTTTCATGCAAACAAAATTAATTATTCTTGGAATGTTTTTCAAATAAATAGTTTATTCAAGAGAAAAGGCAAATAAAAACAGACAGAGGGGGAATTCAAAGGGCAAGGATGGAAAATTGCTCTTTGTTGAAGTGAGTTATTTTTGTCAAGACCTGAAGTCACAGAAGTGTGGCTAATGAGTGAGTCAGCTTTGATAGCTGGGGTAAGGATAAAAGTCACTGAAGAGGGTACGGGAGCAGACTCAGCAGCTCATCGCTGTAGAGCATGAAGGAGTGGACACGTATGGAGGATGCTAGGAAAGCTCAGCTGAACTAGAGTTGAGGCTTTTGAGGGGTGTCAAGGTAAATCAATAATAAAAGGATGACCAAATTTGTGTCTGTTTCTATGTGGGATGGGTGATTTAGAGACAGCAGACAGGTAAGGCTGAGATACTAAACATCTTCCTTGCCTTATTCTTCTAACAGGTCTCTGGGCCTCTGTGACTAGTGTGGGATTCAATGAGGAAAACTACCAGCAATGAATCAGGGTCAAGTCAGGGATTACTTGAAAGAACTTTGTATACGAGTCCATGGGCCACATTATAGGGTGCTGAGAGAACTTACATCCTTGAAAACATGCTATCATCTCTGAATGGTCATGGAGAACCCCTTGGAGGGGAGTTCCCTGACACCTGGAGAAAGGCAAATGCCCCACATACCTTCCAACTAGGCCAAAATGATCATCTGAGGAACCTCAGGCCAGTCAGCCTCACTTTAGTCCCAGGAAAAATCATGAAGGAAGGAAGTCCTCATGTAAGATTTTTGAGGACATGGAGGAGAAGAGGATCAGGAACAGAGAGGATCGATTTACAAAAAGTAAATAATGACCAACTTCATTGGCTTCTAAGATTAAATGACTGGATTTCTAGATAAGGGGAGAGAAGGGGATGACACTTATTTCTGCTTTAGCAAGATTTCAATATGGTATCCCACAAGATAGAAGCTAGATCCATGTTCTTCACAGTGGTGTATGACTGGAGGATGAGAGGCAGCATAAGAAGTTAAAAGAAGAGCTATTCATACTGAAGAAGTCACTACAGGTAAGGAGAAACATCTTCCCAACAGCAACAGTCACACATTGGAGTAGATTTCCCAGACACGTTAAGCAGTGTCCATCCTTGGAGGTTTTTAAGACCTGGATGAAGGAAGATAAAGCCCTGAGACACTTGGTCTGACAGCATTGCAAACCCAGTTGATCAGGAGGTAGGACTAGGTACCTCCAAAGGTCCATTTCACTGCATGATCCTATGCAGCCAAGAATTGGAATTATTCTGGTAGAACCAAGTTTTATTGGAAAATGTCAGTCTGTTAAATCTGAAAGAAAAGTAATCACAAAGCAAGCAAATAAAAAATATCTGGTGAATAAAAACCTGGGTTTGTCTACCTATAGCACATTCTTGTTGTAGAAAAAAAATAGCATGCTTGCACCCATTATTAATTTGGAGATTCGTTATGAACTAGGTAAGTCCCTCAGAAATGCAAGTCCTGCTGTGCTTGGTTCTGTATAACTGTAACTTTTATGTCTCACAGATCATGTTTTCTAATTAAACAGGAGCAACAGAAGACAAGGCAGAGGAGATGGGTAATTCTCCCAAAGCCCTGCAGTCAAGCAATATTAGAGATATCATCCCAAATGAGTTCATCCTACAGAGTTTTTAAAAAGATGCTGTGATTAAATGGCTTTAAAGCACTAAAGGTGGCTCCTTCAGCTTTGAAGGTAATGGGAACCTATGGAAAGATTAGGTTTACCTTAGGACCTCAGAGTTAAAGAACCTTTCACAGATAACTGGCCTACTTGAGCAAGGGTGTTTAACCAGATGACCTCCTCCAGAGGTTCCTTCCAACCTCAGCCACTCTGTGATTCCATGATAATGTGAAAGAGGTCAGCCTCTTGATTGCTTTTGTTCCACAAAGTTGGTTTTGATTGTTCTGTAAATACTACAAAACCAGCTGTTTCTTGCTATAGTGATGGCCACTGCGCTTTGATCCTGGAACAAACCAGAAACCACAGAGGAGAGAAGAAAAACACTAAGTGTTCTGATTAAGATTTGGGACGAGGAAAGATTTATTTTCGTTTAGTTTAGTTTTATTTCTAAGCATACATAGTTCTTAGTGCATGAGTCATGGAACCTAGACTTGGGACCTCAGTTTGAATCCTCAGCATGCTGGGGAGCTCCTCTAGGAAGAAATGAAGTCCTTTCTTGTGGGATACAGATTTGCACAGGGGTATGTAGCACTTGGTCTACAGAATGTTAAACCAGCATTAACAGAGTCAAAATCAGCCCCATCAGATCCTCTCAGTGCTTGCACGGATTGGAAATGTAAGCATCAAGGAATATTTCCTTGATTTACCCACAACCCTCAGTAAACAAAAATATCTATGGACGGCATATATAAGCAACATATCTTAACAAACCACTTGGAAACCAGGCTAATGCTGCCTCTGATAGCAGCAATATGCATCCTTCTGATCACACAGAATCCCAGCATGGTGGGAGTTGGAAGGAACCTCTGGAGATCACCTCGTCCAACCCCCCTGCTGCAGCAGGGTCACCCAGAACAGGGTGCCCAGGATCACATCCAGGTGGGTTGGGAATCTCTTCAGAGAAGGAGACTCCACAACCTCTCTGGGCAGCCTGCTCTAGGATCTGACACCCTCACAGCAAAGATGTTTTTCCTCGGGTTGTGTTGGAACCTCCTGTGTTCCAGTTTGTGCCCATTGCCCCTTATCCTGTCACTGGGCACCACTGACAAGAGTCTGGCTCTGTCCCCATCCTCTTGACCCCCACCCTTTACGTATTGATCGGTATTGATCAGATCCCCTCTCAGTCTTCTCCAGCTCAACAGCCCCAGGCACAGAGATGCTCCAGGCCCCTCAGCACCTTTGTAGACTCTGCTGGACTCTCTCCAGTAGTTCCTTGTCTCTCTTGAACTGGAGAGCCCAGAACTGGACACAATAGCCCAGATGTGGCCTCACTAGGAAAGAGTTGTTCCTAATCCATTGCAATCCAGATGTTCCTAGATAGTTTACACAATGTGGATCACTTTGCATGATGAGGATCTGAAAGTACTCATAGCTTCAGTTTAGCTCTCTGGTCAGGAGGCGGTGGTTGCCTTTAGAAGGAGAAGCAGATACTAATGGTGACATCTGTTCCCAAGGCAGATGGATCCAGAAGACAAAGCATGAACATAGACCCAGTCTGTGGTCTGCCTGAGGTGTTCAGGAGCACCAGTACGTCACTGGTAGAAGAAAATTACTGTTACACAGAGGAGTGAAAGAACTCACTTGCACCATCTGAAGCAGGTCTTCAGCTGGACTGCAAATCATAACCTGGGTTGGTGCTACAATTTGCTGAGTTTCACCCTCCATGATCTCACTGTATAAGCTCTGATTTGTCTTCCAAAATTCATAGCTCCTTTGCTGGTACATCATATTGCAAACATATCTAATTAGTTTGCTGCTGTTACTCAACTTTCAAGATTTCTTTTTGGCATCACAGAAGTGTATTTTGGATGGGAGCCGAGTGACATTTTTGATGAGCAATAAATCTGTTAAAATGTAGCGTCTGAGATGTGTAGGAGGGGACAAAATATATTTGTGAAATTAATTTCAAATTTGGCAAAATGTTCCAGAAGAAAAAAAGGAGAGACATTTCAAAACTGTTCACTTTCATATTTTCAGAAGAACACTTTTCAGATTTTTCATAGTGCCTGGCGTACAGTCTATAAAACATTTTTCATCTTACATGAGTAAAAATAGTTAAACCAAAGCATCTGTGTAAGCCCCAAACAAATCTGAGTGTTTAGTTTTTAATCTTCCTACTTGAGAACTGGTAATAATTCTGCCTTGGTTCCAGAAAAAAACTTTTTAAACTTTTTGCATAACCTACTAAGCTTCTGTTCTGATATTTTCTCCTTTATATAGAGTGGTCTAAAAGAATATTTTGTTATTACTCTTTGCTCTTTTTTTTTCTTGCTTTTTTTTTTATTCCCTTCAGGTCTGTAGGGTATTTGTCTCAAACTATGCCCTATCTTGTGAGAGACCTCTGTGTTTCTCCAGGCTTTCTTCCTCAGCTTGTAGCTGTGCAGAAACACCAGCCTGGTCCTGCTAACAGCAGAACTATGTCAGCATAGGGATTCTGGGGAAGCACAGACCTCTCCTGAAAGGACTGTGGTCTCATTTCCTGAGGTAGCTCGTTGCAGCCTTACTGTCTCTCCAGTTGAGTCCATACCACCACCATTTACAAATTAATGTCATAAATTAATGGATCTCTTTTTGGTTCTAGGTGCTATGTGTTGGACATGGCTCATCATTCTATTTTGGGTTTTGCTACAGCAGGGATTACAGAGGGAAGGAGCGTCATGATGCCTCTTGGCTTCTGCTTCTGAAAGGAAAAACTGTTCCTCCAATTTGGCTTAGGGCTGTGGCTTCCTTCTGCCTGCTGACTGATCTGTCAGGGCTGTGACATTCTTATCCTATGGCATCTCCACTCACCGTGAGAAGAAGATGTTGAGTAGTTCAGCCTTCTGAGAGCCTCTCATAGAGATAGAGGAAGAAGTTTTTGACACTGAGGGTGATGAGACACTGGCCCAGGTTGCCCAGAGAGGTGGTCGATGCCCCATCCCTGGAAACATTCGAGGTCGGGTTGGACAGAGCTCTGAACAACCTGATGTAGTTGCAGATATCCCTGCTCAGTGAAGAGGGGGTGAACTAGATGAGCTTTAATGGTCCCTTCCAAACCAAACCATTCTACGATTCTATGGTTCTAAAAATATTTGAAACCAAATGCCTTTGTTCTAATAAACAAAAATGACACAATTAAATCCTATGATACTGGGTAATGAGTGATGAGACATCCCACAACAAGGTATTGAAAGCAATGCAACAGAGAGACTACAATAAGAGCAGAT
Source organism: Eurystomus gularis (assembly GCA_013400335.1). Classification (NCBI taxonomy): domain Eukaryota; kingdom Metazoa; phylum Chordata; class Aves; order Coraciiformes; family Coraciidae; genus Eurystomus; species Eurystomus gularis. The sequence goes on along the minus strand of VZZY01018751.1, from coordinate 210,202 downwards.
TTAAGGTTCATTGGTTACCAAAGATTTCATCTCATAGCTGCTATACAACTGCATAGGTTCTTTACACACATTTATTTCCCTACTTTCCATACAAAGATGAAGAAGCCGAGGAAGGGCCATGAAGGCTTAAGACAGAAAAGCCCTTAAAATCATTGACTGATTAAGCTGCCCTGAGTCCTGAATATTACAGAACTTAATGAATCAGAATGAATGAAAAGCTGATGGCTGAGGAATGAGGTGAGACAGGTACCTGAGGAGTCTTCAGCTGGGACAGAAACCAAATACACAGCAACCTGGAGACAGAAGAAATCTTCAACTTACTTTGCTTATCTTAATTGCCTACACTTCTCTGGAAGGACCCAAGCCTCCCTAACTGCTTTATTTTCTTAACCCGTATTACTTTCTTTTTTTTTTCTTTTCTTTTCTTTACCACCCCCAAACACATCCTCCCCTAAAGATAGAAAATTAAACCCCCAAAGAAAAGCTGGACCCTAGACCGGGACCCTAGACCATACAAGTGGTATGCCACAGCCTTTTCCAGGCTCACTCAACATGGGCAAGTTACCTGGAGACAGTGTGGATATTTGGTGCTCTCTAGTGACTGCTCCACAAAGACATTTGCTGCTCCTGTAACAGCTGGTTGTGATAAGGGTTAAGCTCTTTGACTCAATTAATTTTATTTCAGCTGAAAATCATCAAAAGCCCTCTGTTTAATACTGTTTAATACAAGCAGGTGCTGATCAGGGTACTAAATTGACCTTTTCATTTGTTTTCATTTTCTCCCCTTAAATATAGGTTCCAGGCTGCTCTTGCATAGCAAATTGGTTGTTTTGGGATTCAGTTGTCTTAGGAAGATCTCTCCTGTGCTTCTACAAGGTAACATGATAATCTACTATGTGTAGGCAAGAAAGCTTAACAATCAACCATGGTTTTGTTTACCCCTAAGCACCTCCTGCAGTTCAAAAGCAGCCAGGAGATTTTGTGTGAGATTTTTTTCTAGCATAAGAAGACCACAATCAAGCAAAGAATATTTGAGCTTAAGGGGCTGCTCTGTGGGAAGGTGATCAAAACTGCTCCAAGATCTGAAGGTGTTCTGCTGTGAGTATTGGTGGTGAGTCATCTCCTGGAGAGTATTATGGACTTTTAGAAGTTATAATAGTGGGTGTCTGTTGCAGTTGATGGAAATGTCAAGTTCAGGAAAGGACTAGTAGAGGTTGGAGCTAAAACAAAGAAGGAAAATGGTTTTTGTGAAAGAAGAGGGTCTGAGAGTAGTTAAGAAACAAACCAAAGCAAACAGTAAATGCAATCAGTTTCCCAGTACCAAAGAGTGGATGAGTTTACCTTGTCTGTCTCCACTCATTCTCATCTATCCCTCCCAGTTTTTCAGTTTAGCTGTAATTTCATCCAAATTTCAACGATGAGTAGAGGTCAAGACATATGTTTCATAAGCACAGGCCAAGAACACAATCCCGTGAGACATAGGAGAGCCCAAACAGGAATACCACAGCTACAAAATCCGTAATCTTCAGGGAGGAATTTGTGCACAGAGGATTCAGGCATCAGACACAAACCCACAGGAAAGAAGGACGTGCCATTTCTGCCATCCATGGAACACTACCCAGAAAGACCATTGTCTCACCACAGTGAGTACACTGATGATCTACATGACTACCTTGACTTTTCTGTTTTGCTATTTCTCCTCTTGGTTTATTTGAACTTTTAGTGGCACATCAGGCTGATCCTTGGGGGTGGGATGAGTTCTCCAGGGATAAGTGATGCTCAGATTATGTTATCCCAATGGAGCTGGACTTAACTGAATAAAACTATTTCATCTTTGCCCATGACATAGGAAAATGTCTTGATCGAAATCGTGGTCTTTCCACTTGACCTCTCGGGAGGTGACTGCCTCCAGAGCCACATCCCAGTGTTTTGGCGCTTAAGAAGGCACAGGATTTTTTTTGCAGCTCTTCTCTGAACAAAGGCATTTTTCTGTACGTGTAAAGAGGAGCAACTTTTCCTTTTAACAGCAAATCACTATCCAAACAGTTCTTTTCATCCAGACTGCAGGACTTTCCTCTTCCAGACCCACAGATTTCACATCTGTCAAATTTGGTTCAAATTGGCTTATGGATTAAACAGAGGCCTAGATGTAGGCACACTACTCAATTGCATAAGTTTCATTTCCTTAGGAAAGCAGACTAGAAACCTCTCCCCTGACATGTTTTCTGCAAAATCTGGAGGGGAAGGGAAAGAAAGGAGAGACTCAGCTCCCATTTGGGTCAGATGTTGATTGTTGTTCATACTGGCACCTGCACTTAAACAGAACACAGTCTTTTTCCTATTTTCCTCGGCTTTTTTTTTCTTATTTTTTAAAATTTATTTTGGCCAGATGTTAATTGCTTTAATGCACGGGAAGCAACAAAAATTCAGCAGTGAAGATCTGGCCTGAGCCCTCTGCTTGGAAGATTTATAAGAGATGTAGGCTTTAAATGTCTGAGCCTGGAAATATTCCTTCCTTTTTGGCCCTCTCCCTCTTTCCCATCACCCCCTCGCCCCTGGGTTGCATATGCTTGTGTGTGCATAAAAGAGCTTCTCACACATCTGTCTTTATTATTGATAGACATGCTGGCATCTGATAGCGTTTAGATTTATTGCTGTGCAAGCCATGGGCTTTTTAAAGTGCTAATATTTTACCATCTTTCATGCTGAAAGAATGCCAACTTCTAAGAGGCCCAGTAGCCTCCAGGATAAACCTCTGGCTACTCACCTCTGCAGCCTGAGACGGCAGCTCCTTGGAGACCATCCTTCTTGCCTGAGCTGCCAAGAAATGAAATCTGGGGTCTCTCAATCTTTAAGCATCAGCAGTCTTCAGAGTACACTGGAACTTTGCTGAGCTTGTGTACTTTTTTTTTTCTTTTCCCTCTCTCCTCTTTCTTTCTTGTCCACCTCCCCCCGTGATCCAGATGTTTATTTTAAATTTGCAAGTTCAAAATGGGCTAGGCTCCCCTTCCATCCAGCTATTCCACCCTCCTCCTTTCCATGTCCACAATGGCAAGTTATTGTTGCTGGCTTAGAGCTGAATTTTCTCCCCATATCACTGAAAAACAACCAACAATCCTAATAAAATTCGGAAACCACACACAACTCCAGACCAAACTTTCCACCAGTGTAAATCAGCATTTTGCCATTGAAATGCATGTCAGTAAAGGCGCTTGGCCCTGTAGCTAGGATAAAAAAGAGGGCAGCTGCAACAAAAATGTTAACTTTGGAGCCTGGGGAGTGCTCTCTGATCAGCTGTTCATCAGCCAGGTTAGTTTCTACCTTTTTCAGCAAGGTGATAAAGATATTTATGCATGTTATTTGGTATGAGGTTCAAGAAGGCCAAGTACTGGGTCCTGCACTTGGGTCATGCCAACCCCATGAAATGCTCCAGGCTGGGGGAAGAGTGGTTGGAAAATGTCTAGTGGAAAAGAACCTGAGGGTGTTGGTTGACAGCCATCTCAAGATAAGCCAGCATGTGTCCAGGTGGCCAAGAAGACCACCAGTATCCTGGCTTGTGTCAGCACTAGTGTGGCCAGCAGGACTAGGGCAGGGATTGTCTCCCTGGGCTGGGCTACTGGCGAGGCTGCACCTTGAATCAATGGTTCAGTTTTGGGCCCCTCACACCAAGAAGGACTTTGAGGGGCTGGATTGTGTCCAGAGAAGGGCAATGAAGCTGGGGAAGGGTCTAGAGCACAAGTCTTCTGAGGGACCTAAGGTTGTTGAGCCTAGAGAAAAGCAAGCTCAGGGGAGACCTTCTTGCTCTCAACAACTCCCTGAAAGGAGGTTGGAGCCAGTTCAGGTTTGGACTCATCTTCCAGGTAACAAGCAACAGGACAAGAGGAAACGGGTGGAAGTTGTACCAGGGGAGGCTTAAGTTGGACATGAAGAATGATTTCTTCCCCAAGGGTCATCAAGGCCTGGCCCAGGCTGCCCAGGGCAGTGGTGGAGTCCCCATCCCTGGAAGGGGTTCAAAGCTGTGGAGATGTGGTGCTGAGGGACATGGTTTAGTGGTGACCTAGCAGTGCTGGGTTAATGGTTAGACTTGATGATCTTGAATGACTCTTTCAACCAAAATGTTTTTATGATTTCCACCCACCTCAAGCAGCAGTTTCTCTGCTTTGGACAACATCAGCAAGTGAACACGTGTGTGTGTGTACAAAAATACACTGATTTTCTTAGGAGCTCTGTTTCCTAGTTACAAGCCTACACATTCATGTCTGAAACAAATTGTAGATTAATCTCCTATTACTTGCCAAGCAAGCATTGCCCAAAAGAATTTTGTTATATGTTGTATCTTTGGAAAACATGTCAAACTGCAGAAAAAACAAGCAGTCATTTGTAATTTCTCCTGGTCTGCCTGGTTTGTAAATTCAGCCTTATGAAGCAGGGCAGAATCAGGTTGGTGCTTAAGAGGTTTTGGGGTGGCTTGAAATGTGCCCGCATACTCAATCTCTCATCCCAGAACTTCTCCAAATGCAGCCAGGCTTCTCTGACCTGGAGAAGCTAGAGCAGAAAACCTCAGAAGATCAGGCTTCCTCAGCTTCGTACACTTCCTATGTGTGGCATAAAAACATCATATGGACAAGCTCTTTTGATATTTTTTGCCTTGCAATATCAGGTAGAGATGCTACTACTCTGCATAGAGATGGTCTCATGGTCTGTTGTGTTAAGGCTTTTACTGTTGCCATGTGACAGAAAATTCAGCAGCCTGCATTGGGGAAAGCCACTTTGAGTTTATATCTCTGTGTGTGTGCAGGGAAGGTGGTCATTTTAACACGTTGTGTGAGTGATGTTGCAATGCTTCATGTGTTCTGTAGACCTTTAAGCATTCCTGATGTCACGCCTCTTGAGATGTGACACCACCTCTGAGTTTCCATATTTTGGCAGATCTTCTTGGGTCAGCAGAACCATAGCCATCTTACTTCTTCTGTTCTCAGTATGATGAGGGCCTTACTTTTATAGGTAGCCTTGAAGATGCACATGGAAGGTAAAGAAAGATAGCACAATGTTTTTCAGACCCCTGTCTTGACTCTATTCTGGATCCAGCTGGGGCAGATGCATCTCTTCTTCCTTGTGTGTGGTTGGTTTTTCCTGGTGTTTCCTTACAGTTTTTTTGCTCCTCTCTGTTTATTTTGTTGCAATGATTCATCCTTCCCACAATACGTAAGGGTCCACACAGAGGTAAGAATGGGTAAGCCTGCAGTTTCTTCAGATGTCACTTCAGCCAGTCGTAAAAGAAAGGAAACTTGCTTTCAGAAGTGGTTGAGCCACCATCACTGGACGTGTTTAAAAGCTGTGTATATATGGTGCTTAGGGACATGGTTTAGCAGTGGACTTGGTGGAGTTAGGCTGATGGTTGGACTCTATGATCTTGAAGGTCTTTTCCAACATAAATGATTTTATGAAACACTAGTGACTCCTGGCAGAAGACAGGAATCTGAGCTCAGTTCAGCCAATGTGGTGCCTCGTAGAGGATCTTAAAACAGTGCTTGGGTGCATAAGGTAAGAGTAAGTGTGTCTTCTACAAGCCAACACCTCTGAAATCAAGCAGGGGTTAAGTGGGTCTATTGAGAAGCTCAGCTCTGGGCTGAGGTGGGAACTGGGTGGCCATTTCCCTCTTTTAGTGTGCCAAAGGCTTGCTACGTCTGCAGGACATTAGCAAACCTTCCTCAAGTGCAGAGGCAGAAGAATGTATACCTAGATGTAACCACAGGGCCAGTAGGCTAGTTGGGTCCCCGTAACCTTCTTCCTGGTCATCGCACTCTCAGGAATCCAGAGTAATGAGGCTCAAATCCTGCTCTGAGGTCTCTGAGCTCTGTGGTCATTGTTGGTTTTCTCTGGATGCGTACAGGGTTCAGGGTGTAGATGCTGGAGCCTTTGCCTCATACAGTATTTGCTGATGAGAAAAACAATAAATACCCTCCCAGCCAAACCCAAATAACAGTATTTCAAATAAATGAATGGTAGGTACTGTGAGTTAAGCCAGACAATATAAATGAAATTCTTAAGCTTGGAGGAGCTGGTTGAAAATCTTCTGTTGGTCACAATTTTTGCTCTGTCAGCTTCTCTGGCCCTGCATTTTGTCAGGGAATTACTCTATTGCTTTAGGCTCTAAAACAAGGCAAACAATTGCAGAGGAAAGGAAAGCTCAGCTGCCTTCCTGACCCACACTCACTTTTGCTCAGCAAATACAGGCAATTCTGAGTTTGCAGCTTCAGCTGGGTGAGAAAGAGAGTGTCCCTGACTTAACTCATTGCTCTTTCTGGGTCTCATCCAACGCACACGGAAATCTAAAGGTCTTTTCCTGCTGACTTCAATGGCCTTTGGAACACGCCTAGCGTGTCTCCTTACTAGAAGTCATTGCACTTCAAGGGTGATTGGGCTGCTCTCAGGCTGCTCTTAAGGCACAGAGAGTCTCTGCTGCCTCATGAGCCCTGATGCTGCATCAGCTGCAATTGTTCACCTCATGCCTTCTCCACTGCCCAAGCAAACAGGTTTCAGCAGTGACTGAGGGGACTTGAAAGAAGGGGGTGGCATAGCTGCAGGAGATAAGGAGAAGGGCAGGGAGTTTTCCGGCATGCTGGGTGGTGGAATTGGTCTGGAGGTGAACTTAACTCCCCTGGTTGAGAGTAAGAGTTAGAGAGGACCAGGCTACCATCCCTCTTTCAGTAGCAGCACTAGAGACTTATGCTGGAAAGAGGTGGGAGCGGATGTCTCTCCTAAAATTCATCTTCTCTTCCCCTTCAGCACAGGCAAAGAATCACAGACTTGTAGAACGGTTTAGGTTGGAAGGGACCTTTAAAGGCCATCTAGTCCAAATCCCCTGCAGTGAGCAGGGACATCTGCAACTAGAGCAGGTTGCTCAAAGCCTCATTCAGTCTGTCACCCCTTAGACACTGATCCTTTCCCTACGCTTTTAGGTGGTTCTTTACTCATTGAAGACTGTGACACTGCCCTGAGGACTCTCCTTTTATTTATAATTCTGTGTAGTCCAAGCTTGATCATTTGAGAGACCTCAGCAGCTCCCAGTTTTAGTCTTGCCCTTACATATGAACTTGGAGTCAGCATCATTTTCTGCTCCTCTTGGTTGATCTCCTCTTAAGGAGATCCCTGAATGACAGAACCAGTCAACAGGAAGATGGTGGTGGGGCAAGTTGGTGGCAGAAACCCATTCTCAATATTTGTATTTTTGATAATTTAGAAATATCACAGGCAACATTTTCTCCCCTTTTCAGTAATGCAAAACACTTCCAACAGTTTTTGGAGTTACAGTGCAAAGCCCAAGAAAGGCTCAGAGAGTCACTTGGACAGTGTTCTCTCATCTTTAGGGTTGGAAACCTTTGTTTCATCTCCTAATCTTTTGCTTTAAAGAGCTGCCTCACACCTCTTTTCATCCTTTCACAGGGGCACTAGCCAACTGCTAGTAAATAAAATGGTTTTCTCCAGACCTGTGTAGACCTGTGTAAATCCCCTGTGTAGGGGGGTTGGGCTAGATGGCCTTTAATCATCCCTTCCAACCCAACACATTCTATTATTCTATGGTTATATAAAGAACTCTGGAATGTGCCCTTCCACACTTTTTATCTTTTTAGGTTTCAAGAAATGTTTCAATCTTTGTGTTTGGGAACATGGCTTGTTGAATAAAGACCATGTTTCTGGAATGAAGGTTGGTTAGGTCCCTGCTAATCTTTCTTTCATGGTACTTCTTTGGAGCTACCTAAGATGAGGAACTTTTGTGGAGGCAAACACCTGCTTTATGGCTATCATTAATTAAATATGTATATATGTATTAAAAAAATTAACAAAAACCAAGATGAGGTCTCCACACCCCGTGATGTTGTGAAACTGAGTTGGAGATCTCATAAAGACAAGATTTGGATTCTCTGGATCCAGCATTCCCTGGACCTCATATTTCTGCTCAGGCTGGAAATTCCCTATCCCTTCTGCTTCCTATCCTGGACAGAAAGAAAAAATATTGATTTGTTATGATTACATTTTTTAAAAGCACAATTTTCAGAATCCCAAGTATATTTCTCAAAGATTGGATGATGTTTTCCATAAGGAGGCAGATTGCTTCATCTACAGATGAGATGATCAGCTGCATGGATTTTGTACACTATCAATAGGAAGCTGATCCCAGCAGCCTTTTTTCTTTTTTCTTCAGGAAAAATCTGAATTTGGATTAGAGAGGAACTGTAAAGTAGGAATACGTAATGGGTTCCATACCTGACCCCCATCTCATAGGCCATAGGACAGATCATTTGAAGAAATAATTCCTTTTGTGAGGCTGGTTATAAAAAACGGCAGGTATTTTAACCACTTTAACTCAATGGACTGTATTTTCTTAGAGATATCATTGATTCTTCCATTATTCTTGTCTGGCGCTTCAGCCCACACTGGGATGAGAGGTTTATGGTGTTGGGGAAGAAGAATTTATTATCAGCTGGATTTGAACTGAGTTATAACCTAGGAGGTTGAAGATAGCATGGTGACATTGTTCTGGGAAGCAATGCTGCTCCCTGACTCTGCTCTCCAAACAGTATTTCAGTGGCACTATGTGATTTGATAACTCCATCAAAGCCAAAAAAAAATGTCAGGAGCACTTGCTGTCCACAGTTACGTAGAAACAGCTTTGTTGACAGTTCTTGCAAGTTTATCTAAACCTCTGGGGCTGTGGATGGCACACAAATGAGATAAAACCATGGAGTTTGCAATACCCAGACTCACAAAGAGTCCTTGCCCTTGTGGCCAAGAAAGTCTGGGGTGCTTTAAGAAGAGTATGGCCAGCAGGTCAAGGGGGGTTCTCCTCCTACTCTAATCTGCTCTGGTGAGGCTACATCTGGAGTATCGTGTCCAGTTCTAGGCTCCCCACTTCAAGAGAGTTGGGGAAATACTGAACAGAGTTTAGTGGAGGCTACAAAGGTGATGAGGGGACTGGAGCATCTCTGTGATGAGGAATAGCTGAGAGCCCTGAGGCTATTTAGCCTGGAGAAGAGAAGCCTGAGAGGGGATCTGATGAATGCTGATCAATAGGTAAAGGGTACATTTGTCCCAGTTGGAGATAGGGTGCTGGAAGGGATGGGCTTTTTTTTTCTTCCAAGGCAGCACCTCTTTTCTCTCTTCAGTAAGGGAATGCTAGTTCCTATCCTAGTGACGCCAGTGAATTATCATCCGTCAGGAAACAGGTATCTGCACTGCAGGCAGAGCTACTTCAAAACAGATTAGACATGGCAGTATGAAGCTGGGGAGGAGGATGCTGAGCTGTCAGACCACCTGTAGCAGGCTCCATCCATTGATGCTTGACAAGACAGAGAAACTATGAAACCCTCTAAATCCGAAGTTTGCTACGAGTCTGGGATCCTGAACATTCTCATAAACGCAGACCTGCCACTTAATAACAAATAACTACCACGCTGACTCGAATGGCATGTTTACGAGAGCAAACCCAGCAAGTACAGGAAACAATAAAACCCGTTGCCAGCGTTGTATTCTGGCTCTGATTCCATAAATGACCACAGCGCTTGACAGCCTCAACCTTGGCAGCATTTTAATGACCCAGCATGTATTGTTCTGCAAGCTATGGATCCCTCCCTCAGCTAAAAATAAAAAAGTCGTGTACCTGTATTTTCATTCTGCTTCCCTCCCCCTTACTGCTTCCTTCTCCCTCCCTTCTTGTATAGGAGAATTCCCACAATTGCAGAGCCAAGTCCAACAGCTGTTTGTGGCTAACGCTGCTGAGAGCCCTGTGGTTAAGGGGCTGGGCTGGGAGTGACCGGACTTGTTCAAATTCCAGCTATGCCACAGGTTTCCTGGGAAACCTTGAACAAGACATCTAACCTGTCTTTGACTGGAAGAATATTTCCAGTCTTCTCCAAAAGGCTGAGAAGATGCAGCCCTGTGAGGAAAGTTAGGAAGACAGATGAAAATGTGTTTAAATTTTAGTATTTTGAGAGTGTTTTTTTTTTTCACTCTGCTGCTCCCAACCAGCTTTCAGGAACATGGCATCTTTTTTTCTTATAAGTTAAGGTTTTTGGCCATCATTTCCCTTCCCAAATCATAGCAATTTCCAGGCTTTATATCTTCTGCTAGGTTTGTAACCCAGTCATGAAGAGAGAAGGAGAACACAATTTTAGAAAGGAAATTTCACATACGGATGACGAGATAATTTTCTAATCCATCTGTTGTATTTAAACCTCTCTTACAGTGTTTGGTTGCTAATGATGTTGGAGCTCTTCCATTGTGCTGGTTGCTGTACAAAACAGAGTAAATTAAAACCTCTACTGCAGAACATTTCAGAAAGAAACCCAAGCATAGGGTCTTGTAATTCTGACACCTCTGATGAAACAGAAATACTTTTATTTAGCACAAAAGTGAGCCTGAACTTCAGCTGTCCTAAACTGCTCAGATTATTTGCAATCAATACAATATTATTCATTTACTCCAGGTGAGGAGCTGTCCCAGATGCCTACAAGAAACCACTGGAAGCCAAATTAACCCTGCAGCTCCCTAGATTAAATATATAGTTAAGTGGTTACTTATTAAACCTTACTACAACCTATTCAGTTGGTGTGAAATTTATCTCACGCTACTTCTGCTTGTAAACTCTTACACAGGAGCTGAACAGTGCAGCTACAATGCATCGGTGGCATTTGCTTTGCAGAAGAGGATGCCAAGATTTATATTTATAAATATCAGTGCTTCCCTGTGAGCAGAGTTGGGATTGTTCAGCCTGGAGAAGAGGAGGCTCCAGGGAGACCTTATAGCAGCCTTCCAGTACCTAACAGGGGCCCACAAGAAAGCCAGAGAATGACTTTTTTTTTTTTTTTAAAGGGATTGAACAAGGGGTAATGGTTTTAAACTGAAAAAGGGGAGATTTAGACTAGATATTAGGAAGAAATTCTTTACTGTGAGGGTGGTGAGACACTGGCGCAGGTTGCCCAGGAGAGTTGTGGATGCCCCATCCCTGGATGTGTTCAAGGTCAGGTTGGATGGGGCTTTGAGCAACCTGGTCTAGTGGGAGGTGTCCCTGCCCATGACAGTGGGGGTGGAACTAGGTGCTCTTTAATGTCCCTTCCAACCCAAACCGTTCTATGATTCTGTATCCAAGCTCTGCTGATGATTAGTGGCATCAATGAGGTTTGGCTGGTAGAGTTGAAAAGTGATCCAGCTGAGCCAAAGTTGGTGCCTGCAGCAGGGTAAGATGAATTCCTCTCTGTAATTCCATAGATGTGAGAGACATTTTATTTGACATTCAACATAATTTGAAGCACAACAGGATATCTGACGTCCAGAGGATGATGGCAAATGTGACAGGATGGAGAGGTGACCGATCTGTAGTGGCATGACTGGTGGCATGGCCCTCAGCCACCTCAAATGGCTGCAGACACCTAAGTGTGAGAAACTGAATCACAGCCTTACATTTCTGAAAAAGGGAGCCCTCTGCTCAGGGCTATCCTGAATTTCAGCAGAAAGACATGTATGAAGCAAAAAATATAAAGTGCTAACTCCTTTCTTTACAAGCAATATTTTGGATGCTTCATTCTGTCCTTAAAACAGAAATTTATACCTAGTGTGAATTTCAGAGAAGATGCCAACTAAGTGCTTCACATGGTAGAGTTTATTTTGTTTATGTTGTTAGTTTGCAGAGGAAAAAAAAGGTATCAATACACACACTGACTGAAAATAATGGGAAATTGTATGAAAACAGACCATAGATTCTCAAGAGGCAACTTACAATTATATGGGACATGACAGAATTTAAAAAACAACACACAGAGCATGTAGAATAAACAAGAAAAAAATATCCCTCAGGTCTCACAGATTCGGAGGGGCCATAAATAAAAGATAATGATATTTAGGTAAGAGGGGGAGGTAACACATAGGCTCCCACTCCTATTAATTTTCAGGCTCAATACTTTGTGACTGGTATGATGTTGTATTTGGATGCCTTTACTTGTGAAGAAGAAAATTCAATGGACAGCAGAACTGTTTTATACCACATAGTTCGTGTTAATGTGAAGTCGAACTTCAGTGATCTTTAAAGAGCAATGCTTTTTGCTAAAGAGAAAAAAAGAAAAAAGAAAAGCATGGATCTCCTAGGAAATAAATTAGCTTTTAGAAGTAGAAAGTTCTCTTGTTTCTGATATTATAACAGGAAAAAGCTGCATTTTGAAACCACAGCAAGGAGGTCCATACCTGTGGACATTAGCTTGCCTTTAGCTGCCATGGGGAGAGTCTGAGTTATTAAACTTAATTAATTACTGAGTATGTAGGAGTAAATAGTTGCCATCGAACATTTTGAGGGCATTATATTCTCCTTCCCCTACCAGCAAAATATCTGGATGCCATTTTTGTCTTCTCCTTTAAACATCCCAAACACACAGTAAGCTTGACAACCTGCTGTTGTGCAATATCCTAAAATTTTCCTTATTAATTTATAAACAAAACATGCCTTCAGCTTGAGCACAACTTTCTTTGTACAGAAGGGATGAAGATAAAACAGACAATTTATAAAATTGATGTTGTGAGTGGGATATCATGAAAGCCACAAGGTTGCCCAGAGCCCTGGGTGAGTGCAAACAGCAATGCAGAGAAAGTGGGGTGGGAACCACAGATTATGGCCCAAATCCTCCCATTCGTTGTGGGGTAGGCACAGGATACACTCAGCAGAGGTTTGTGAATCCTCAAGAAAGCAGAACCGTATGCAAAAATGTACAGGGGAGACCCAATCAGGGTCTCAATCAGGTGGAGATGTTTAAAACTGAGTAACAGAATCTTTACAGACTGAGATGAGGCAAAACCTTCTGGGAATAGGAGGTGTAGGAGATGTTTATCTTCTGTACTTCCATAGAATTTGGCAACTTGGGAATTAACACCTCCTCCCTGTAGTGGGTTGGAGGTTCTGATTGCACTGAAGAACGAAATTCAGCACTCAAAGTCTCTGAAATCATCAATGTGATGACAGGAGTTGTTAGATGACAGGATAAAATTCAACGGGATCTTGAAAAACTGGAGAAACCCTGGGGGAAAGCTTGGATGCAAGTCAGTGACAAATGGAGTTCTACACTGTTCAGGACATTTTCATTGCATCTATCTTGAGGCATCTGAAAATTAGGTGTCCATTTTAGCCATCAGCTAGCACTCTCTGGCCATGGGGTGAACACTTTCACTGGATGACAGATCCCATTTTTGAATGGCAGGCAACTCTGGAGATGCTGATCTTTATTCCATTATCCGCTGAGCCAATCTGGCTGATAAGTTTAAACTGGAAATTTTCTCATGGCTGAGATTAGAAGGATAATTATTAGGCATGGATAATGAATGGCATAGACAGAGATGTTGAATGAGAGATTAGATATAAGCTCTCCAGAGACAGATCTGTGTAGATGATATGTTGCTTATTTGCCAGTTATGATGCAGTGTTTTAAGGTTTAACAACACTTTGGTCTGCTGTCTCTGGCAGCCAGGAACCAAGCTTTGTAAGGCCTCATCTGGAGAAAAGTAGTTAAACTGAGATATTGCACTCCAAGAGCAACATGGACCCAATCCTTCCTTTGCCTGAAAAGGACCATCACCCATTCAGCTGTATTTAAACAAAGCAAACAAGGTGCTTTCCTATGTACCGCAGGGCAAGAAGCACAAAGGGTCTGTGTTGATGCAGCTGAAGTCTCTCCTCTCCAGAGGTGGTGGGTTATCCTGTCTATTGTGAATTATAGTATGGATGACATCATATGAGCTTGAACCAGTGCTCTGGTCCTCTCTGTTCACTTTGGCTAAAGTGCCCTAACCACCAAAATAGAGGCTGCAGCAGATAGTGAAAAGCTGTGTCAATGTTTCTGGTTTTAGCCTGGAAGGTCAGGTCAAACTGACATTTAAAGGTGGATCAGGATGGAGAAACAGTTGAATGGAAAGCATAACTCATCGGCACAGTCTTTTCAGGTCCCCCTCAAAAGAGGGAGGTCTTTACTCCAGGCTTTATGCTATGGGCTTCTTACACCTCTTTTGTGAAGAATCCTTGGAAGGTTTGGGCCAAACTGACCTGCCCAACAGCCCCAAAACCATGTGTAGAGAATCATAGGCTTAAATATGAATGAAATACCTTCCAAAGCTGCTGCTTTCTTCATGAACTACTGAAGGAAGCACAAAGGATTATACAAAGCAAGGCACTTAATTTGTAGGCATCTCAAAGAAGAAATTACTCCCTCTGTAAAGTGTTAGAGACAGGAAACATTTCTGATGATGCACCAAAGACAGTGTGGTTACCACCTTGTTGAGCTGCTGTATTTCACATGATAATGAAAAAAGCAACCCAGAAAAGACATCTTTGTTTCAATTAAACTTCAGTTAAAATCAACAGAGCTTCTTAAGAGCACTCACTGCCCATGTATCTGGTGCAGGACATGTTTGTTGATCACCATCCAAAAAGTATTAACTTCTCTCTTGTGAAATCTTTCATTCCACTTCATAATAACAGACAAACCATTCTGTAGCAGAAGTGAAAAATCCGTAAGACTTGCATTTAATAAAAAGTCATTTTTTTCTCTCCAGCTGACCTTTTCAAAAGCGTGGCATTTCCCAGAGAAGAGGAAGCAGGGGTTTGGAAACAGATAATATTAATGAAAGGTGTAATGCAAAATGCAGTCTCTAAGAGGCTAAACCTTTATATCAGGTTTGGTATCTTTAGTAACCTGGCAGCTTCTAATTAAATTTCTTTCAGGGAGATAATGCAATTGAAAAATGACATAGTAAAGTGGATAATAGTGTTATTATCACTGTTACTAAAACATTTTAAAGTGATACTCTAAAGCTCTTTACAGAGCAGAGTGTCAAAACTGTACACCCCAGCAAATGGTTTGTTTGACCAAGAACTTTATTTCTTCCATCAAGAGTTTTATTGGGTGGATTTTAATAGCCAAACATTTGGAAAAATGTCTTTAGAGGATTAGGTGGCTGGAGCTGCTTAAATGCTCTTTGCAAGCTGGGAAAGTCATTGCTTAAAGGACAAAATTCAACACACAGCATGTCGTTTGGGCAAATTATTTCCAGGCAAAAAGTGATAACCTGAGCTGGTATTCATGATAGTGGCTTCTGTGATATTGTCCCACAGGGCTTTATCCAATATTAAAAGCCAAAGGGAAGAGATTTCCCACCCTTTCCCTTGAGAAACTCTCAGTCATCTGGTAGTTGTGATTTTCAGGAAATATATCCTAATCGTCAGCCTTATTTTTCCTTCTGTCATTTTTCATCTCCCCACACCTAGTTCTGCTTCAAACAGTATTTCTTCTTGTGTGCCTATCTGTACATGAGTATGCTGTTTTTTCCAAGCCTCATCTCCCATTAACTCTCTTACACTTGTGAAAATACAAATGATATTTGATATTTTTCATTAAGTTTCGGTTCCTAGAATCATGATTTTTAAAAAGTATGCTTAAGATTCATTTCCTGTGAGAAAGTCTTGAAAATACTTCCCATGAAATATTACAGATCAGAAGGAACACTTTTAAAATCCCAGTAATATTGATAAGATAATTAGAAGCCAATGTAATAATTTCAAAAATCAAGACTTTTGACAAATTGGGTGTAGTGACCCTGCACTCACTGTTTACCTGGAGCACGGACACATCATGTCACCTTAAATCTCTCTTCCTTGTGGTGGTTCTCACTGGGAGTGCTCTCTGAGGTGAGTAGGACCATGTGTGCAATCCACTCCTCACAACTCTCTTGGTTAAAAAGATGGATCAAATGATCCCTAGAGACCATTTTCAGCCTTTCTTCCATTTATCAGTCCATAAATATGAATAAGCCATGGACAATCTTCTTCACAGTATTGTCGATGGTCTGGATGAATTAGGTCTTCGGTGCTGGAGTCATCTGAGATGCTTTTCTTTCCCTATCCCTTCTTGCATATTATCAATGTAATTTAAATGTTAATTTCTAGGATGCTCCCATGTGAAATGCCTACAAGCATTGCTGTGTGACGTTGGGATCATTTACCTATAGAAAGTACATCTTTGCAGCATAACATGGCACTGGATAGAAATATCTAAGGTAAAGTGGCAGCAGATCAGCTACCTGAGGTCCCAGAAGCTTTATATCTGGCTAAACGTGAGACTATTCAGAGCTAGCTGAAATACTTTCCCACTGCTGTACCCTCTGGTATAAGCATGAGGAGAAAGCAAGGTCTAGATGACCTCGAGGAGACTTCCCTCTCTATCTTTGCCAACTCCAGCTTCAAAAAGACACTGCAAGGTCTGGAGTTGCCCTAACCCCCTGTGAGTCCCACATAATAAACACATTTCATGGTTTTGTGGGAATAGGAATCAAATAAAAGGTATGGGACTATCAAGCCTTTTTAGAAAGACATAAAATTCCCTGGCTTGCCTGAGATAAGCCACAAGGCTTTATTTAGCTCAGGGCTGTTCTTGTGTTAGCAACAGCCATGCTCCTGCCAATATGCAATTAGTCTATGCTGAAGCATCTCAAAGCATGGCCAAGGCATAGAATCACAGAATCATTAAGGTTGGAAAAGTTCTCTAAGATCGTGAAGTCCATGCATGCAGCATATACAAGTACATGCTTGTTTCTTCGATTTTTTTTTTTACAAATGTAGAAAACCATCTTCCTATCACAAATGCGTGAGCCCAGATTCATCTCACTTAATCAAGACACTCAGGCCAATGATCAGACTTTTCTCCATCAACAGCTGGACAGGCTTTGACTGACAACAGGACACCTGACTTTGACATCTCTCAGGAGAGGACGAAGCACACTTTGGAAATGTTTATTTCTCCACTGTTTCTACAGGGCCCAGAGAGTGGCTGAATTAAGATCTTACTGGCCATCTATTAGAGGATTTGCAGCACTGGTGTTTGGGGACTTCCTCCTTGCCCAGGCTCTGTGGGAGGATATGTATGTGTGGCATAGGGTTAACAAGCATCAGCCTGGCTCAGCTCTGTGGTGAGAACCACAAAAGGATCCCGTGTGCAGGAAAAGGTCTGAACAGCTCAAGAAGTGCTGCTGGAGACGTGAGCCACATTCATGTCACACTGTGTCCCTTCTCAGCCACAACATTTGCTGTCCTCAAACCACTTCCCATGCTCATCAGGCTGTGTCTGCTCCTGCTCCCACTTCCTTGATGCCTTCTTGTCGCTCCCATCATGCCCAGCTCTGCAATTGTCAGCTAACTCGTATCATGTGCCAGCATCCTCTTGATGACCGCCCTTCCTAGCTTTTAATTATTGCAGATGCATTATTTTTTCCCCTCACCTTCTGTTATTCTATGGATCTCTCTAGTTTTAGAGGATATGATGTCATCTGAGGTATTTATATTTGTTCTCTGAGTTGAAATTCATAAGCAGATGTCCTGAGGTAATGCTGTCCGTGGTTACAGCAGGATAGAAGCAAGAAAGTTGATTTGCCTGAAATGTGAAATCATATTTTAAAAAGAATCCTTGCAAAAATTACCTGGAAGGGTGGACTTTCGTTGTCAGGGCTGGACCCCAGGGCTGCCAGACTCCCAGAGAAAAGGACATCCTCTGCCTTCACGTTGAGAACAAGGGTTCTGCACACATCAGGTCAGAACAAGCTGCCATCCCACAGCAGCAATGCTTCCCAGCTGCATCAGCTATGGGTTTCAGGCACCTGGAGTCCAAATTAACCTACTATCTGTTCTATGAGCCTGCAAGTGTCATGTCCTGCATGCCCCCGACTGCTCTTGGGACAGGTAACCCAGGACTAGATAAACATATATACTCTGTTTAAGGACAGAAGAATCTAACAACTCCCTCCTCCTGCCTGTTGTTTTACATTCTGCCATTAATTATGTCATCGTCCTAAATTAAGTGGTAGGTTTCTTTCCAGTTTATTTTCAAATCCCTTCTGAAAGCCCTCCAAGCCGTGAGCTTATGAAAGTCTCTCAGGACCTTCAGTTGCAACGATCTTTATTTGGTGATGGCTTCTCATTGACAGATGCTTTCTGAAATGTGTCCTCCAGCAAGTTATGTACTTCATACAGAGTATATGCTTCTGCTATTCCTGTAGGTTAAAATGTGAATAAAAATATCAGAGAAAATAGGTTTCAAGGGAATCTCAAGAAGCCATTTATTTTTTCACCTGAGAAGGTAACAGTTACATTAGTGCTGGTAATGAATAAATGTCCATGGACCTACTCCTGACTATCTGTTCCACTATTTTTATGATTAAAAAATTCCATTAGCAAAACCCATCTCCCACGCCCCAATTTCTAAATGGACTTTCCCTGACAAAAGTTTAAGACTAAGGTCTCTTATCCTGTCCCTAATGGGCAGGGAGGTTGGTTTGTTTTCTTTATATGCTACTGTCTCCAGATTAGAAAAGTGGTATCATGTTTCCCTTCTGTTTATTTTTCCCTGGACTTAAAAAAAAAAAAAAATCTAGTCACTGGAAAGGAAAGGTATCAATCCCAGAGGGAAAACACTTGTACTTTTCCTCCTACTGAGAAACTGTTTCTCCAATAATAAACAGACTATGAAGCACTAAGTCAAAGGTCTTTTTTATCAAATCTGAAATTTCCTCAATGAATGAAACTGATTTTTGTTGATCTGAGGTTGCGTCCATGAAATATCAGTCACATTCTGACCCTCAGCTTCTTCTACTTGAGTTTTATCAGTCGTTCCCTTATTTTCCTGGAGCTGATATTATTCCGGTTCCTCACAGGCTACTTGCGTTACTGCCTTCTCCACTCCTAAACATTCCCCAAGAGCAATAGTAGCCTTTGTGGTTTTCTAGGATTTAGCATCAGCCTGTTTTCAACACTGGTTAAGTACACATTGTCACAAGGTTTAATAAGAAAATACTCAATGTGTTTCTCTTGAAAAATGAATACTGAAAAACTATTTCAAAGTGGCTGCCTGTGGAATGTGTGTTTTAGATATGAAAAAGAAAGAGAACTGAAATGATCTTGAAAATGTTTGACCATTTTAAGCTGCTTTGCGATAAATTTATCAGAAGTGTACGAAAAGATCATACTGCGATGAATCTGAGTTACAATTCATGCGCCTGTTAGATTTTTGTAATAATTTATTCCTGAGTAAGAGAACTTGATTTCACCAATCCCTGCCCATTTTTTAATAACAAATATTCTGATGCAAGAACTTTGAAATCACAAAAGTCCCCAGTGTTACATAACCCTTGTATGATTCCTCGCTTCTTTCTACTCTACCTTGTTCAAAATCAGCAGCTTTTAAAGCCTTTTGCCTACATTCATGTGGCTATGCTAGGTTGTCAGGAAACCGATCTTATACCCCAGTGGTATGTTGTCCATCTAGCATGTATCACATCTTCTCTTGTCCAAATGGCTGTCTTGTCATTGCCCTTCTATCCTTGGACCTTTGCCTGACATTCCCATGAAAATGGATTTGGCCTCCCTCCACTAGTTTTCATGAGCTGTATTGGGCCATTACACTTTCTTATCCTACTTTCTCCTTCCTCCACTTACAATATTAGGAATGTGCCTACTCTAAAATATGTATTTATCAAGTCTAGATTAAAGATGACCTTTGAAAATTGAAAGGTTCTTTGAATCAAATTTGTTCCGCTCAGAGAGCATATATATTAAAGGCACGGCCAACTAGAAATTTTTAAACCTGAATTAGTAGAAGCCTTTGTGCAAAGTGGAATCAAGAATATTTAGAATAGTTAAAAGGATTTGATTTTTTATGCTTCATATGGGGTAGGATTAGCTTCATTTAAACCCAGAAGTTCAGCTCATAGGTAAAGAAATCTATATGCTGGGATTTGCATTTAGATGCTCTGGGGGATTTTAAGTTGAAAGAGGGTAGACGTAAATTAGATATTAGGATGAAACTCTTCACTATGAGCATGGTGAGATGCTGGCACAGGTTGCCTA
Source organism: Eurystomus gularis (assembly GCA_013400335.1). Lineage (NCBI taxonomy): Eukaryota > Metazoa > Chordata > Aves > Coraciiformes > Coraciidae > Eurystomus > Eurystomus gularis. The sequence goes on along the minus strand of VZZY01018751.1, from coordinate 190,275 downwards.
GAGAAGTTGTGGATGCACCATCCCTGCAAGTGTTCAAGGTCAGGTTGGATGGTGTTTTGAGCAACCTGGTCTAGTGGAAGGTGTCCCTGCCCATGGCAAGGGAGTGTAACTAGATGATCTTTGATGTCCCTTCCAACCCAAACCATTCCCTGATTCTATGATTTCATCTGGCCTTCAGCTGCTTCTCCAACAGGCAGAGCTGTCCCAGAATTCCTTTGTCATGTTAGCCTTATGGATGTCTCAGATATACTCAAGCTTTTCAACTGGCACTAGAGATCTGTGACTACGCATCTGAGTCTAACCTTGGTTTACAGTTAAGCTCCAAGGATCTCATGGCTTTGATTCAGTAGACCAAACATAGCTGACTCATGCCATTGCAGGTGTCAGGCCTTCATATACTGCTTCAGAAAGGCACAGATTTCAGCCTGAAATGAAATTCTGTATTTCAGTTACAAAATAGTTTTCTAGATTTCTCTGACGGAGCTCCCCCATGACGTGCATGTTAAGCTGGTGGTGTTTGGTTCTCTTGTAACCAAGAGGCGTGCACCTTCAGAGTGCAGTCAATCTTGCCTATGTAAAGATGTCTTAGATATGACAAATCATTCCATAGAGCTGCTTATCTCAAATCTTAAACGGGTGTTTTTGACAGACGTCTCAGGTCTAAGATTATCAGAAACAGTTTCTACAGGCACCGTGTAAAAAGCAGGTGATGGAGTGAGGCAAAGATCATCACTAATGGTCCAATCATTGATGAGCTGACCTCAGGAGGATATAGGATTGGCAATGGTCCTAAAAAAGAGCCCTAGACTGTGGAGAAAGGTTATGGTCACGGATTTTAACTATTTTTATTTTTTGTTTTTTACTTTCAATAACCTACCCATTTTGGTGAAATGATATTTTCTTTTAAAATGTTGAGATAAATAGAGGTAGGCTGGATTTCTGTCCCTGGTATCTCAGCAGCAGAATGCCTGGGAAGTGCAATTTATTTAAACTATTCCCATGCCTTGAGAAGTTACACAGATGCCCCTTTTGGGTTGATACCAAGATGATGCTTTTGCGTGGTCACAGGTAAATATTGTGCCTTGGAAAATCAGATCTTAAAGCTAATGCACTAACTTTTAGACCTAAAGGTTGGGTTAGTGCTCCAACTGAAATTTTGCATAGCTAGTTCTATTTTCCTGCCATTGCTTTATCAAATAGATAACAATATAAGGAAACAATAATGAACGGTGAATAATATGAATGTATCATGACTTAAAACTTTTTAGAATAGGATAACACATGAATAAATCAGCTGTTGAATTAAATATTCAACTCTGAAGACAACTGAAGTCTAGTTCTGAATTTTCCCAGAAATGTCACATCAGGCTTTTAATCCCCTACACTCAGGTATGTCAATATTATTCTCATTTTTAGTAATGAATGAGCCCATTTACTACAACAAGAACTCTAAAACACTATTAATATAGTCTTACCTACTAATGAGAACAGCCACTTGTATTTCTACCACTACTTCCAGGCATCAAAAACTTCTGCTGGAGAAAGTCACTTCTGTTGTGATTATTTACTGATATTCCCACCTGCACAAAGTGAGTGAGAACGAAGAGCATCTTAAACAACGTCTGTGGTCCATGACAATGCACAAAGTTTTTCCAGGGACCTGCAGCCGAGGAGCAAACAGATGCCACCAGAAAACAACATGTTGCTGCAACTGCTAAAAGTCACAGTTTGTGATATCTGTGCAGAAATGAGATTTGGGGGAGGACAAATCAATGTCTGACACCCATTCATAAGCCACCTGTGGATTTTTTAGTTAGAAATGAGTGCAACAGCCCACCGAGCTACCCAGCTTCTTACCAACCCCTTTTTAAGGGTATTTGGCATGTGAGTTTTCATAAGTCACACCTCTGTAGCCGTACAGTGTTGTTATAATTAGATAGCATTATCCAAGCTGACACAAAAAGGACCAAGGAACAGCATTTCCTACATTTCCTAGTTCCTTTTCACATATGAGAGATTTTAGCCCCAGCTAGATACACACCTTAATTATGGGTCACCTTAGGCAAGTCACCATTTCCAGTCCTTAAAAAATTGGGGGAAAGGAAAAAGTACAAAACTTAGTCCCAAGGGTTCATATATCAACAATTCCTTTATACTGGAGGAAGGAGGAGTGAGTAGGGTGCTGAAATGCCATCATTATATCATAGGAAAAGCAGATCATTCGGGGAAGGTTTGCGTCAGAACTCAACAGAACTTCACAACAGAGAAATTTACCTAAGAAAGAACATGTCATAGATCTTTATTAACTTTAAAGGCTGCAGGAAAGAGGCCACAAATACCACTCTCCTATTTTGGTGGAGTCGTGTGGCTCTCTTGCTGAGTGTGGCTACTGTGCTCTGGCATGGAGACTAAGAGATGGGGAATTGCTGGGGAAATGGGTGTTTCTGGCAGCTGTGAGGAGGTGGCTGAAGGAATTTGTTTTTACAAGGACTCACAAGGAACTTTAATGTGTGAGCTACTTCTCCCAGGGATGTAATGGGAATTTGTGGCAATAAAATAAGGCCTCAGGAGGGCCATTCAGATTTTATTAGCTTTTGTGGAAAGATTAAAAACTCATCTAAAGACCATCCCACTATTGCTTTTCAATTATCCTACCCCCCTGGGCCGCTTGGCCAGCATTTCGGGGAGGAATGCTGTAGTGTGGGCAGGTGATGCTTTAGAATTTCCATGGGCCACACTGGCTCTGTCTTCTCCCTTCTCCTTCCCTTTCCCTCTCCCCTAATCACCTTTCCTCCTTCCTAACACACAAACACACACAGAGCTCTTGATTGTGCACAGGACTTTCCATGCTAATAAAACCACCTGCCAGCTTAGTATAAGGCCCTGAACTAGAGGCAGGCAATGTCACAGTTTAAATACAACCAGGAGCACATCTACAATCCCCTATTTACTTTAGGAAGAGCTGCTTTAACGCATTTTACTTCACTCAGACTCTGTCTATCAGTGATGACAGACCTTCTCTTTCCCCAAACCAGTCCCTTTTATCCAAGTCTAAAAGAAAAAAGCCAGATCTTCTCTGCCTTGTTGAAAGAGACATTAGCAACGCAGAGACTTCTTCCCTTATAACGTCAGTATGTTTTCTATTTCACTGCATGGCAGAGAGCTACTAATTCAAGACTTTCACATCTGTGTGGGTACACACTAGTTTCTCTCACTTGGCAGCAGCCAAATGAATCCCTATGATGTTGGAGCGGGATGCCAACTCCTCGGCTCATGTTACTGGCACCGGTACTTACCCATGGCACAGAGTAGGAGAGCTGCCGTTGCCTCTCCACAAAATGAGGATGTGTTTTGGCTAAAACCAAGAGGGTAAGTGATGCTTAACCGCACAGCCTTGACAGCCTTCTAGACACTTGCTCACTAGTGTACTCCCTAAAAAAAGCAGCTCGTTGTGATAGAAGGCTGCTGTTGTAACTTCCTACAGTTGGCTGGAGTTTCATCAGTTCTCATAAGGTTAGTAATTTGTTTCGTTGAGGTTGGGAAGCCTCCAAAGAAAACTAGTGGCATGTAGGATGCAGTCCTGGCAACCCTAGGATTTTAGTTTTCTGCCCAAGTCTATAGAAAAGCAATATTCTAAAAAATCCATTCTGTTGAGGCACAAAGCCAAATCCCTGCATGACTCTGCATGTCAAAGGCTCCTTGGATCTTTTCTTCTTATCATTAAGTGGATGACAGGAACATGGTAGGAATAGCATTCCCCTTCTGGCATCTACGTTCATATCAGACAAAGGACCTTTAATGTTGGACTGGGAGCTTGGAAGGGAGAGCAGAGAAAGGTCTCCATATTTGTATGGGGCCTATGGAAATAAACTCCTCCTTATGACTAGGAAAAGTGAAATTAAGAAAATTAAATAAGGCATTTCATTTTGAGGCCTGATGTGACTTCTGAGAACCTAAACTTGTGTTCTGTAGCTTGAAACCTTTCCCAGATTGAAAATAAGAACAAAATTCTAAAAATTTCCCTGCTAAATGGAAAGTGGAATACATCTCTGGCTTGTTTCCAACAGCATTAACGAGCAGAGGAAAAAAAAAGGGTAAACTTTGTCTTTATTTGTTTTGGCAAAACGCCTGTAATGTTACTTCCACACTATTGCACAACAGAATTACTTCAGCTTACAGGTGTAGAGGAGCCAATTCCTTTTGTGAGCTGCCTAAATGACAAGCTCCAGTCACTCCATCCATGGCGTTGAGGGAACAGAAACACTGACATGACATCAACAAGCTCAATCTCAAGATTGCCACTTCCACAGTCTCACAACTTGAAGCTTTTTCAAGAGCCCCACATTCATGTCCCAGACCAGATTGCCATACGGGATCCATTGGATGTCTGCTATGCCGGAGTGTCCGTCTAAAGTCCTTCAGCCCTTTCCAGTGAAGCAGGAGAACAACTTGTTTCTTGGGGATGTAGACACCATCCCAGAATTGCTATCTGAAATACATGGTTTCTGGAATATCTGTTACTATTTGATGACAGGACCCTTCAGACCCTTCTTCTCCAACTATGATATTACAGGCACTGCTGCTCTCATCACCCTATAACAAAGGGCAGCGTTAGGAGATCAAGGTAGTTACCTAAACATATCAATGGGTACCTAGGTTACAAAAAACCCCTCCTGCCATCACTCTAAAAAGAGACAGGTCTCCCATAGCTCCTGTGTCACATTTAGACTCATGTGGGTGTCTTGGGGTTGAGTCTGCTCTGGACTAGACACCAAACTTAGGGTAGCTAGAGCTCCACTGACTCTAGTTGACAGTCAGTGCATATAGAGATGCCTACAATTTGAACCTAAATTTAGGAGACTCAGTCTGTGAACTGAACACTACCCTTAAAGTTGCATGGGACAAATCCTCTCTCCTTGGACAAAAAGACTGAGTCATATCTCATTTAACAGTAGACGTGTTCATTTTAGACACCCACATCTCAAGCTGTTAGCTCAAGATTTGAGCTAATGGAAGATTACGCATTGCAAAGAAGGATTTTAAGAACTCAACTTAATTGCACACCTACAGGCATCTTGAGCCAATTGAGATGCTTGAGGGCATCTGATACATCTGCACAGGTCTGCCAGATGTGACATAATGACTGTGAGAGACTTGTATCTTGCTGGAGCTGCAGCTGGAGGCAAAATAAAATTATTTCAGACTTCTCAAATTCCATTAGACACTTGTGCTTAGACAGCTGAATTAGCCTCTTGATACCTTTGAAGGGAGAAGATGAACTGCTCTCTAAAGGCATGATCACCTGCATAAACATTGACATCTAGAACCACTGGAGACCACCTAGGGCTTTAAGACATCTGCTGAGGGCTGGCAGGTAGGACACAGGATGCACAGGAGAGCTGGTCCTTTTCTAGAGCAGATACCTATGGCTGAGGCAGGTAGGTATCCAAAGCGCAGTTGACAGCTGTGTTTGCACAACTGAATCCCACCCTAAATGTTTATTTGTAAAGACAGCCATGGGTGATCAGCGCCAGTGCTGATTTGCATTTGCTCAGGTGGATCACACCTATGAATTCTCCAGCTTCCAGAAGGTGAGTTCTCCCTGCCCACCTGTCAAATTCAGCAGATCTCACACATCTCCTTTTCTGCAGCTATGTAACTGCAAATATCCACATGCCTCCTAGAAAAGATACGTGCAATCCATGGTCTTTGGGCTAGTCCTTTATGAAGCTTAGGGGAGTCCTTCTGACACTCTGGGAACCACTGCTTGAAAGGAACATAACCCCTTCATGGACAAAGCAATGCACTGACTGATGTCTCCTTCAGAGAGCAGAGGAAAGATGAAAGCTTCATTTCCTTGCAGTGCATGGTGGAGACCAGACTGGTGTTTCAACTTGCCTTGTGCTGAAAGAGCTGCCTTCTTTTTCCATCCTGCTGGGCTGTGGTTGATTCAGAGCAGTCACTTTAGACGGCAGAGGTTTTGCTGACCGCAGGAGCTGTCTCACTTTCATTCCGGAAAGCTTGTTATTCTCTGCCCAGTTCTGTCTGGGATGGATTCCCTCACTTTCACTTGTCTCTCCTAGGGTGCATTCGCAGCTCAGGAATAAGGTGAGGGCAAAGGGATGGAGCAGAGGCACAAGTGTATTAAATTAGGTGAGATACAGATAACTCCCAAAGATCTGATGGATCGGTAAGAGAAGCCTTTAGCTTTAGGGGCAGGGTTTTATTTTTTTCCCCTGTGGTTTTGGCTGCGAAGTGAAGTGGAGTTGGAGATGGAAGTTGGCTTTCAGCATTGGTATGCTTTGTAATGCACTACCAGATGGCAGAACAGGACTTTTTTTTCCCCTCTTAGGTTTTTTTTCCCTACAGTGGCAAATGATATTGGTTGAAGCCTTCTGCAAAGCCCTGGGAGCTTTGATTTGTGTCTCTCCCCATATATTGTGCTCTGTATAATTATGTACAACCACATTCATTTTTAGCTGTTCTGCACATTCCCTTTGCTTCCAGTGATTCAATTTTGATGGCATCTGTGACAACCCAACTCAAAGCTGATAAGACCTTTTTGCTTTGGAAAGACTGGCTTCTCTAGTACACTGATTTGTTTTTTTTGTTATCATCATTCTCTATTTGATCTTCAACATTTGCTTCTGTAGAACTTTTTAAATGGTTTTTAGGATGAGAGGAAATGGCCTCAAGCTGCGCCAGAGGAGCTTTAGATTGAAGAAAAATATCTTTACTGGAAGAGTGATTAAGCTTTGGAACAGGCTTCCCAGGGAAGTGCTGGAGTCACCATCCCTGGAGGTGTTCAAAACACGTGTAGACGTGGCACTTCAGGACATGGTCTAGTGGTCATGTAGTGTCGGGTTAACGGTTGGACTTGATGACCTTAGAGGTCTTTCCCAACCTTAATGATTCTATGATTCTATAAATGGAGCTGGTCAAAAGGCATATATACACAGGGAGAGGGACGAACCACTAGAGCAGGCTGTGACCAGAACTGTATGTTTTCCCTCTCTTTGTGCTTCTGAACCAAGACTAAAGTTCTTGTTGAGAGTATATGTTCAAAAAAGTTGTAGGGCTTAAACAAGGTAATAAGTGAAATCCCAAAGATTCTGTTATACAAGGCATAAGATTACACACATTGGCATGAAAGTCTTTGAAGACATTTATAAACTATTTTCATCTAAGTTTTTTTTTCTTTGTATAAAGAACTTTCATTGAGGATACAAAATGCATGTCTTCTGTAAATTCTTGAGCAAACAAATCATTAAGCCTGACATGTTGACATTACCAGACGTCTGCTAATTGCTTTTCCACCAGACAGCAGAACCATTTTTCCTGTTTGTCTCCATTAGGAATAGAAAACGTCAGATGCCTATGAGTTAGTTATATAATCCTGGCTGTTTTTCTAGCTTCTATCTATAGCAAAGCAGAAAGAAAATTTCAAAATGTAGCTTTTTGTGCTGGTTCAGCCATCATCATTTGATGCTGCCATCAGTTGCCTGATCACACAGGCCAACACTGAACTCAGCAACATCCCCTCACAAGTCTTCTTTCAGACAGTCCTGCCATAGGTTCCTGTGGGCCCAGCTCCTCCGCTGCCCACTGTGGTGCCAGCATCACCCGCTGGACACAACAGACAGAGATGGCTCCTCAGTGGCCCTTCACATGGAAGGACACCACTGAGAGAGCTCAGCAAGATGCAACCAGACCCAACAGAAGCCACACCCAACAGGAAGCTCTTCAACTGATTGGCTCCTGGTTAATATAGCCCTGGCCTCTCCCACAACCCCAACCATGACCATCTGGGTGAAGGTTGAACCACAAAGACACAGGTGGGCCAGGTTCTGCCTCTGAAACATGAAGCCAATAAGAAAAACAAAACATTCTTCTAGGTTGTGGCTCATCCACAGGTCAACTCCAACTCGGGGCCCACAACTCAGGCCCCAGCACTTCAAGCTTATGACTCCAGCCTTATGCCAGGAAGGCCTGTCACATGTAGGTACCCATATATATCTGTTTCTTACACAGGATGACAAATAACTGGCTTAAACTAGAGAGTGGACTTTCACACACACAGCACGCCTAGCCAGGAGTGAACCAGGAAGTGATGCAGTTGCTATTCACATCTGCCTACACCTGAGTTGTGACAGAATGACCAGAGCACCATTAACTGGTGAGATACAACCTTCAGGATACAGGCTCAAAGTCCTGATTTGGAATCTATCATGAGATGCCATATACCTTATAGGACCTTCCTACTTAGGCCCCCAGATGACTGGGCTTACAGATACCTCCATGCTCTTCTAGCCCACAGTTACAAAGATTAGCTCAAGTAGAAATGGTCCCCGTTATTAAATATGGAGGTGTTTTGCTGAACTGCAATTTTTTTTAACAAATAACTGCAAGTCATTTAACACATAGTAATGAAGTTGCAGCTGCTCCTGGTGCAGAACTAAATCTAGAATCTGGACAGAGCCTATCAGTATATGTGAACACAGAAAAATAAGATAGGAAGAAGAGCTAGAACTGTAAATTCTGAAGTCAAATGGGGATGGTATTTGGCTTGAAAATGATATACTTAAATTTAGACATCCAAATGTAGGAGTGTAAATGTATTGCTGGTGTCTAACTTCCCACCACAGCTGATGAAGAGGCAGACAATCTTGTCAACAGGAGACTCAATTCAGCTGCCTACAGGTAAGCACCTAATGTTACATGAGATGCTCTGGTGTATTCAAGACCTCCATCTGTTGGTAGCAGATAGGAAATAGGATTTATGGGAAATGCTCTGCCTCTTCAAGCAGCAGCTGTAGGCAAAGTGGGACAACTATGCCCATTGTTAATAGTACAAGGTTCCAGCGCCGGGGCAACCAAATAGTTTCCAGAGTCCAAAAGGTGATTCAGCTCACCTTGAAGTAAACATCTGAGATTTGGCCCAGGTTCCTCAGTACAGGCTTCTAGTGCATTTGAGACATCCTAGGGCAGCTGAGGCATCTTTCAGGGCAGGCAGGAATTATCACAGAAGTTGTGGAAGATGCCTTCCTCTCTGAAATGATAAAGAGAAACCAAGCAAGATACTCTAAAGCTCATGGATGGATGTACAGTACTGAAAACCTTTATTGAAGCAGATGAACTCCAAAAGACTATTCACCGGATCTGCTTTGATTTTAATGAGCATTCAGGCATATAACTTAGTGACTGACTCGTTTTCCTCACTGTTTTCAGATGTTAATCCTGAGGAATAAACTCTTAAGGACTGAGAAAAGGGAAGAGAGCCAGCAGACCTAAGAGCACCTCTCCACCTTGGAACCATATTAGCTGGATCTCCAGCTGCCACTACCTGATACCGGTCTGTGGGTATGTCTTGGGCCAGATGACGTAGGAAACCCACCTGCAAAGCTTCAGTAGTAGGATGCATGCATCAGCCAGATGACTGGCTGACGTCATCTGGAGCTACACGGATGTACGCTGGCTTCTGATAGAGCTGCTCCCAGTCAGTGAAGGTGTGCAGTTGACTTTGTAAGGTAGAAGTGCTTGGCTTTGTACGCTGGGAGAACATGAGAGATTACGTTTTCCCCCTATCCCTCCCAGGGCCATTGAATATGCCATTTAAGAACTCCTTTGGCCTTTTACTGTCTTGATTTAAGGTGCAAGACCTGTGAAAGAGGATTGTTCGGGGTTGCACAGTGGAACCGATTCATTGTGCCTCGCTCACAGATATGCAGTGCTGCCCAGAGATGGAATGATAAGGCTTGAACCATGCAGAAGAATTTGAGTTTTATGTTTTGTTTGTACTATTACAGTAGATTCCAATTAATAGGTCCCCTAGTAAATGTCACCCGCCCTCACCTGGCAAGATTTCCTGGGAACAGGCTCAGTATGAGTCATTTCACTGCCTTGAAACAATGAATAAACAGCACATCTAATCCACAGAAAGGGCACGTTAGAGGGGATGGCTTAACAAGCTAAGCAACAGATTTGAAATGTGTAGACTCTCTGGAACCATACCATTGAATTCAAGTTGTGTCATTAGTTCTGTTTAACTGGATTTTTTTTTCCCCTTCTTCCTTCTCTTTTATTTCTTCTAAGGGTTAAATCAAAGGAGTATCAGCATACTGTAATATGCTGCAGTATTTTGGGCTGTTTTACAATCTTAATTCCTGATTGCTCCGGATGGACCTTGAAAAGCACCAGACGTATTTCATATAAGTGGGAATTTACCCTGTTGTCCTTGGACATACTTTTCCTCCTTCCTATTGTTATGGCCAGGCTGGATTTCAGCACCAGTTGATATGACCTTTGGGTGTATAATTTGCTGAGTGCTTTGGGATCACAAGGGATGAAGGGCTCCATTTAAACGCAACCTTTTTATTATTAGCTCCTGTGAATAGACTGCAGGCAACAGGTGTGAATTGGTGCTTGCTTAGCTAAGACTTCCTGCTGAGCTTGCCTTGGTCATCTCTGCCTGGCCTCCAAGCATTGACACTGCTTCCAAAGCCCAGGCTTACCTCCACAAATACTTTCATCCTTCCTACAATGGCTATTTTTAAAGGCATTACTGAAATGGAGTGATACCTTAAGGATTCCCCATCGCCCCTAGGGTTCAGCAGATACAGAGATGAAATCCTACTTCAGGGCTCTTCAACCTGGGGTTTGCAGGTTCCTGATGTCCCACTAACTATATGGAAGGGTTCTATCTAATATGACTCAAGCCCATGTCTCCAGAAGCAGGTGTCTTCATCTGTGGCAGAAAACGTTCAAAGAGTCAAAATTAAAAAAAAAAAACCAACACAAACAAGCATCAAAGGCAAAACTAAAACCAACTGAAAACTTGTCTGAGAGAGAGCTTTAAGCAATAAAAAGTAATCCAAGGGGTCAACTTCCCACTGTAAATTCAATCCTCAATCTTTTTGCAAATGTCCTGTGTGACCTTAAGCAACATTCCTCTTTTTTTTTGCCTGGTAATAACATTTTTCCTGCTCTTTGTGCATGAGGATGGGAGCCAAGCTTTTACTCTGTATGTGGTATGGTGCCGTTATTAATTGATTCATTAATAGTAGGTAATAAGACCTACTTATTAGCAGGTCTGGGAAAGTTCTGGTTCTAGGGGTTTTTTTGTTTGTTTTTGCTTTTAAGTAGTTGGAAACCTCTGTTGAAATGGCATTGCTCCCTTCTGCCCTTAGCTGCTGGTAATTACAACGTGATATCATCAGTGTCAAATGACACAGACAGGCAGTCACTGGGAAACAATTCCAGGAACAGTGGCTGTGGAGAACTGACCTATGAGTAGTGGCAACACGTTCCCAGGGAACCAAGCGATGAGAAAAAAATCAAGAGTCTTGCAGGTCGAACCAGGTAGAAGCTGAAATTGCTTGATGGAGGCACATATATTGCTTAGGGCATCTCCCTTTGTTCTAGAAGAATGGGCAAAGTGCTGTTTCTGTCTACCTCAAGGCTTCACTAGAAGCCAGAGCATGTCTTGGAGCCACAAGACATTTTCCACTTATCCCCAAATCCTTTTTTTAGCTTTTCTGAGGAATATACTCCTATTATGGCTCAGGCACTCTCCTGCTTCCTCCTTACACACTTGGATTTCTCTATTATTCAGTCCTTGACGTTCAATGCAGGCACATCCTAAAAAAGAGGAGATTTCTGAGTGGAATTAAAGCTGATACAAATAGCTATGAATAGGGTGTGTACATTAGTGTTTGCTGAGGATTTACATACCCTCCAGAATGAGGTGGGCTGAACTTGGTTAACCACGAGAACAAGTATCAGAAAGCTGGCTCAGACGGCATCAGAGGAGCACCAACCGTCAAATGCTTTTTTTTTGAGGTAGCTCAACACAAACTGGAGCAACATGGCATTGGTCAAAACCAATGTTCTAGTGCTGGCAAAACAAGGATGGGCTCATTCTTTTGATCAGATAATAATTCATCATCCAACTACCACTTTCAGAACAAAACTTGAACATTTTATAAAAGTTTTCCCATGACTTCTTGACAATATTCCCAGCTTTGCCACAGCAGCACCACAGAGAACTGCACCCCGGGCATCTGATTCTCCTGTACAAAAATGCCCCTTCACAGCAGTCCAGAAAAAAGCCCAAATATGAATGCACCCACTTCTTGATCTTTGGTTATAGCCATATTGCATTAGAAATGATCACATGATCAACAAAAGAATAATTCATTAAGTGAGAGACAAATGGGGGGAGTAAGGAATCAGAAAGCAAACAGAACAGAATGAAAATCAAGAGAGAGGAGCAAAAAATGTATGAAAGAACCAGGGAAATTACAAGAAAAGGAGCTACTTGAGCTCAGTTGATCAGTAAAGACTCAGGTTTATTTACTGTTATAAAATGCCAATAATGAAGACACAAAGAAGAACTAGAGAATAATGCAAGTCCATGATGACAGAACCTGTTAAATTTTAATAAGATGCATAAAATAAAAAGTTTAACTAGTAATACTACAGTTTCACTGATTATACAACTATTTTACAGCAAGACCCAAAGCCTATTGAAATCAGTGGAAAGACTCTCACCATTTTCAGGTGATTATGGATGATTTTCAGACGATTGTGCTTCTTTAAATAACAAACACAAGAGCGATTAGCCAGGACCTTTGGTGCTGAGGTCCTGCTTTAAAGCTGACAAACAGACACCTTTTCAATGGTTTACTGAACTTCAAATTAAGAGCTACTGGGCATTTTCCTCTTAATTTGAAAGGTTATTAACTACCAGTGCTACTGAACTCGCATTCTTTCAGAGCAAATTGTGAGATAAGAGCATAGAATCTGAAATGAGATAGCTGGAGATGTAGAACTTCAGGGGGTGGCAACAGTCAAAGATTCTCTCCTGTCTGCAATATATCCAGAAACGATCTCTCAAAGAAAATGTGCTGACTGTGGTCATCAGACAAAGGAAAAATAAAATAAAAAGGAAAGGATGCAACGAAACGTTCCAGCTTTCAACGATGTCCACGATAGGCTGAAATTTATAGGCATGATCTTTTCTTAAGATCTTAAGCTCAAGTGTCATTCTGGATTCTTAGCTGGAGTTTGGGGTTAAGATGTGTTTGTGTTTGCTCTTCTGAAACTGTGAAAGCACAATGAGTAATAGCAGAAGGTCGGCACAGGTTGTCTTCTTCAAACGTGATGTGGAAAGAGCTGTTCACATTTTCTGTTATGACTAGTTTTGCATTCATGTAGTAGGCTTCAGAATTTGAACTTGGGTGAAATTTCCAGGTATGGTGGAGAAATGGAAAATTACATCTCCGCTTTATGGAATCATTCTCTTTTGCTATAAAACAGTTCTGAAGTGATGAGGACTTGTTGGGGTAAATGAACCGTTCTGAAACTACTAGATGAGGTAACAAAGAAAAGCACTGTTAGATTTCACAGTGTTGTTGGTATGGGTCTGTTTTACCCAGATAGATCTTCACGGAATCACAGAATGGTAGGGGCTGAAAGGGACACCTAGAGATCATCTCATCCAGCCCGCCGCCAAAGCAGGTTCACACAGAGCAGGTTGCCCAGGATCATAGAATCATAGAGTTGTTCTGGCTGGAACAGACCTTTAAGATCATGAAGTCCAACAGGATGAGGGTTTTGAAAGCCTCCAGTGAAGGAGACTCTACAACCTCTCTTGGCACCCTGTTCCAGTGCTCTGTCACCCTCACAGTAAAGAAGTTTCTCCTCATGTTGAGGTAGAACCTCCTGTGTTCCAGTTTGCATCTGTTGCTTTCTCTTGGAATGCTTTATTGGTATAATCTAAAAGAAAAATAGATCCAGTGATGAGTTCTGAAGGTCCCAGCCAAATTAATTTGGGCTAGTGGAGCTGTAGGCAAGGAGAAAACCAAAAATAGTTCACAGATAAAACCTGAAATTTATGCTGAGAGTCCATGACTCATTTGGTACAACCATGCATCTTGTCTTCCAGGTGTGTCATACCCTCTAGGCACAGTTTTAGAAGTCGTGAAGAGAAGCTTTCCTTGGAGGTATGGCTCTGTATGCCTCTATTGAAATGACCAGGCTTAGCAGACTCTGGCTTAGCAATACATCTGTAGATGTCTCCTTCCTTTGACTCCAAAGGGACTGAAACAAATATTCATGGTGTTTTCCTGGACCTAAGAATGTCCTAAATGATAAACTAAACTATGCCACTGGGAGAAGTAGTTTTACCAGGAAACAGGTGGATCCAGGTCTATATTTCAATTCTTTTTTAATGTTGAATATCGTCACCAAGGAGACAGGATTTGGTACTTGTTTAACTACAGCTTTCCTTAGAGTATTGCTCAGGGTAATGAAGCACATAGTTATAAGGACTCTTTTCAGTGGTGCCTAGTGACAGGACAAGGGGCATAAGGCACAAACTGGAACCCAGGAGGTTCCATCTGAACAGGAGGAGAAAATTCCTGGCTGTGAGGGTGTCAGAGCCTGGCCCAGGCTGGCCAGAGAGGTTGTGGAGTCTCCTTCTCTGGAGATTCCAAACCCACCTTGACATTGTTCTGGGCAACCTGCTTTAGCAGGGGGGGTTGGACAAGATGATCTCCAGAGGACCCTTCCAACCGTTCTGTGATCTAGCCCCAGAACTGATATGTTTGAGATCTTGGGAGCTGCAGTGGCTGGAAAGAACAAAAAGAAAATCACTGCTCATTTATTCAGTGGAGTCCTGAGAGACTCAGTTATGCAGTGGAGCAGAGAAGGAGCCACAGTGCATCCCAAACGAGAAGGGAAGAGGCTGATTTCAGTATATTCACAATTCTTTCTCCTTCATGATCTGCCAGACTTCCAGGACAGGGGTTTGATCCTGCCAGACACTCACCCATGTACTGACTCTGAAGTTCATGGTGGCTTTGATGAGTGATGATTTCATAGGATCTCTGTGAGATTACGCTTTGGGGGAGTGACAGACGTTGTATGTGAGGTCTCAGTTTTGCCCTCAGTGTATTTCCGCTTTACAGGGACACATTATTTGATGGGTATAAAAGCAGGAATCTCAAAAGAATTTTATTTATCTCTCATAGTTACTGGTTTCTCCAGTGGTTTTGGCATCTGGATTTTGAAGAATTTACTTCTTATTACTTGCAGTGCTATTTTAGTGAAAGACGATGCCAATTATATTTCTTTTCTTTTTTTTTCCACTTAAATTTTAAAAATTGTCCTGATTTCTTGTGATATCAGAATCACCCTTATTCTCAGTCTCAGCTTAGGAAACAGCCTAAGGTATCAGTTAAACAGCAGCGACTACATTCTGGGCTCTGCCAACTTCACTGGCAGCTGAGTGGGCTGTTTTTGTAATCTGGTCTTTTTTATTAGCTACCGCTGAAGTCATACAACGTCTTCATGGATCAGTCCTTCTGATTGAGGGCCACTGTGGATGGATTCCATCTCATCTAACAGTAGTCATCCAAAAAAATAGACATGTAAATACGAGTTAGTCACCAAAGGTTTGTGCTGTAGCCAGTGGAAAAATAGGCAATTCCAGACAGCAACTCCTTTGACCAATTTTAGTTACTTATTTTGGTCTGAGGTGAAACAGTTCCTTTAGTTGAAGATGCCTGGACATCAATCACCCTAAGAAGAGCAGTAGCAAAAATGTTGATACTTGGAAGCTCCTGAAAAAATATTTTCTCATGCACAGAAAACTTCACATTTGCTCTGTTCTTTGTGCACAAGAAGAAGTGGAAATCACCTGGCGCTATTGAAAGGGGGTTGTTTGGATATACAGTGCATCCGGTTTATAATCTGTTGGTGAAGACCGTGCTTGAGTCCCTGGCATGACTTGAACACTGTTCATTAACCTGGGGAGAGGATTTTGTGAGGACTTTGCTTGCAAGCAAATTTAGGAAAACTGGTTTTCAGAAGGGCTCAGACCTTCCCAAACCTGATTCCCTCTCAAAGGGTTTCCTGTTAGATGATGAGGACAGGAAAAAGCCAACAGTAATGCCTGGATTTCGTTGTGCATACGTAGGTGTCTGGTGCTGAACTTTACCTGGCTGCTAGAAACCATTTTGGGCAGAAGAATGTCACAGATGCAGATTTTTTTTTTCAGTAGGTTGCCTAAAATGAAATAAAAATTACCTACTCATTCCCAGATGGTTGCCTTTGAGTACAGATATCTAAATTTACATGTCTATTCTGTAGACGTCTATAGGTAAATGAGGGTACTGATTCCTTTGTCTGATTTAATTGATCTGTTCCATTTGATGTGCTCTAAAGCATCTTGGTTGGCCCCCATAGACTTTTGAGAAAGATGCAGCCTCCTTTAGACCCTGTCTCATGTCCGCCAGCCCAATGCAGATGTTGTGGGTATCTTAGGTCATCTCAGTTGGCAGTAGATGCGTCTGGTTAAATCGCATTCCTACACTCAGTCAGTTGAATAGCTCTTTGGATCATACTGGCTTTACTAACTGATCTCCACTGATTTATAATGAACGCTTAGATACCTACTGACATGTAGGTGCCTCGGTTTATGTAGCTGTGAGCTGAATCTTACCATTTAAAAAAAACATTCTCCTGCATGCTCACTAATCATCTACTTATGGTTTAGTCCTGACTATATTTCAAACTGAGCACTGCGTAGGTGGACGTGTGTTCCCAACTGAAGCTCAAAATATAACTACAAGTCATGACATCACATGTAGGAAACAGCTAACAGATGTCATAAATGTAACCAAACAATCTATGATACTAATATTAGACTTCCCAGAAAACTTTAAGGATTCATATATTTTAGTCGAGACTGGATTCTCTAGCCTGACCTTATTCATAACACAGGTTGGGGAAAAAAAATAAAACTCATCTACTCCACTCCAAGTATGAGTTCAATGAGTTGTTTGTTTAAATAATTTTTTTGAAGAAAATGATACCATCTTGAGATTAATGTGTCAGGAAACTGATGCTTCAGCTTTTCTCTTGGAAAATTATTATTATAGCTAATGACCCTAATGAAAACAAAGAGAAAAACCCCAAACAAACAAGAAAACCTCAGAAAATCACAGAATCCAGAATAATTTAGGTTGGAAGTGGCCTCTGGAAGTGATCTAGTTCAAACACCTGCTCAAAGCAGGTTCAATTAAAGTAAGCTGTAGGTGTCAGGTTTTGTTTTTTGGTTTAAATTGCATGGCTGCAACATCATTCTTCTTTTGGCAGGAGGAAGATCTTGGAAATAAAGAGGTTTTTAGCACTCAGTATTTTCTTTCCATGAAAGCCATTCTGTATTTTTATGAAGTCTTGGGGACAGGAAAGGTGCCCATATAAGGTTATTGGATAATTAGTAGAGCTACAAAGCCTGAAAATACAAGTGGAAATAATATATTTTAGTCAATGTCATGAACACAATTGTTATTTTCATTTGGAATAAATAAAATATTTCATCATAAGTGCCTCAGTCATGCACATAAGTGTTTAACCTTTGAGAAATGAAGAAAAATGGAAAAATGTTATTTGAAATAGTCATATTATGACTATTTCATTATATTCAAACATATTATTAAAAGGAAATTTTATATATATGTACAAATTGTTGACATTTAATACTGTTAATGTGAGGACAAAGTCACCTGTATATGGTTGAGTATGCCTGTGTGTATCTCAGAGGCTTGGTCTCAAATTTTGGTCTCTAGAAGTGACATCTACATATGTAACTTTCAAGCCATTCTTCTTTGGTAAAACTATTGAATTTCTGATACATGTACAGCATCTGGAGTCCCATAGGAGAGCAATCTCCACCTAATAAGACAGAAATTACAGTTTTAAGACTAGAGATTTGAATAGAAGGCAACTCTGCAGATGCTGACCCAAGAAAAGAACATTTTGGAGGCTTGGATCAGCTTGCTAAGCAGAGATGTTTAATGACATTTCAGGTTTCCTGGGCTATTCAAGGCATAGACACAGGGTTGAAGGCAATACACAGGATATGTAGGAGAACCATGCTCTTCCGAACAAGTGGACCAGCAGAGGCATCCTGTGGCTTCTCAAATATCACAAGACACCTATGTTTAGGAAACCAAGCTGAGTCCTTTGTGATTTGCTCGTGGTGAGACAGGAAATTGATGTCAAAATAAAGCTTGGACTCTGATTTCCTGAGCCTGCACCTGTTCATCCTAGCCATAAAAGCATCCTTTTCTTTTAAGGAGCAATGAACGTTTGTAGGGTATGATTACGTTGAGAGAGACAAAAAAGCTACAATGTAAAGTCCTTTACTTGCAAAATGAAAAACAGAGAAAGAGCAGAAATGGATTCGTCAGAACCTAAGATACAGATTTGGAGCAGTCTTTAAGGATCAATGTTTTAAAATGCAAGTAGGTCACCCTGATGCACCTCATCAACTTTAGGCATATTTCTGAAAAATTAGTTCTAAGTGCCTGCACAACCCATGTCTAAAACTAGATGAAAGGTCATAGAATCATAGAATTGTAAAAGACCTTTAAGATCACCAAGTCCAACCATTAACCCAGCACTGCAAAATCCACCACTTAATCATGTCCCTGAGCACCACATCTCCATGTCTTTTAAATCTCTCAAGGGATGGGGACTCCACCACTGTCCTGGGCAGCCTGCTCAGCTGAGGTCAATCTGAGCCACAAGCTTCCTCTGAGGATCATAGGAGTGTGCAGGGCAAAGACAAGGAACATGCTGGTCGGGTATTCAGACCACTCCTGGACCCCCAGGCAGATACAAATGAACTGAGCCTGAACCTCTAATGACTACAGCTGCAGCTTAGACACCTACAACACATGTAGATGTCTAGATTTAAATGTTTAGAGGTGTCTTCAGTCTCAAAGTGATTTTTTCTCTTGCAATCAGATTTGTTTTCCCTTTATTGCTCTGTTCTACTTATACTATAAAGTCTGAAATCCAGGAAGTAGAGGAAAAAATTATTGACAATGGCTATGTGCCTCAGATAATATCCTTTTTTCCTTTCTCAATGTGTTGTACCATTAGCATGGAAGTTCAGGGACAGAGTCCTCTTGACTTCACAGGCAATAGGAGTTGGTCTGTCTATTTGCAGCTCAACGAAGCTTGTAAACTAATCCAATTTTTGTTTTTATTTTTTTTTAATAAAAAATGAGAGGGTCTCTGGAATATTCACAGACATCAGCTCATCCCCAGTATGTGTAATACACATAGAATGAACTTTCATTTATTGCACCTCTATTTCAACACATCTACGCCGTTTAAGTTTAGATACTCTAAAATAAGATGTGTGTATTCAGAAATAGATAACAAACACAACAGGAGACAATGGTTGCAGTCAGCTTCAACACCTTTCTTTTTCTTTCCCCCCAATACAAAACAGTGTTCATCACTATTCCAAATAAATCTTCAGCTGGGATATAAACACCAGAAAGACAACAGTACATTAGGGAAGTTTTATATGAGAGAAGAAAGAAGAAAATTCATTAAAATACAATAGTGAAACACTCATGAAATACAGTTTATTTTGTGCTTCCATAATGTACAGGGTCACCCCTGGTGGTCAAAATCCTGTAAAATAGTGCTAGAATCTGGAAATGTCGTAGCTGTTGTTGAGAAACACCCCAAGATTCCACTCCTTTAGAATTAAGACTTGGTTTTGGGAAGAAGTCAAGTTCAAAGATGTTTTACTATTTTTTTCTCTGCTTGGAAAAAGTTTTACTATTTTTGAAACACTTCAGTTTCCATTCACTGAAATCTACAATTTCAAACTGAAATCAATTATCAAAATATATTATCGAAACTAGAGGTGATCATTGTCAAAATGGACAAAATTGAAACAAATTTTATCCAGATTGTTGGGAAAAAAAAGTGTTTGATCTACCTAACTGATTTTCTCTTCTACATTTTTAAAAAATATATAATTATTCTAGATCTTTTAAATCAATGAAGGGTAGAAAAAGCAATCCCAACTTTGTAGACTTTGAAGAGGTGGTTAAAGCATCTCCACTTAAACTCTGCTTAAGCTGTGAAAACTGAAGGTCTGAGTCTGAGAAAATAGCTTCTCTATGAAAATTTGCCACTTCTATACATCTCTCATAGAGTTCTTCAATATCTTAATCTTTAGTATCTTAAAGCATTTCGGATAATTTTGATCCATGCCTGTTAGAACAAGGGGCTCATTACCAAAGACCCACTGCTGTTAATAAAGATGAGTGGTTCGTGATGGTGATGTTACGATTGACGAGGAAACACTTATTACTCATGGCTTAAGGTCAGCATTTGGTTGTACAATTAATGTCAAGTGACCTAGCACAGCTAATGGATGGTAACTCAATAAACTGTGGCACCTCATGTCTTCGTGATTAAGAAAGTGGCAGCTTTAGTGGTAATGCTACTTCTGGTATCCACCAAGTGGCCTTTTAAAAAGTGAATGAAGCAATGGTCAGTAGGAAAGGACAAGGAAGAATTTCACTTTAGTCTGAAATGGATGTTCCTCTGTATTGGGAGGCAAGACTGTGGGCTGCATGGAGAGATGAGCTTACAGGTTGTGGATCTTGATCAGGCTCTGGAGTTCAGTGTGGTGGAGTTATACAACAGGCTTTAAATAACAATAGTGTAGGAGTTATATCTCAGCTCTTGTTGCTTGGGTAGGAGGAAGAATACAGTACTTAGAGCTATAGAGCTTTTCTGGTTCCTTTTTTGTTGGGGTGGAAGGCAGAAGTAGGTAGTTTACCATAGGTAATTCAGATGATGTCTTACTGCTTTTGGATGGAAGGGATTTTAGACTTATGGACACGAAACAGACTATTGCACTCACCTTTGGAGTTAGAAACATGCCTGTTTTATTTATCAGTATCACTGTAATCTCTGAATCTAAACTTCAGGTGGGCTAAGGGCAGGCAGTGCAGGGAGGAAAGCTCATAGCTAAGAAGGCTCAGCCTCACCTGTGGTAGGGTCATAGCTATGCCATTTTCCCATACAGGAGAAGGAGTTTTAGCTCAAGCCATGGAGGTTAGTTCTTTTTCTCTTTTGTAGGTTTTTCATTTCTGCTGAACAATTCAATTTGGTCCACTAAGCTTCTGGAGTAATCATCTGAAATGCTTGAAACGTACTCCACGGCAGCTGTAAACTTTTTCCAAGGAAATTCAAGTCCAGTCTCCCTATTGATTCCAGTCTCTCACAGCTGGAGTGCTTTATTTTTTCTTTGTCCCTAGCAGAGAAGAAAATTAGATGCTTTTTCGTTTCCTTCTTCCTCTATGAACTTCCCTCCTCAAGGCTAGATTATTCCTAGGGGAAAGAGGATGAGGACAGAAGGCACCATTCCATGAGGAGTCCCGGGAGATGCTGCAATTCAGAAACATCTTCCTGAGATTCAGTTCCCTCCTTGCTTCCTCTTATTTCGAAGAGTATGGGGATTTCTTAGTAATTTGACTCTTGTCTATGCTAACTGTAGTTCTCAACGTCCTGCATACTAGTTTTTCTGCATTGACTAGTGAGCTGCTGGGTAGCTCCAAGTCTAAGGTCTGTCCGTCTTGTGGACACAATGTGGAAGCAACAGGTATTTCTGTTGCCTTAGAACTTGCATTTCAGGAAGGAAGGACAAGATCCTAGGGGAAAAAAAAGAAAAAGGGTATTTTTCAGCACTAAGTAAACATTCACGTCTGACTTGTGAAGAGTCTCTTCATCTTGAGCAGGACTGAGCTCAAGATGACTCAGTTCACACCCTGAGTCTCTGCTTTCCTCTATTTTCCACACAGAGACATAGCTTCCAAGTCACAGTCTGGCTTGGTTTATATCACCTGAAATACAGATGTGATGGATATTTTTTTCCTTCCATTGTTAGGACTGTCCTTGCAGTAGCCTTCCTGGACACACGAGAATTATAAATTCGTATCTAGATTCAGTGGAAACAGATAAGGTAGAAGTTCCTGAAGGACTGATTTAAAAGCTGGCTCATGAACAACGGGTAGACCATGAAGCCAAGGAACTGCATCAGCAGAGTAACAGCAAGATATAATTTCTTTTTTCCATAAGATATTTAAAATATTAATAACATTACAATGCTTCAGAAAAATTGGATGATAGAGCAGTAGAGCGTGACAATTGCTCCCCAGTTAATGTAATTTAAAATCCCATATTCTGTCCCAGGCCCACAAACCTTTGCAGATATCCTACTCATGGAAATCTGCTACATCTGCTTTGTCTCTGGGCTGATCCAGGCAGAAATCAATTGACAACCATACCAGAAATTGGCATAAATTGGGATGGTATTTTCATCTCAGAGGGCCTGCAAAGATTAGTGTTGCCTGAGGATCCAGGCAACCACCTATTTAACCTCCTGTTTTTTAAAATGGAATTAGCAAGTGTGAAAATGAATCAGAAAGCCACACAACCTGAAAGAGCATTTGGCTTTGTCTGAAACACTTATTGTGAGTTACGAGTTGGTTTGCTCCCTCCCTCCCCATGTTTGCAAGAGAAACTCAATACCTGTCATGGCAAGATATTTTGGGCTTGTTGTGTTTTTCCATGTCAAGTCCCCTCCAGCCAAGAAAATATAATAATAATACCAGTGTCACGCATCATGAATTCACACCGCACATCGTGAGGACTTAGCACTGCGGAGTTGAAGCAAAGGAGAGGGGATACAACTGTTGTTCAAGATCCTTGTAAGACATTGTATTTTCTCTGCTGCAGTTGATTTTTTTTATTATTGCTTTAACAGGATTCATGTCACTTTCTGGCAGGGTAGCACTGGGAAAGAAAATCCCCAAACCCAAAACAATGACAAAAAGCCACAAACAACAGAAAAAACCCTCACAACTTACATATGAGCAAAGTGGTTTTTTTGCCTGTACTGGCGACCCAGTGTAAACCTAACAAATCAAGAGATTGAATTGTTCTTAAAATATGTCCCTAAAATAGATTTGCGTGAACACGTTGAAAGCCAGGGACCATGTTAATCATAGCCATCTATAACGCTTCATGCTGGTGTAGCGTGAGGATGCCAAAATGCTTTCTGAGCATTAATTAATTAAGTTTCACATTACGCTGTGTGAGCATGGGGATTATCCTTGCCGTATAGCTGGAGGGAGACGGCTGAAGGATTTGCTCAAGGCAGCCTCACCCTGCAGTCAATGCCAAGACAGGGAGCTGAATCGAGATAAGCCAAGTGCAGGAATCCAGAGGCCTTTTTCTGAAGGCAAGAAGGCTCTTGGGTATTTGTCAGTGTGTGAGCCCAGTTTCAGGGGTCACTTGGGTCAGCAATAGTTCCTTTGACACCAGTGTAGTTGCTGCATGGAGATGGCTTTATGTATGATCCAGATATATTCATGCAGCTATACTTTGCAGGCAGCCACATGCCAATCAACAGCCAAGGAAAGAAGATCTGCTGGCATGGGAAAAACTAGAACAAGTCAGTTGAAGAGTGGCAGTGAAAGCTGCCTAATACTAACCTCCTGTCTGTAGGTTTCCAGCTTGCTTTCCAGAAATGTGATAAAAGGCAACTCAAATACATTCAGCAATTAAGTTCTCTATTAAGAAGTCACCAGGCAGAGGAATGGTATTTGCAGACAGTTTAAACTTCACAGGAATTTTACAAAAAGCTTCGACTTTGTGGCTGAGAGGTGGCAATGATATCCACAAATACAAAATGAAAGATTCCCAAAGAATTTTTGAATACTAAAGAAGAGTTGTAGGCGTGGTTAAGGGAATAAGCATGTTTGTCAAGAGGATACTCAGTTCATCTTTTCTTTTCTGTGTGCCTTTTTCCAGTCAGAGCTGTGGCGTTTTGGTGTTGTGTCCATGCAGTTGCCTGAGATGGTGGGGAACTGAGGTCAACATGTACCTTCTACCTCAACCGTCTCTAAATATGAGGCATAACTCTGTCACTTCCATATCCAGACACGATGACAACCATCCCTCTTGGTCTTTTTTCTGACACAGTCACACTCCTTGTCTTTTCCTTTTCTCTGACCTCATTCCTTACCATGTCACCATTTGCTTATCCCACACATGGTGGGAAGACAAATAACTTTCCTTTCTTTCTTGTTTTTTTCTCCACCAAGGCCAGCTCCAGGCACATGCCTGCTACAAGCTGGCATTTGCCTCCCTTCTCCCTTTCTGGGCTCCCAATCCTGGCCATCATGCCAAGCAGCAAAGGTTTCTGTGGGCAACTTGTTTAACTCTGTACACGTGCAATCTGTTTTTCAGGAAGTCCCTTCTCCTCCTGCCAGCACTGAGTCATCGGCAATGAGCAATCATGTAGCCATGCCAGGAAGAAATACCCGAGCCATGGAGGGGGAGAGGCTTTTAGTTCAGTGAACTCAGTGACCGACTCTGGGAAAATCATCAGGGGAGCAAAATGTAACAGGAGGACCCATCAATAGCCACAGATGGCGTGAACATTGCCAGCCAGGAAGGTTTACTTGGTTCAATGTATTTCCAAGCCTAGTCATCATGAAAGGGTTCACAGCCTGTTGATGAGTATGGCCTGTCTTTGGACAGTGTCAAAGGTTAGGGCTGGGCCAGCCTCTAGATAAATGACAGATGCTCTCTATTAACCCCTCTCCCTTTCCAAAAGAGAAGATAAAAGGACTAAGGGAAAGAGTCTTAAGGGTTGGAAAAGAAAACTAAAACTGCTTTAATGAAAATAATAATAATAAAATTAAATATATACAAATACATACACAACCAATATCGAACCTAAGTCCCCTGATGGCAATTACATCACCGTCACCACTGATGCTGAGAAGCAGGCATGGAGGAAGTCCCAGACTGGACTCAGTGGCAGATGGGAAGCAGATTCAGGAGCTGGATGCTGGAACTGGGTTCAGGAACACACGAATCGGGTTCAATGGACAGAGTTCTTCTCAGACATCAGCCCTTGAAGAAGATTACGCTCGTGGTCCCTCAGCATTATACTGAACATGCCATACATGGAACAGAATCCTCTGTTGGTCAGTTTAGGTTCACCTGCCGTATCTGCTCCTCCCCACAGGTGCAGGCTTTTACTTTCTGCACCCCCAACATGGTGCATAAGATTGAGCAGTGACCTTGATCTTCACAAGAGCAAGTCTAAGCAAGAGCCTTTCTGCACACACTAACCCTTGGTAGTAACTCTGAACATGGAGCGTTATCACTGCTAGAAGCAAAGACTGTCTGCGAAAATCTGCTCTTAGCTTCAGAAAGTGCTGTTAGTTAGAGACCGAGCTGAGAAATAAAATAACCAAATAGAATAAGTTCTATCCTAGCTCAAACCAGGACAGACAGTAAATCTTTCATCATCTTTCCCAAGTCCTTGTCTTACAGATTTATCTGATCATTGGATTAAAAAAAGCATTTCCACCTGTTTGCTGTCAGCAACTAGTCCTGTGAATAATTACTAATGCACTTCCTCTCTAGGAAGAGCAAAACGACACTTGCAGTCAATACACAAAAAGAGTCCCCATCACCTATTTTTTGTGTTTTCTGAGCCCACTCCCTCAAATACATTTGCCCCATCTTTATTCAGACCTGACTCGGTTGATTTCAGTAGTATGGCTGTGGCCCAAAAGTAAAGCAGTGGTGGATGGTCTCTGTAAATGCTTCATTTTATTCAGTCAGTTGAGGATGGCATTGCCACACTATTCACAAAAAAAAACAGTGTTACCTTCTCCCTCATATCTGCTCCTTCACAGTCCTGCTACCTCCTTTATTTAGGGTTGAGATCATTGCACGGACAGTGAGTCAGAGCAGGGAATGAATCCAAGTGAAAGCTAACTCTGTCAAGAAAGAAGAATGTAATTTTCAGTTAGATGGATGCCCTGCTTCCCCATGGCAGATCTACACAAGAGGTAATGTGAGAAGCAGGTACATTGCTGGAATGAGCACCCAGGATCTTGGAAGGAGTGGTGGGACCAAATTATTTCGAAGCAGGTTGGATTTCAGTTGATGTGAAGAAATCAAAATGCAAAACACTGGGCAGTTAGAGTGCTACTCTGTTAGCTCCTGTGTCTCCTCTACAGTCAGGTCTGTACCTCACACAAATACAAAGGCCTTTCCTCCTCAACACTGCATGACACATGCAATCATCAGATTTTAGACTCCTACACTCATAGGTGCTCAGTGCAGGAAGTGAGCTGTCCCCAGGCCTGCAGGGCTGCTCACCACACAACACCCACGTACCGCAGTGGGCGTATGGGATGTGTTGGGATGGTTGTAGAGGAAGAAATCTCAGCAGTGGGCATTGTCTTTAGCAACTGGACATGGACAGCAGGAAAGTTTGAAGACAGCCTAGAAGAAACTCAAAAGGTGCCATGTCAAATCCAAAACATCTGGCAGAAAGAGTAGCTCAAGCCCCACGTAAGCTCCTGAGTTAGTGGCAAAGATTTGGCATCAAGTGGGGCATAAACAAGCCAACAGACATAAACTGCTTTGAATCATGCCCTTTGTATTTCATAGATACCACTTTGGGATTATTACTTACTGTTGAATTGCTGATGCTTCCTCCAAAGGAGTGTAAAATCCTTCTGACAGCCAGACTTCCTCTGCTCTCCTTGGAAGAAAACGTGAGGAGAAAGTGAGACTAAGAGAGGTTAGATTTCCCCTTGATAATTAGCCAGGCAGTTTCTTGCACCTGCTTGCTATTTTCTATCCATTTGACCTCTCTGGCCATATTCATCCTGCCACGAGGCCACCTCCTTTATCCTTACAACATTTCTTCGGGTGATACTGTTAAGAGTTGGGGTTGCTCAGCCTGGAGAGAGAAGGATCTGGGGAGACCTTAGTGTGAACTTTCAGTATATAAAGGGGACTTATAAGAAAGACTGAGAAAAACTTTTTACCAAGGCCTATAGTGACGGGACTGGGGGCAATGGTTGTAAACTCAGAGTGGGTAGGTTTAAATTGGACACAAGGAAGAAAATTTTTTACAATGAGTATGGTGAGACACCGGAATAGGTTCACCAGAGAAGTTGTGGATGTCCCATTATTGGAAGCATTCAAGGTCAAGTGTCAGCCAAAAAGACAGGACTTTGAGCAATCTGAAATAGGTCAAAGATGTCCTTGCCCATGGCAGGGGGTTGGACTAGACGATCTTTACCTCCTAATCCAAACCATTGTATGGTTCTATGACTCTATGAAGGAAGTCTTCCTACCAGCCAGGGACATGGCAGTTGACTGTGTAACAGGAAAGAAGGAGAGAGTGGGAAGGGATTTTTTGAGGAAAGGAGGGGAAGATTTTAGTTGAATTTCTGTGTCAGGTGACGGCATAAGTGATACGTGTTTTAAGGCCTATTTCATAAGAAGTGTGTGGATGGTCAGGAAGGAGAAATCTGCCTTTTCCTGCCTACCCTCTGTGACAGGCAGAGCCTTATGAGAGGAGGAAGAAATTATTTATTTCCTGAATATACCTGAGCTGGCTCAGATGGTAAAAGCCTCTGGAGAAGAAGGAGAAAACACAGAGGGAGAGAGGTATCTGGCTAGGAGCCCAGGGCACGAGGGTAGGCTGGGACATTTCCTGAGGGGAGTTGGAGGCTTGCCTCTGGCAGGGAGCAAAGCCACAATGAAGCCTCAGAAGTGATGGAAAGGGACTTTCTTTGGGATTCAGAGGGGATGGGGTTCATGCAAGAAGTGACAGCAGATGGTGGGAAAGCAAGACAGAGACAAAAGGACCTCCCACAAATCCGTGAAAGGCATAGTGGGGAGGACTTGTTTGCAAATCCTTTCATACAATGTCTCACGCCGATCTGAATTTCGCTGTTTAATGAGTTACATTCATGACATGTATTAGAAACTAGCCATTGAGATTGGATCTCTTGTCTTTTGACACACTGTATTCAAAAAAGGCATGGTCTGATCTGTTTCCTGGATCTGACCAACCTGGGTGTCCACCACAGCGCCTGTAACCCGAGGCAAAAGGCACTTGCCAGAAAGTGAGAAATCTGCTCTCTGCCTCCCCACACCTCCTCTTCTCTTGCAAAAGGACTTGAGGAAATTTCTCTACAGTCTGTGAGAAGGGGATGATAGGAAACCTCCCACTCTTCAAGGGCATCATCCTAAAGCTGCAGTATTGCAGAAAAGTCAAGGAGAGAAGAAGGAATTAATGTCTAACGGTAATGTTGCTGTTTTCCTATGTTTTAAATTTTTGGGAGGTAATGGGACAGCTAAAGTCAGCCCAGAATGTCTTCTCTTGGATCCAAGGTATCGAATTTGTGCTTTGCATACAAAAGGTATCCAGGCACCTCAGTCTGGCGAGCACCTAAATGCCTGGAGAGATGCACATGTTCTTTTTGAAAGGACAAAGATAGTGGGGGAAGGACCATCCTTTTCCCCATGAGTTCCTCAATGCTTTTGAAGGTCCTGAGAATCCAGTCTAGAGATGGATATAATTATTGCATACCAATTAGACCGCTACCTCAACTATCAGCCTTGAGGCAAACTCTTTTGTAGATCTAGCCCTAAGAACACTGAACCCACAGCTTTTCAAAACATCCCACCAAGACCTTTGTCTACTGGCTCATCTTCTTTTAACTTCCAATTGCTTCCAGTTATGTTTTCGGACAACCAAAAGAGCCCTCAGATTCTTTTAGTCTCTGCAGCAAAGGACCTGAAGAAGCTCAGGGCCTGGTTTTGTTGGTAGCAGGAGCTAACGCTCACAATGCATACTAAACTACATGTGTGTCCAGAAGTTCTCTACAACCTTACATGACCAGAAGAAAACTGCTTACTGAGCACAACTTTCCCTGTTTACACCAGAGACATCGCTTTTGGTAGACATTCACAGCTTGTATTTCCAACAGCTTTGTCTCCTCTCTGGGCTGGTCAGATCTCCTTTTTACAGGTGACAACCCAAAAGAGCACTAGTGTTTGGCTGAATTGGTGGGAATCCTCTGTGTGGTCTCTGCAGCATCCCTTCCCCACATAGAGGTGTTCAGTTGTACTTCAGGCCTAGGTCGGCCACACAAATCGGGGCACTTCTCTCTTCTTCTCAGCCACTAAATGAGTCCATAAAATGGCCTGTTGACTCTAGTTTTCTGAGCGCTCTGAGTCGTGAAAAGGACCACCAACAATTTGCAGCAAATGATGTGGAGTGTACGCTTGAGGAAAGGACTATTTTGCAGCAGCATATAAGCTCTTAATGTCCTTGGGAAAAGCCAACATAAAGCATTTTTATTGCAATAATAAAACTTGAAACCTGCGTGTGGTGGAAGAAGGAAGCAGAAAAAGGAGTGTGTGGCAAGTGCTCCTATGATACTGCTGCACAGGCTACGGAGGAGAGAAATGTCAGAGGTGAGAGACATACGTCCCAAAAGTGGCTGCTTGGGAATAACCTTCTAGGAGTTCTTGGGAATCTAGGAGATTTATCAAAAAAACATATTATTGTTTTCATGGAAAATGTCGTCTTCTCAAAAATCTTTTCTTAATCAGGGGATAAAAGCAAACATTTGGGGAAAGAAAAATCATGTGAGGCAAAAAGTTCAACAACTTGTTTTGGAAAAATATTTTGTCATCTTGAAACGTCTTGTTTATTCTATCTGTTTAATCTTTTTATATTAAGTTACACGGGTTCCTGCTGCCTCAGCTGTCATGCGCAAATGCCTTGCTACTACAAATGGATGTCGTAACATGGCCATCTATTTTTTAGAATAGTCTAATAATTTTGTTTTACATTTTGGGGTAATTAAGGGCAGCTGCTTCTCAGTACTAATACAAATGTCACTTTGGGTTTTTTTTAACCTCCGTTCACCTTATCCTGAAATAGTTTCCCAATTCATTTTTTTTCCCAGTTAAGTTCCCTGAAAATCCTGAAAAGATAACTGAATGCTGTTCTTCCACTTGACCTCAGGCTATGGGGATGGGAGCATTGTATAAGGAAGAGTGGTTGCTTATGGTATGGTATTGAGAACTTTATTCATGCAATGAAGTCACCATATCAAAAGAAAATGATATAAGAATGCAGGAGGAGAAAATATGATTCTTATGCAGGAGATCAAGCATATTATGGGAGTTCTCCTGGCTAAGATGTAACAGTTATTAATTCATCCAGTGTTAGATGCTAAAGCAGCTACACTCCATCTCCTGGACTTCAACAAGTTCAGTGAGAAGTGTTTTGAAATTCTATGCAAAGCCTTGAAAAGTGCCATAAAATACAATGCACATCCAGCACGTGATGGTGTGTGTACCAGAAGGGAACATGCTTGGGAACACTCTGTGGACCCAAAGGTCAATATGTGTAATAGGAGCAGAGGGGGTGACTGAGTGTACCAGAGTCAGACATATTTCCTACATCCCTTTTCCTGAACTTTTTGGGATTCTAACACCAGACCCATACACTTAGAATCATAGAATCATCCTGGTTGGAAGAGACCTTTAAGATCATTAGGTCTAATTGTCAACCCAGCACTGCCATGTCACCACCAAACCATGTCCTTCAACACCACTTCTACATGGCTTTGAAACCCCTCTAGAGATAGGGACTCCATCACTGCCCTGGGCAGCCTGGGGCAGCCCTTGACAACCCTTGCCAGGAAGAAATTGTTCTTTATGTTCTTCATTTCCTCTTCTATCACTTGTTGCCTGGGAGATGAGACCAACCCCCACCTGGCTCCAGCCTCCTGTCAGGGAGTTACAGAGAGCCAGGTCTCCCCTGAGCCTCCTTTTCTCCAGGCTCAACAACCTCAGGTACCTCAGCTGCTTCTCATAAAACTTGTGCTCTAGACTCTTCCCCAGCTTTCTTGCTCTTCTTTGGGTGTGCTCTAGCACCCCTTTGGACAAGTGCTCCAGCACTTGTCAGCTCAGGCAGAGGGAAGTCTTCTTCAAAGTTACCACCATTTTCTTTTTTATGACCCATCACTCCACTTTTCAGACACATTTATTGCAGTCAAGCTGATCTTCAATGCTTTTCCTTGATGTTGAGGTCCTTGATGTGGGGGTGACCTGCAGACATTTATTTCCATCATATATTGACAGAAACTCTGTCATAGCCTGGCAGGCTGCAAAGATTTCAAGAAAAGACACAAACTTGGTTGGGTTTTTTTTATTTTGTTTTTGGTTCAGCTTCTCCTTTTAGCAGGATTGAATTTCCTAAGCTGGCAAGAGCTCCCATAGACATACACATTCATGCAATCCTTCCCATCTTGATGGGGACTTTTGGGATGGCAGAACTCAAGAGCTATTTCAGCTGAGGATAATGTAGCTTGTTCTTCAGGCCCCCTTGTTAAAAATAAGCCACCTTCCATGTGGTTCTCCTACACAGAGAAACCAAATCCTTCTGTTGGTCAGCTGGAAATCTGCTCAGCCACCTGAGATTCATTGTGGATGAGAGTGTTTACAATGCTTGGTGTAAGTATCTCCACTCAAATGTCAGCCAGGGGCCCTGTTAAGTCGACAGGAGCTTTTCCCATTGACTCCAGTGTCCTCTGAATGAGCCTGAAGGTGGTGGATGTTTCAATACTTCATTGTGTGGAAGCCTGATTTTGTAGTTAAGGCGCTGATGTGGACACAGGAGAACTGCGCTGGGTCCCTAACCTGTGCGATTAAGGCAGAGACAAGGCAAGGCAAACATCTGATTTTCATCATTTTGAGAGCTCACTGGCAATTCCAGAAAAATACTATATATATATAAAAAAGGGTTTATTAGTTATTTTGATGACTCAGAAAGGAATAATATATGTTTTTGCTTAATTCAGAGTGATTCATCATTGCTACATTGGAGGATATTTCTCTGAGCAAAGCTCCTGTGGATACACGCTGTCTGTGTGTCCTCCCCTCTTAAAACTCCATTTCAACTTAAGAGAAGGCAAAAAAGGTGCTGAGAACTATAGCAGGTTGGCATTTTACCATTCAGAACTGTTTTATTAATAATAATATAAAAATTTTACACTTTTTGGGACACTGTCGCACATTCTTTTCAATTCATTGAATTTTGAAATACCCAGATGTTCGGTGCCAAGGTTTCTACTAAATGACACATTTCCAGTCTTGAAATGTAAAATGCTTTCTCCTGATGGCATTTCCAGTATTTTTAAAATGCTTATACATCATTTCATACAACTCAGGATGGATTTCCTAGCAGTGAAAGTAAAGAAGCAGCTTTCCTATGACTTTGTGTCTGCTTGATACGTGACTTTGGTGTCCCAGAAGTTGTAAGCCTTGGCTGAAGATTTTTCTGTGGTTGGGACATTTTTGGTGACTCTCTCCCGGCTGTATTCTTTTGTGCTTGATGTTTAAAGCCATTTTTTACTGATTATTCCTGCTGTGTCAAATATAATGCTCTCCCAGCCTCTCTTCAGCTGTTATACAGAAGAGCAGTCACAGCTCATGATGTCCTTGTTTTCTCTCCCTCTATTTTATTATTTTTTTTAACCTATCTGTAAAGCAAGTACTCTGCAAATCTAAACTTAGAAAGAAAAACATACGTGCACTGGCAAAATTGAGCAAATATAAATGTGATGGTGAAGACCCAAGTGGCTCAGGCTATAAAACATTCAGGAATTTAGTCCTACAAATGAACACACACTTTAGTACACTATAAAAGTGAAACAAAACTATCAAACAGGAAAAACTTCCACTTTAGCATCTGTGATGGTAACAGATCCTTTGAATCAGCTTCCCTCCCATTGCTTATATCTGATCCTTCATTATAGAATCATAGAATCAGAGAATGGTTTGGGTTAGAAGGGACCTTAAAGATCACCTAGTTCCAACCCACCCTGCCATGGGCAGGGACACCTCCCACTAGACCAGGTTGCTCAAAGCCCCATCCAACCTGGCCTTGAACACATCCAGTGATGGAGCATCTGCAACCTCGCTGTGCAAGCTATTCTAGTATCTCACCACCCCCAGAGCGAAGACCTTCCTAATATCAAATCTAAATCTACTCTCTTCCAGTTTTAACCCATTACTCCTTGTCCTATCACTACAAGCCTTTGTAAAGAATCCCTCCCCAGCTTTCCTGTAGGCTTCCTTCAGATACTGGGAAGCTGCAACAAGGTCTCCCAGCCTGCCCTCTATTCTCCAGGCTGAGCAACCCCAACTCTCCCAGCTTGTTCTCGTAGGAGAGGTGTTCCAGCCCTGTTCTTGGCTCAAGGCAGAGAACAACCTGCCCCTAACTCCTTCTAGGCTTAGGTGGACCCAAGAGTCTTCTCTGGACCCTGCAGGTCTTATTCTTCATCTCCATCCCCTGGTGCAATTCAGGAAATGACACTCTGGAGGACCCAGGGATTTAACTGCACCAGACTCAGGCTACCTCAGCACACTTAGTGATTCCCACACAACAGACTGTACATGAAATTAGGTGTCTCTAAAGCACTACGTTTTCTCAAATAAAATCTTTGGGGAAGGGCTGGACTTCCCAAACCAACACAGTACAGCTGGAGCAATTATTTCACTTTAATTTAGTAAAGTAGCATTTATGGAGTTCATACAAACTCAGAGACATCCTCTGCTCAAATAAAAATACTTCAGGAGAACTCCCACTAAAATATGTGTTTAAAATATAAGATTTGCATTTCATGTAAGCTTAAGTTGTACTGTATTTCATGCTTCCAAATTTTATGTGAAGAACAACTTAAACTCCAGTGAAGTATATGTTTTTCTTCAGCTCAGCACCTCTCCATAAGGTGTGATTTTTACTTTATATTTTAATGAGAGTTCAAAATAACCCCTTTTTTAAAAATAATGCAAAATGAAAATTACTTCAATTTTTCCTAAAGAAAAAGTTTCTTTTCCTTTTCAGAAAACAACTTTCATGAAACAGATTCAATTTAATTGAACTTTGTTTTATTCTAACCATATACAGAAATAAATTATCCCAGCTACAATAAATGGGATGCTTTGTGACTTACGAAAAACCTCTCAATTTCCATACACATGACACAGCAGCAGAAATGGCCCGTAGTTCTTGCCATACTCACACTGAAAGGGAACATTAAAAGCTTTGAAAAAAGAGGCTTTTTTTTTTTGTCACCTACAATCTCTGGTTTAAATTATACGCTTCTTGGAGTATCTAGGCTAACCTCCAGCTCCTGCTTTAGGAGGCTACGAGTCTCCCATAGGCCCTGTGTCCCATCTGCCATTTCCTCATCCATCTCTTGAACAACTTTGAATGTCTCAAATGTCACTAGGTACCGCATTTGAGGTATCTAAATGCCTCTCCATATCACCACTGTTGAAGGAATGGGTTTCCCAAGCACTGTCTTACTTACTTTTAAATGATCGTAAATATTCGCTTTGCTTAAGGATTGGAGGACAATTTTCCCACAAAATCCAACTAAATTCTCAGCTAATTCTCCCCACTCTTCTTCTCTCCCAGTCTCAAACCTGATTTCTTGTACCCCATAGTATATAACATACAATCATAGAATTGTTTAGGTTGGAAAAGATCGTTAAGATCATCAAGTCCAACCATTAACCCATCACTGCCAGGGCACCACTAAACCATGTCCCTCAGCACCATATCTACATGGCTGTTAGATCCCTCAAGGGACAGAGACTCCACCACTGCCCTGGGCATCCTGGGCCTGCCCTTGAAAACCCTTTCTGGAAAGACATCCTTCCTAATGTCCAACCTGAACCTCTCCTGGTGCAACTTGAGGCTGCTTCCTCTTGTCCTGTCATTTGTTCCCTGGGAGAAAAGACCAACCCCACCTGGCTCCAAGCACCTTTCAGGGAGTTGTCAAGAGCAATAAGGTCTCCCCTGAGCCTCTTTTTCTCCAGGCTAAACAACTCCAAGTCTCTCAGCTGCTCCTCACAAGACTTGTGCTCTAGACCTTTCACCAGCTTCATTGCTCTCCTTTGGAAGTGCTCCAGGCCCTGTATGGTTTTTTTATTTCAGCCAGGAAAATTCACTGATATGTGCACACATGCACAAATATAGCAGGGGTATCTCACCCAAAACAAAGCAAAAAGAAATCCAAGACAAAACACACAAGAGAATTACAACCTGGAATAACCTAGTCTGACTGCGACTTCAATTTGGGAATGAATTATTGATGTATCCCCAAGTACCTGGCTACCATATCACAACCCAAATGGAATAGCAGATCTTCAAAACTGCAGCACAACTGGGATTACTGCTGATGAATTTAAAGCACACGGGGCTGGAGCACTTGGCGTGCCTGGTAGAAGTTAGGGATTAATCCCATTTTTTGAATGTTCATGTGTTTCTGTACTCGTGTTTTCGAGCAGATATCCAACCTTTCCACTTGAGTAGGGCTTTTGTGACCAGAACAGCATTCCAGGAGCAAACATCAAGTACCCTCACTGGAACCACATCCTCACCCAGCTCAATGATGGCCAGAGGCATCCTGTTTGCCAGCCAGAAGTGGTTTCTGTGATGCACCTTATGAAACAATCAGCTGTTCCCTCCTAGTGACAGTCAGGACAAGAGAAACCACCAACACCTTTCTTGGCAGGGATACAAATGAAATTCTTTCCCGTGCAGCCAGAGGAAGGAGGAAGAGTGAACTGAAAGGTCTACTTACTTCGGAGGCAAGCAGGTTCCCAGAGCAAGGTATTTAACCTGGAGCACTGAGCCTAAGTTGAGGGTGATTGAAAGCTGGTGTCATTGGTGAGGTTATGGGAGCCTTCTCTAAAAGACCTGAAGGATGCAATTCTAGGTCCCACTGGAAAATAGCAACATCACAGCTACAGTAGTTTAAGTTGTTCAGTCCAGATGTTGATTTGGAAAAAAACCCCAAACAAAACCAAGAACAAAATAAAAAGGTCATCGTTAATTATTTCTCTTTTTCTGTCCCAGAAATAAAAAAAATCAAGGCATTTTTATACCGGCACTGCAACATTTTGTTTGGCTTTTTATAAGAACTGTGTCACATGTCATAGGAGCACTGCTACAGAAGCAAAGAGACAATCATGTACCTTTTGTAGAAAAAGCACAGAAAGGTAGATCTTCCCTTCACTAAGCAGCTACAATGCTCACCCTCGCCATGGAAGACCCAGGATTAGTCATCATTTCTGCCACATTAGTTTAGACTCTTCCTACCCTAAATGCTAATGGTGTATCAAGTGTTGGGGTCCTAGCTGTGGGCCCCAAGCTGGAGTCGACCTGTGAATGAGTCACAACCTAGCAGAATGTTTTGTTTTTCTTATTGGCTTCATGTTCCAGAGGCAGAACCTGGCCCACCTGTGTCTCTGTGGCTCTGCCCTCACCCAGGTGACCATGGTTGAGGTGGTGGGTGAGGCCAGGACTATATTAACCAGGAGCCAATCATTTGGAGGAGCTTCCTGTTGGGTGTGGCTTCTGTTGGGGCTGGGTGCAACTTGCTGAGCTCTCTCTGTGGGTGTCTTTCCTTATGAAGTGTCACTGAGGGAGCCATCTCTGTCTATTGTGTTCAGCAGGTAATGCTGGCACGGCAGCGGAGTTCCTGAGCCCACAGGAAGCCTTGGCAGAATTGTTTGGAACAAGACTTCTGAGGGGATATTTTTAAGTTCAGCATTGGCCTGTGCAATCAGGCAACTGATGGCAGCATAAAGTGATGATGGCCGAACCAGCACAACAGTGTATTCCTGTGACAGAAGAGTGCCAAAGCACTGTGTCTGGTAAGCTTCAACCCTTTCCCACTGTGAGCTTGCTTCTAGACTCCACTTTCAGGCTCACGGCCCAAGTAGGGTCATAGCCCAGCTATGGATACCATGGCCCAACCCTATTTTGGCAGACTGTGCACTTAATCCTCTTGGAACTATTTGGGTGGAGGGGGACTAGTCCTTCCATGGGTTAGGTTTTCATAAGGATCACCCAAATCAAGTCACAGAGAGGGATAGGCTAAAGACATTCTACCTCTTAAAAGAGTTGCCTAGCTCTAGTGTGCTTGTGGGGTTTTTTAAGAATTGTGCTATAAGCTCTCTATTCAGTCTCCACCCCTAAAATATGAAGAAATAAGAGGAAGAGGGATATAAAGAATGGGAGTGACTGTGTCTTATTCCAGACACTACTTACCCTGTGAAGAGATGACTGACTAGTAGTTTACTTCAGCACATCTTCAAATAATTTATACAAAGTGCCAGAGGGGCACATATATTGGGACATAGATGTAGGACTGTGGGACCAAGGATCCAGCAGGACAGTGGTGTCTTTCTTCGTGTCAAGGCTGTGCTGACAAATGGTGTTTCTACAACTTGAATAATTGATGCAACCCATGTAAGTCACACCTTCATCAGGTCCAAGAAGTCAAGGATATCTGCACCACAGTCTGCAGAAATTAGTTGATATGTTTATCCATAAGAAGTAGCTAAATTAGTGAACTGTCTTCCTTGATTACCTCTAAGTCCTTAAACTGGGCTGCATGAAGGAAATTACCCTTTCAGGCATTTTTCTCAATAGTTTAGAGTTCTCATAAATTGTTTCACATAAAACCCCTATGCTGGAAAGTCTTTCTTACCAGACCTTTTTTTTTTCTCTCTCGCTAAAAAACTATTTTCTCTTTTTCTCAGCATATTTTAGACAGGCTTGTAATGTTACTGGCAAGTTTCCAGGTGTTTAATTTGGAACATGATACCTTTCATTAAAAAAAAGTAAAGTCTAACTGAAAGATCAGAAGAGTTTATGCTGGAGCTGCAGCGAGCTGCTCAAGGGAGAGTTGAACTCTGGTGAACAACTCCCCGAGGGCTGGCTGGGAAAAGCAGTTTAATTCATTCTTGTTCGCCTTTTAGTTTTGGGATAAAATTGCAAGGCTGAGTGGAGAAGCCATTGAACAGCTGTTTGCTGGAGGACATCAGCAATTCAAGCCACCTCAGGACCTATGGATAATGATGCTGTCTCTGCTCCTTGTTAGGTCACCATATGGGGAGGGGTCATGAAGGCAAAGAGACACCAGCCAGAAAAGAGTAAAGAGACTTCAAACCACATTGGACTCTTTCCTTTGGGCATCTGTTGGCCCTTGACAGCAACCCCTGTCCTCTGAAGAGTTGTCACTGTAGTAGAATCACCAGCTAAGGAAATGGATTCAGTTGTATGAGGCAAAATGGATACATAAAGAAGTCTGCGTAATTGATCATGTTTCTATGACAGTGCGAGGATTTTTTTTAAACATTCTTTCTCAATTTCTTGTTTCCCCATAAGGCAAAGCTTTAGGTCTCTATTTCACTCTATAACTTTCCCTCTTTCTCACCATACTTCCAAGTTCCGTTTCGCTGGAAATCCTAGTTACAGAAATTCTTACTCCTCTTGGGTGCATGAGATTAATTGTGCATGTGCAGTCAGAGTTGGACACAGAAATACAACGTCCCTCTCAACAAGTAAGGTGTTGGGGTTGAATAACAGGACAACGACCTGGGGGTTTTTGCTCTTCCCTTCACAGTTGCTGAGGGGAAAGCAATGGTGTCAGACTAACCTGCAGCCTTCCCAGTGGACTTTCTTGGAAGACCTGGGTGAACTCTTGCTTGTGATATTCCCTGTTTTATGTGCTGTCAACCCACCACTTCCATTATTTGCTATTTATTTATATTTTCAGACAGCTAAAGTACTTACTGGGGAGAAGGCTGATCCCCAAACTGGGTCCTGAATGAAGGAGAAAGCAGAGGAGCACTGAGGAACCGGAACAGTTGAAACTAGATGATCTTTAAGGTACCTTCCAACCCAAACCATTCTATGATTCTATAAAACCTTGCGTTACCCTGAGGCGTTCTTGGTAACTACAGACATAGTAACACAAATTAGACAATATAAAAAATGTTTTTCATTTGCACATCTCCCTCTACTCGGTAAGCTCAAACTATTTTGCAGTAAGTGTTAATTACACCTTAAAAGAGTTTGGTGATCCTACAAGCATTATCAAAACCCCTTTACTTAAAAGACCTATATAGAAAAATAAATTGTACACTAAATCTACAATTTGGTTAAAGGAAGCCAGAGCTGCACCTTCCTGCCATCACTGATGGACTTAAGTACTATAAGATCTAGATTTTTCAGCTTAGTACTAGGAGCAATGCTGTTAAATAAAAATAACAATTAAAAAAAAATAGGCTGAGGTTCCTGTTCATGAAAGGAGATTGTCTTACGGTCAGTGGATATCTAGTTAGTGAACTTTGAGGGAAATGAATTGCACTGTGAGCTGGATGTCTAAAATTTTTGAATTCCTAAAGGTGCCACTTTCTCTGTATCAATACTAAAAGGAAGACTGAGGAAATTTGTTCAATTAAAAAAGCCTGCAATGTAGGCACCTGAGGCTAGGTGAGACAAAATAGATCCCCAGTGACTTTGAGCTTTCAGACAGGACATTTTCAGGGAATACAGTGATGTCCTGACCACGTTTTGCCAAATTAAGGAATTGAACTGAGTCACTCCTGGGATTTAATTTTTATGTTAGGCCCAGGAATGGTGATTTATTCTCCTCAGAGGTCCTTCTATTAACTTCTTAGGAGATTTCCTATATGTCTGGACCCTTCCTGGTAATATGGTCATGTGAAATTCCTGGCAATCACTGCAACTACAGCACATTTTTCTCTGTCCCAGAGGACCAAAACATCCTGTTTAGCTGTTGAGCTGTTACTTTGACACCTCTGAAGGATCTTTAGACCAGGGTGGAGTGATTTCAATACAGCCTAAGAAACACGTCCTGCTCCCTCTGTTTATGCTGATCTATTCTATAGGAGGGCAAGATTCAGCTCCTACAAATACTTGTCCTCAAGTATGTTTGTGTTTCATCAGGTCTCAGAAATTCTCCATAATGCATCAACCTCTCTTCACTCAGCAAAAGTGTCTGGTCACTCATCCCTACAATTTGTGTTATGAGACAGTGTAAGTTTGGGTGTTTTTAAGAGCTCATCCTCTTTTAGCATGTGGAGACAAGGAAGCTGAGATCCATCTCACTTCATTTTAGACACCTACAATATAGATCTCACCAGATGACCTAGTAATCACAAGCTCTCATGAACAATAATGAGAGAAATGGTCATCTTTGGGCCAATTTAATGGGAGATACCTACTTTAGGAGGAGGTATGTGAGCCTGAATTTCACCTCATTAGGGGCATACTTCAGTTGTCTACACACGTCCTGCCCTTGAGCATCCTTCATTCTCGTTGTCATTCTAGGAGCCTGAAGGTCTCCTCTGTCCTATCCACCAACTCCTTTTGCATGTCTTGGACACTCTAGAGCATCCCAATTAGGCATATAGATTCCTGTGTGTGAACAGCTGCTTTTTAACCCAGGTTTCTACTCGGGTACAGATGTCTTCAATTATTCAAATGAATATGAGCCTGACTGAATGGGGAAGAATGTTCCAAGAAGTGCTTCATTCTTTACAGTAATGAAATAGGAAGAAACAGGTTCAGTTGTTGGTATCCACATGGAGTTGCTATCTAGTGGTGGCTTGGACTATCAAGATGCTGGTATGAAAAATGACCAGATAACTAGTTGCTTTGACTAACCTAATTTCAGAATTACTCCACTTTCTAGTCCCTGACCTTGTAGTCTTAATTTTTTTTAAACATTCTTCAAGGACCTAATCTGTGCTCTCTGATGTTGAAAAAAATATTCACAGAAAATCGTATTTATAAATATCGTGTCTTTCCCAGCCCTCCAAAGTAACCATACACAGTTGTCTCTTTTAGCTTACCCAGAAATGCTCCTTTTTACCAAATATTTTTATTGATCACGTTTGGGAAGCTGTTCAACACAAGAAGAAATAACTTCCAGGCAAAACATTTTAAGTTATTGATAAC
Source organism: Eurystomus gularis (assembly GCA_013400335.1). Taxonomy (NCBI): domain Eukaryota; kingdom Metazoa; phylum Chordata; class Aves; order Coraciiformes; family Coraciidae; genus Eurystomus; species Eurystomus gularis. The sequence goes on along the minus strand of VZZY01018751.1, from coordinate 149,690 downwards.
TGTTATCTGTGCCCCCTAATGTAATTCTGAAACCACAAGAGTGTTTGATAAATTAAAAGTGATACTGCTTTTCCATTAGTGACACTGAGGTAGAATTTACACTGATTAATCTATTATTTCTTGTTTAATTTTCCGTGTCTAGATAAGAGTGGAAGAATCTGAGGTCATCAGAGATCCAGTAAATAAAATAAGATTTTGTACTTGGTACACTGGCAACTGATCAACTTGGTCAGCTGAACGATTCCAGATTTCACAAACTGTGCCTAGGACTTGATACATCTGCTTTAAAATAAACATTTCATGGCATTATAGCTATGGCCTCATCATGATATGGATATCCCAATCCAGAAAGGAATGAGTCTCGTTTACCCCCTCTCTCATATTTCAGGTGAAATGGCTTTAGATGTCCTTGTTAAGGTAACGAAATGAGGTCCTAAATCTCTTAAATCTCTCAGACAAAACCTGGATATAGGAACTAAGTTTAGGTGTCTAGGTCTGGGAGATGAAACCTACCCTGAGAACTGGATGCAAAGTATCTGAGGTCAGTATTTAAAATTTGCATGTTTTGGGACTGACCCTGGGAGAGCGTTTCTCTTTTGGGTACCCTGACTACCTCTTGCACTCCACATAAATACATTTCTTCAGGCTTTTGCAGCTAGTGTCCAGGCTTGCCTTGAATTTTTTAGATAAATTATGGTTTTTCTTCATCTTTTGCAGCACATTTTCCATTTTATCCATCTTGTTAGACAAATTCCAATAATGACACTTAAAAATAATATTACCTGTCAAAATCAAGTCTACTAGCCATGGCTCCTACAGGATAATGGACCTGCAGCTGAACTGATCCGCAGTCCTTTGAACTTCAGCCTCCATCTGACCCGATTGCCTGAGGGGCCTTGGGCTCTTTAGTGTCAATAATTTCATTTGTTTGGACTGAGCATTTTCTCTGCTCATATGAAATTACTGCTGTTTACTAAGTCTTTCTGTATCTTCCTCTTCCCCTGCCACCAAAAAAAAAACCTTTGGACCCTAAGGCAACTAAATCTTTTAATATATGTTTGTTTCCCTGTCCCCTCCCAAAATATGAAATTAGTTTTCCCAACATGTCAAAAGCACTTAGGGACATTCTGTATACCATTATTTAAGAGCTATATAAAGCACCCATTGTAAAAAACATCTGTGTCACTATACACAGTTGAACAATAATTAGAATAATCATAGCTTGGTCACATGGAGGTTTAAGCCATTATTACACACACAAGAACCAGAGGGAAAAATAGCCAGGCCAAAATAAACAGATAAATAAAAATGTAGATTTAACTAGGCAGGGAAAGCTGACACTGTGAAGCAGAGGGAAAAAGCTGCCTGGGAAGTTTTCCACCATGTACCTGAAAGGGCCATGTATTACCATAGGATCTCACAATCAAGTCTTTCATAAATTTACCTTGCCACACAGTGCAGGTCAAGGAAGCTGTCACCAGTCATTGTTTATGAAGGAAAGAATTGGTTCGGTGGGGGCTGTAGGGGCTACTTTCAAACTACAGGTACATGGATCAGTTGTAGGGACGATAGTGTTGTTTAAATTCAAAAAAGCAATGCAAAACGATAAACATGTACTATTAATGGCTGGCAAACGATTTCTCCTTTAAAAATAATGGAGTGAAGCAGCCATGGAGCTGATGAAGTTGCCAGAGTCTCTCCTTCCACCTGGAATACACTACATCACCTTCACTACCTGTATTCATTTCGAAACAGGGCTTCAGTCCAGGTGACCCTTCTACTTTGACTGTGATGAAGCTGTCCTGTGGGGGGGGCGGGCCAGAACTGTTTATTGTGTTATCAGATTGCCCCAACAGAGTCAAAAATGTGGCAGATGCCTTCTTGGCTCCCAGTGGGATGCAGGCAATAAGGATGTTGTGAAGGAGGGGGTAATGTAAATAAATAACAGGCGCTTATGCCTGTACTCATCACCTCCAAGTAGCCATAGGATGTCTTACTGACTAAGGGCTGGCCTCCAATCTGGTCTTAAATCCACTAATATGTTGGTGGAATAGAAACAGTAAAAAAACATATTTCAACATCCGCCCGTATTGTTTGATTGAAGTCCGAGAATCATAGAATTGTTTTGGTTGGAAGAGACCTTTAAGATCATCAAGTTCAAACGTTAACCCAGCACTGCCATGGCACCACTAAGCCATGTTCCCTAATGCTATGGGATGTACATGTGCCTACATCTATACCTATAGCTATAACCATATGTGTATCTGTATCCTTATGCTGTGGGTCAAGGGCTGGGGGGAAGCACATAAGGAAGTCTGGGATGACAACTTGAAATGCAAAACCACCTTTGCAGAGATCCAGGAGCATGGACTGAAACAGGGAACCAGGAAGATAATAAATAGCCATGAACCTCTCAATTTACTTACATTGAGAAATCCATTTGTCCGTGCCTCAGGAGAAAGAAACATTGAGGTTTTCCTACACCTGAGGTTCCTGAGTATGAGACTTCTTGGTGCTAGAAAAGATGAGAGAAACCTTACAGGTGCTACCACCAATCCTTGGGAAAAGGAAATAAAACTCTGGGAATTTCTCTGGAGTGGGGATGTAGGCAAAACCAACCATGCAGCCTCCAGATGTCTAGCAGCAGCAAACAGAAGGTGGTGGGAGGTAGAAGAGATGAGAACATAATTTCCCCATGTACTTCAACCTGTCTACTTTAATCTATGTTAAAGAGAGATTAGTGTTGAGAGACTAGTCACTGATGCTATAAATTGAAACCATCTTCACCAAGGAACATGATTTTTTTGTATACTTTTTTACATGGCAGTGCTATTTACACTCCAGCAAAAGATGTGCAAAGTCCTGTGATCTAAACATACCTATTCTAGAGAAAATGAGCTGTGACCTCACATGGCATCCTTTGCTTCAAGGGAATCTGTACAATTTTGCCATGAGATAAATGTGGCCACTGAATTGTGAGCAGCTTGGTGTTGCTTACACAAAGAAAGGCATCACAGAGGAGCCAAACTTAAGTTCACATTGAGTTTACCCATTAACTTCATCGTGTAGCTTTTGCCTAAGACACATCAAATTCACACAGACTTAATGAGACTGTCAGGCCCTTGAGATTCACTTCAGAGACGTGTTATAACACTTTCCAGAGGGGGAGGAGAAGCACGTAATTACTTCAATAGAACTAATACAGATTCAATAAGCAAAACGCTGACAATTGCTTAACCACAGAATCTGGAGAAGTTAGCAAAAAAGACACCAGCAATTATTCAATCATGATGTCTGAAGGAGCTACCTATTAGGATATCAACAATTATTTAACCACATCATCTGGAGAATCCAGTGAATTTGAGCTCTTTTGAGTATATAAACACAGCTTCTAGAGATCTGGTAATAAAAAAGGATGGTAATGGTTGTTTAATCACAGTGTTTGGAATATCAACGCAACTGGTGAAATGGCTTCAGGATTTGGAGAAGCAAGGAGGAAATACCATCCCCCAGATCTCCCTGGAGCATCTATACCCTTTAACGTACAACCAAACCTGAGCAGAGGACTCCATTCTCCATGGAGTTACTGGCAGAATTTTTGTCCTGTCTGCAAAAAGAGGGTTTTTTGATTGAGGCACATGTAAGAGAAGCAAATAAACATGTTTTTTAGGATTTTTCACATATCATAAAGCCCCAGGTAAGCCTCTGAAAGTTGTCTTTTCTGTTTTACTATCTGTGCATTGTGTATAAAAGTACAGGAGAATGGTACTCTGGTTGCTTTAATGATCTAGTTGCTAACCTGGGACTTCAAAGACACAGGATCAATCCCCTGCTTTATGAGGTTGTTTCTGGGTCATTTTGGCCAAATCACACCAACTGTCCTGCCTTCTAGATCAAGATACTAAATAGCATGAGAGATGTGAAATGCACTGCGATGGAAATCTGAGAGATATCCAAGATAGTTTGATTGGAAGGTGGCAGTTGACCAAGATAAAATGGCTCCTGAAACAGAATTAAAATTGCATCAGCAATACTTTGGGAAGAGTAATATTAAAAATTGCCAAAAAATGTGAAAGATTTCCACTAGGAACTTGTCTTTATTTCAGTGGAAGGAGGTCTTCAGTTTATATGGCTTCTGTATCAGAGCCAGGCTTAAATCTCCAGCAAAAGGGCGCAAATATGAGCAAATGAGCATCCTGAGCCAGATGTGCTGACTTGCACTTATTAAATATGAAGAGTTCTGTATATTGTGTGGAGAAAAAAGCAACAGAGGACTCAGAGTGCGGATTAAATATCCTGGCTTCCTTCGAGAATTGCTGGGAAACGAAGGCAAAGGGTTTAAAGCAAGAGAGTTTTAACTCATAAATGCTTAAGTCACCAAAACACATTTCAGGCTGCAACTGTATTTGGAGGTTTTTCAAATACCCTNGATGGGATGGGATGGGATGGAGGTACCACAGGCTATGTCCTGGTAGTGCCCATGAGTTCAGCGAGCTACTCATCCAAAAGCTTCTGTGAAATTTGCAGTAGTGGTGACCCTCAACCATAGATCCTGATCCATTAAATGCCTTTATAACAGATTGAGTCCTGCAAAAACATCTCTCAGGGAAAGACTGCTGACGTACTTCCTTGCACACCTTACACTCCTGCCCTCCATTAACATTGTGCTCAGGGCAACGAGCAACATGATCGTGGAGGGATTCCTTCCTCCTCTGCCTGTGGGGATATGAAACTCACATCTATAATCTTAGCATTATGTTTTTCTACACAAAATATGGCCCTTCTACTCCTTGAAATTAATAGATAAGCTTAAAATGAACAAGTTAATGTTCAATATTTTCAACAAGAAAGGCTGACCATCTTCCCAACATCAGTGACCTTCAGTTACAGAAACCTTTCTGTGAAGTAGTGCTTCAAGCCCATAGACTTTCTAATTTCCTGAAGTGTTTCAGCTTTTGCTCTATTTGGTGTAGGAAAGGAAGACTTGCTCTTTAAAAGGCAGGCAGGGCCCCACCTGCATGCCATGAGCTAGGACACAGTTGATTGCTGAGATATTTACTCTACTTACATAAATAGGTACTTAACTCCTTGAAGGACAGCGTGAAAGTCTCTTTCCTCTCTATTGTCTACTCTTTGCTGGTTTTATAGCTCTTCTGATAATCCTACTCCAAGTTTACTTGGAGTCCTGTTGACCTTCCCTGGCCAGCATTAGTATGAGAGTAATAATAGTGTCATGCTAATAGGACATAGCAGTCTGGGAACCAGCCATGGTGAAAGCTCAGCAGGACTTTTGCTAAAGCAAAAAGGAGCCATACAAAAAGAGACACTGTTTCCTTCACATGCCAAGAGATCCTTCCTCTCTGGCTCCACCACCACCACTTTGATAATTCACCAGCAAAGGAGCAGAATGAGCTCTGCAGACAGCACAGGATTTGCTTTGTTACTGTTTGACTCTGTCCTCCTCTTTCCCCCATCCTTCCTTTTAATCAGATTGTTGTCTTCTCTGGCTCACCACACACAAAGATGGTATCCTCCAGTGATGAGTGCTCTGCTCTATTCCCTCTTTCCTCTCTCTGCCACTTAGCACAGTGCTTCTCTGTCAGATGCTATTGCTCCCAGATTAAAACAATATATGACAAAATGATACCCGCTGACTGTTGACACTGGCAATTATAGAAGAATTAAACGGGCTGTGTGTTTTGGATCAGCTTCAAAGGCTTGTGGGATTCCCACACATGCTCCGAAAGCTGTGGGGTCCTTTTTAGTTCTCAGACATATGGCCACGTCCAAGCTTGCTATTTCCTATTAACATGAAACTATTATTACCCACTTACTAAACGCTTCCTGTCGCTATCCAGCTAGGAAAGAGAGCGTCCAAGATAACAACATCAGAAACCCCAAGAAAGGGGGCTGGCAGATGGCTCTGTTTCCTAAGGAGCCGTGTCCAGCAGGATTTATCTGACTTTCCATTCCCCTGCTGGTGGGTGTGGTTGAAGGGGTGATGTAATTTCTATCAGCGCCGGCTGTTGAGCTAAGCATCTGTCATAACAAGTGTGTGAGCTTCACGCGCCGGCCCAAGGTACTGCACATGCCACGGGAAAAGTCCCTACACGTTAACAGGCAAGTCTTAAACCTGCCACAGACCTCAGGCTCCCTCTTGGCTCTTGCTTCGTGAACTGTTTTGCAAAGAGAAATCTGAGTGCTCTTAGACCACTTCATTGGTGCCGATGGAGAAAAAAAAGCTTCTAAGAATTGTCTTTCCAATAACTGTTTAAGATGTGAAGGGCTATAGCAGTTATTTTTATGTGATGTCCCTCACTTCAGCTGTTTAATATCTCAGGAACGTTTTAACAAAGACTGTAAAAGGTGAGAAAAATTTTATTATCTTTTATTAACAGAGACTAACCTGAAGTCTGGATTTTCTGTTGTATTCATATTCTCAACTCTCGTGAAACTGGTATATGAGGACAGTTATGGATGAAGATCTCAAAGAGAGCATTTTGAAGTTGCAAACCCTTTGTGTTTTTATATTTTTGTACAGAAACTAATAGATATTAACCATTGTAATGTCCTTCTAATGAAGAGGGGGCATTTAGATGCCTTCTTTTAGAAAATCTGGTCCCAAGGGATTTGCCTAAGAACACAGTGAAACCATATGACAAAAGCAGGTCATGAAGATGATCCTCCAGCATTTTCCCACAAGGGAGCTTCGTGCCTTGAAATAGATGGAAAAAATAGAGGGGAAAAAAATGGAAAAAAAAAAAGATTTTTGAGTTCAGGAAGAGCCAGGCGAGAGCTACACATCAGGGGTGCCAATATGAGCTTGGAGGACGACCTGCCATGGCTTTGATTCAGGCCCCTCATTATGGTTTCAGTGGTCTACGCTGAGTCCTTCTGCCCAAGGGCTGCTTGCGGCTAGGCTCCTCAGAGCACATTGTTCCAGCCCTTCCCAAACCTCACAGCAGGGTTGGATCACCCCCGGTGCTCCCTCCTGGGAAGCAGCCAGAGCTGACCCAAAAACCATGACTTTGCCCTCAGTGACTCCAAGCACATCCCTTCTCAGTTGTCAAGAGCCTCCCTCAAAGAGCAGGCTGAGACAATAAGGCAAACACAGCGGCTCAGCTGCCACCAGCCCTTCTGTTATTCTGTACTTCTATTCTTGTTCTCGTCTTCCCCCCACATGGAGTGTGGGGATTAACCTGGATGCTGTCCATGGAGCTCCAAAGCACTTTGTTTACCAAACCTCTCTCAGGTCACAGTGCCTCGGTGGTACAAATTAAATACAGCCTGCTGATGTGGGAAGCAAGAGAGAAGACAGAAGTGTCACCACGGCAGTGTCTGTACGGTGGGTTAAAGCAGTGGGCAAAACGATCATGATGGCTGAAATCCAACAGACGTTGCTTTGAAATTATACCCAGTTGTGTATATACCATACTGCTCTTGCAAACAATATATACCTCCACATGCAGCACAAATAATCCAAAATAATAAAATACTGCCATACAAAGTGTTATTATACTTAAAAAATCAAGTTTATCAAGAAGAAATAGAGAATAGATGTTTTCTATAGATGCCTATGAAAAATTCAGCTGAAAAAATCATGTTTACAAACTGTGAAATGTTCATTGGTTTAACTCCACAATAACTCGAGGGAAAATCATGAATAGTAGCGATCGCATCCAGATCAAAAAAGAATTGGCTTTTACAGGGCAATAGCCAGGCAGAATACATGACTGCAATTAGTACTTTTGGTCAAATACTGCCAAGTGAACCTCGGTGTCCCAGAAATCACTTGTATTTTACTAAAAAGAAGTTGCCGCTCTGGTCCACTGCTCCTTTGTCTGTTGACACGGCAAAACTTCTGCGTAGTGAATACGCTTTTAAATATTTTGATAGGATCACAATATCAGAGAGCCTTTAAGTTTAGCAGGGACTGCTGGAGATGGCCTAGTCCAATCCCACCGTTCAAAGCAGTGTCAGATACAGCAGGTTGCCTAGAAGAGAGTCCAGCTGAGTTGTGAATATCTACAAGGATGGAGACTCTACAACCTCTCTGGTCAACCTATGTTCAACAACTATCACAGCGAAAAAAGTTTTTTCATGTGTTCAAATAGAATTTTGTGTATTTAAACATTTTAAATGGTTTTATTCTTTTGTGTACATAGTAAGTCATGTCTAGGTTACTTTTTTTTCTATGGTACGTGGTTCTTGCATTTAAGTGTGTGCTTGCTGGTGAGAGAGCAGGGAGGTATGGGGATGAACATCTGATTCTTACCTCAAATATCTCTGTATGAAGAAAATGGAGGAAGAATGGGGGGACCGAATCCTGCCGAATTTTCTGGAAATATTTAAAAGCGGTCTGGAGACAATTCTCAATCTTTAAGTGCTTTTGTGTGTTTATACTTAGAATTGAATTTATTGCTCACTCTAGGTAATGAAATCATAGTGTTCCATTAGCCATCTGATAAATGCTTTTAATGCTACTCATAACCATATCCTATAGAAAGAACTCCACCCATCCCTCCTTCTGAGTATAAACACTAAAATAATACAGCTCCTTTTTTTGGCTTGTAAAGGAGAAAAAGTCTGGAAGAGACCTCCTCAGGCCTTGAGACTACTGCAGACAGGAACATCTTAGTAATTCCTTGTAAGCCAACTAAATGTGGCCAAAATATCTCAAAGCATTTTTCCCCTGTTGATATCAGAGAGAACCTCTCCCCGACTCTAAGCTCTGGGTGGTTATATCAGTGCCACCACACTCTCTTGGGTTGTGTTTGCCTCCTGTTGCATTTCTGCACACCAATTATGGCCCCTCAGGGCCCACAGTCTTTTGAGTTACGTAAAGCAACCCAGCCCAACTTCTTTGTTATTACCACTAAACTCACCAGGGCACGTATTGGCTTTTCTTATTTCCTTACCTCCCTAGTCACAATCTGATAGGTCATGCCATGCTCTCAGCTGAAAGGGAGGGGATAAATCTCCTCTTTAGGTTCGGAAGAAGAGCTTCTGTGCCTGAAAGGTGACTTTTTTTTTTCCCAACCGCTAGCAATTAATCTAATAAAAGATATTACATCATGCCACGCTTAGCCTCATTCTCTAAAATGCCTCCAATATCAAATGAAAAGAAGCAACCGTATGTGCAGTATAATTTGTTCCTACACATTGGAGACAGATGAGATGAGTTCACCTTCAGGATAATCTCTGTCTCTCTCTTATGATCATAAAAGGAGTGAATGGAGATCTACTTAATGGGGTCTAAAGAGAGATTGATCTCCCTCTTCAGGGGACGTCCAGATGTGGACAGATGGATGTCTCTCTGGACTCCACTGACTAGATCACTGTCCTACCATAGGAGCTTGGTCATTCATGTCACATGGAGACTTCTATCTGAAGACACGTTTAATGATATCTAAGGTACTGTGGGAGATCTGAAATATCCATATGTGGATCATCAACATGGTATGGGTCGTGTGAGAAACCAGTTCCAACCAGGACTAGCAGCTGAGCCAGAAGGGATACACTTATTTAACTACAATATGTATATATGTTAATCAAAATGCTGAATCCCACTTCTATGGTGCAACATTTTTTTCATTTATTTTCTTAAAACAAGACTAAAAAAAAATCCCACTGATTGAAGAAACATACCATAGCTAGTGCCACAGGTAATAAGGGGCTGTTTTTAATTAGTTTGATATATGCAGTGTGTAAAGCAAGAGAGGTTTAGGTGTTCATGTGCATGAGAGTGCCTAATGATCCACTCCACTTCTCTGTATTAGTTACGTTTTGCACCCTCTCAAGCTCTACTTTCAGTAGTATCCTTCTATACCAACCGGTCCTGTCAAATGCCAGCATACAAAGCTTGGACCTGACTGAGCAGCCATTGAGGGAGGTAAAAATATTTTTATTTTTTGTGACAAGTTGACTGTTTATTCTCACTGTGTTTTTCTCCCCTCTTTTTATTCATCTGTTTCTATACGGATGTAAAATGCAGCTCTTCTGTTGAAATAGCACTGAGTCTCAAAACCCACAAACCCAATTACCTGGAAACGGCCCAAGCCCGTTCCGGTCTATTACAATCTATTGGGAGAAAAGCGCTGGCAAGTTTCTTCCAGATACATCATCAAATTAATGGCCAGCAGAGGCCTTTCTTGAAGGAAAAGGGGAGGAGGTGAAAGTTATGGACCCAGACAGGACATAAATAATATAACTATGGTGGAAAACAAACCACCATTTGTTGCTAGTTATCCTCTTCCAGCTTGAAAATGACAAAAAAACAAACAGAAGAAATTTGTTGTGTACATTGAGGTTGGAGGAGTGTAGGAACCATGCAGCTCTTGAGAGCATGCAAGGAAATGGGTTTTTGCCAAGTATACTGCTGCCATAAATCCGTATTTCTGCCTGCTGTTTGCTTATTATATCAGATTTTGTTGACAGAGTAAAGTAATTCAGGGAGATGAGTGACAGAATATTAAAAAATAATAATAAAAGCTACCTTTATTTCTCTTTCCTTAAAATTAACTAGGGGTGAAACCATCCCCAAACTGAAAGGGTGGGACTCAACAGGAAGCCAGCAGACTCCCACTACCCCAGACAAGGTGCCAGGAAAGTTATATCCAGTAATCTTAGGGTGGAGCTTTCCAAAGAAGCTGAAGCGTGAGATACTTCTCACCTAACTTTAGCCACCTAGAAGTGAACTATGTAGTCCCCAGTCACCTCAAGGAGACACTTCATTATTTATGTAATTATCTAAAAGATTTGGGTTGCTCTTCGGAGGTGCTTGTGTCTCTCTGTTGGCAAAATGGGAGTCTACTCCTAGTTTAGACTAGATACATAAAGGTTAGGTGATCGGAGTTAGGCAAGGAGAATCCCACCTTTAGTGAGTGATGGGCAATGCTTCCATGGATGCTTTTGAAAGGTATCTAACCAAGGCAGAGCTGGGCTTTGGTCCCCTTGGTCAAATAAATAGGACATCACCATCTGTGGAGACTCTCACTAAACCAGAGGAATGCCTCATGTAGTGAACAGAAGCCCATGGAGATGGCCACTTCACAGGAGTGAGCTGCCTTCACACTGAAACACAAGTGTTTATTTACTCAGGGTAAGATAGGTCTGGATCAAAGTTCCCATATCTACTTCTTGATTTTCCAAAAGCGCAGAACATCTTCTAAGTCTGCATCCACTGGAGACAGTTGAATGGCACCATGTTCAATGCAGCTTAGTTCATCTTCAGTACCTACAAATGAGTAAGCTGGCCACATGTTGTCAGTAGAGATCTAAGATGAGACCCTAGGTGCTGGTAGCTCTCTCAGATATCACGAGATCTCCACATCTGGGCAACCGAGTCACACCTCTAACCAATAAAGGTATTACACTCAAGCAGCAATTAATCTCATCACCATCTATACTGGTCAGATAAATCATTTTCCCAACTCCTCTGGCTGCATTAATGAGTGCTTGATTGAGCCACCCATACCTAGATGTTTCATGGGATTTGAGATGCCCTGTGGTATTTGAGACTTGCTCATAGGGCTGACAGATATGACACAGGGCCTGCAAGGCACCGTACCATTCTGGAGGAGCACCTGAAGACCGTTTAAATTTCAACCTTATGAAGGGTCTCAAATGGCATTAGATGCCTGCTTGTGAGACACTTCTTATAGTTCTCCATTAATTATATTGGAACTGAGACATCTATATCTTTCAAAGATTAATGAACTGCAGACTGAAGGGTAAGATGCAGAAGCCCACCCATGGACATCTGATGCCATTTTAGATGTCCTTAACTTTTCTGGATGTCCTCACATGTAGATATGACACAGATTCTACAGAAGACTCATGCTGTTTTGTAGCAGGAGACACAGGCTGAGAGAGTTGGGGTTATTCAGCCTGGAGAAAAGAAGGCTCCGGAGGGACCTTATAGTGACCTTCCAGTACCTGAAAGGGGCCTATAGGAAGGCAGAGGAGGATCTGTTCACAAAGGTTGGTAGTGATAGGACAGGGGCTAATGGTTTAAGCTAGAAAATGGTAGATTTAGATTGGACATAAGGAAAAAGTTCTTTAATATGAGGGTGGTTGAGCACTGGAACAGGTTGCCCAGGGCAGTAGTGGAGGCCCCGTCCCTGGAGACATTCAAGGTCAAGCTTGATAGTGCTCTGAGAAACCTAACCTACTTATTGTAAGGGGGTTGGACTAGATGACCTTTAGAGGTCCCTTCCAAGCCAATACATTCTATCATTCTATGATTCTATCATTTCAGGGCATCTGTGACCTAAAACGCAACAAAATTTCAAGGTAAAAGTTGATGAAAAAATCGATTTTGAAAAACTCAAGTAGCTTTGTTTTAGGTTCTTTGTTAGCTTTGCTTTCAGTCCTAAGAACAGAGACAGGGCTCTTGTTTATTCTGAACTAGTTTGATGAGGTTTAATGGTGTAATTATAAGGAAACACTTAGAAGGGAGTAAGTGAAGGTAGGAGACAATTCATTTGCTTCAAGATATGTTCACTCCAAAACAGAGCCATAAAGTTAAGAGTTGACCCTTGTGTCACCAAACAACACCCTGTGCATTCAGGGCAAGGCTGAGTCTAACTCCACTTACGTTCCTGGCATAACATTTGAATTTTACCTCCATGTAACCAAGACCAGAACTGACTTATGTTTTCTCTCAGGGATATAGTTTAGGAAAGTCATGGAAAACTGAAGGCTGATTCAAATTAGTTGCAGATAAAGAAAAACAGTGAGTGAAGCTCAGGATGAGAAAGGGAGGTGCTTAACCAAAAAAGCACAGTATATTTCTACCAGAGCACTAGACAGGCATCCCCTGTCAGAGACCTGCTGTTTTCTTGGTGAATAAGGATGACTGGAAGTCCCTAGGGAAATGCTGATTGAGGGCAATGCCAAGACCTCAAAGAAGAAAACTGTTAAGAGCAGCGAAACTCATGAGTCTGGTCAGATGACAAAAGAAACACTGAGCAGAGAAGTCAATGAAGGAATCGTTATGGAGGTGGAAGAGGAGACCTATACGAGCATTATTCCTCTCCAGAGAGTTCTGCACATTTAGCTGCTGAATATGACTATGTGTACCAAACATCACGTTTCTCACTACATGCTTGTTAATTTGAGTCACTCCAGTGGAGCATTTCACCTGGGTGGAGTGGTGGGTTATTCAGCATCATGGCTGCTTTGCTTTCCAGATCAATGCAAGGGTGATGTAGCCCATGAGTGCACCTGGCTCGCTGGTCTGTGAAATGCTTTTAAAACCCCACAGAGCAACATGAGCCATGGAAGTGTCAATCATCTTCACTGAGCAAGCAGGTATGATGCTGGGAATTTTCAGAAACTCGCTCACAGCTGAAGCCTGATGCCTGCAGCTATTTGGTCGGAAAGCCAAACAATTTGTCCTGCTTTTATATAGAAGTAGAAGTGACATTAGCTGGCTTTGGCCAATTCACACACTCCTTTTTACATGCTTTCCTTGGCTACTCATGCCCAATATTAGCAGTTGGTTTCCTGTACTGATTCTTCAAGTCAAGTGGCTAAAAATGATTAGCACCAAATGACTAATGCAAATGTCAGTGAACCAGCAACTTTCTTACGGCACCAATATACTACAGCACTAATATACTACCAAGCGAACAGTTTCGTTAAAAATACTGCAAAATCTCTTCCCCCTCCTTTTCTTTTAATACTATGGAGAGTTTCAAGCCTGTCTTCCCAAATCACACCCTGATCAAATGCCAAGCCCTGGTTTCGCCATGCATATGATTCTCATTTAGGAGACACATACTTAGATGAATCAACGTCAAGGGCTCATTTAAACAGTGCAGTTCTGCAAGAGTGAATAACTCATGCACAACAAGGTATTTCGTTTGCTAGCTGTAAACAAATTATAAATGTTAAATAAACATCTTTTTTTCTTGCTTAAACCAGTCAAAAGGGAGAGGAAGCCCCCGGCTGCTTTTAATAAAAATGTTGTGTAAAATGAAAGAGTCACAGATGGCAAGGTTTACTTTTTTGTTTTCTAAAGGGTGATTTTAATTTTGATTGAAGCTCGGTAACTTCTTTTCTTATTTGATTTCCCTAAAGCAACGTTCCAGCAAACATAGTTTTCCCAGTCTGGATACTTAGGCAGCGCTGAGCTGAAATTCTCATCTGGAAGAGTTTTTCAGTCATTCGTGGAAGATGCGATCCAGTGCCCATCAAAGTCAACAGGATTCTTTCTAGCAACTCCAATAGGCTTTGGAAGAAGTCTGTGGGGTTTGAGCTAAAGCCCAGTGAAGTCACAGAAAGACCCTCTTGACCTTAAGAGAAGGCGTCTGAGACTCTTGCATTCTGCCCCACTTACAAAGCAGTAGATCTGTTATGACAGAGGCTTCACCCAAAGTAATAATAATAAAATAATCACTCAACCAAAATGCTGCATTCCGTAGGTCCTTATTTTATTCAAGACTAATTTCCATCAAGAGAGTAGAAGGAAGCATATCAAGGCTATAGAAATCAAAGGATATGATGCTTTTTAATTTACGCATCAGGGTTATTTTTCAAAAGCTAAACAGGGAGCTAGCAAAGCTCTAGTGATGTCATTTTAAATCTGTCTTGTTTTTCCCAAGTGATACTCATTACCTGATCATTTACTTAGATGTAGTAGTAATGAAATAAAGTGGGGAAGCACATGAAAAGGATTGTAACTGTAATTACTGAAATATTTCAAATTAAAGCTGAAAATGCCACTGTAGGAAAATTCTTACTAATAACATAACCAATTAATTAAATCCTGTTTCTCTCTTTTGAAAACGGGGGAAAAAATTACCAAAATAAATATTTTCATCTTTGGTCACGCAAGGTTTATTTTTTTGTTTTGTACAATAAACAAAGAAACTGATGATGTTTTTCAAGTTCATCAAAACATTATTTCAAAGCTTCTTCAGATCCCGATATGACCTTTTTTCCTCTCCCCAAAATAAAGTGGCATTTCCAACTTCCTTTTTAAGTGAACAAAAAATGGAATTTGTTACCATCTAATTTAAATTGCAGATTCTGCTTAGCATAACGAAGGTATAAACAGTGACTGGATAAGAAATTGAACCCTGGTCTACAGAACTGAGTTTAATAAATCCTGTGCTGCAGGATAGGTGCACCTGGCTCAGCAGAAGTGGGTGCTGGTCCTGTGTAGTGAGCCATATACAAGCCAACTGCTCTGTTTTGTACCATTGACTTAAAAAATGGTCATTTCCCTCCACAGCCCTCTACTGCCTCAGTGACTTTACACATTTTAGCAGTCCTTTGATCTCTTCGGTTTTGTACAGTTCTAACTGTGACTTGAAGGAGGTGAGAGAAGGTTTCTCCTGAAGACCACTCTGCTGTTATGGTGATTCATTTCCCTGGACTACAGGAAAGCAACAGTAGATAGGTAGAAGAGAAATGGAGATCAGGAGGGATGACCACATTCATCTCTTTTCCAGTCTGAGGGAATATGTTGGCTCTTTAACTAAATGAAAAGAAGCTCATAGTTCTGCTGCAGGAAGAATAAACCCACCTCACTAGATCAGATATAAGATTTCTCAGATGCAACACAAAGAAGTATGCAAAACAAACTCTAGTCTTTTGAGAGAAATGAACTTGGACATTTAAAGAAAGAAAACATCATTTTCGTCAAAGATCAGCCTTATACTTGGCATTTTTTTCAGGTTCTGTTTCAAGTGGCCAGCTAGAGACAAGTGGTGTTTAGAAAACTGCTTGCAGTTTCTCTGTGACTAAAATGCAGGTAAAAAAATGGATAAGAATACAACAAAAGAAGTTATTAATGTGAAATATAGGAGGATTTTATTAGATCTAAAATAAATTTTTTTTCAAGGAAAAAACCATCCTATTTTTTTGCAAGAAGCCCTTGCCTTGCAAGGGGGGTAGTGGATAAATAGTAAAAAGAAATAAAACATTGATGGAAACATATTGAAATAGCTTGAGTAACAAAAACATATGCTTCTATTGGCATATACAGTATTGTTCTTTTACAGCATATTTAATGGTCCCAAAAGAGATGGAGGAGGTCTTGCTCTACTGGAGCCCAGATCCGTGGTATCAGGCAAAGAAATCCCACTCAGAAGCAGAGCATTAGTAGCTGGAAGAAAGATGTCACTGAAAAATGGGCTCTGATTAGGGCTTTAGGAAGCAGAAAGAATGAGCAACAGGGCACCCAAAGGAGTCTCCCACCCTTCAAGGCTCAGCCAGAAAAAAACGCACATCCTATGTTTCATTCCCATGAAGGGCCATCAAGATAGTCTGAAAACCAATGTGAACAAAACCAAAGCGCTTTCTCTCTCTCTCCCTGCTTTAGTAGTTTGTCTGGGCTGTATTTACTCCTTTGTTATTTATGGCTTTGGTAACCTAGGGAGAAGGGAGCGCAGGGACCAGAAGGGTTTTTCCCCAGCTCTCCACTTCTGATTGTTCAGAGGTGCCACTCCCATAGGTATTAATCAGTGCGAGACCATCAGAGCTTGGCTCTGGCTCCAAGTGAAGCAAGATCCTGCTCTGTTGCCTGGAAAACATCTGCTGGAGTGGAAAGAAGGAACAACAAACACAGAATAGAGGAGGGAGAACCAGGACACGGAGGACAGGCAGTTGGTAAAAAGCTACAGACCTTTCAAGGCCTGATCCAAAGCCCACACTGAGTCAATGACTCTCATGACTGAGGTCAAAGAGCTTTGGATCAAACTCAAAAAGGCTGTTTTAAGCTTTCTGAAGCTAAAATTTTCAACCTGTAGCTTGCAAACCCATGATGGGTTACGATCAAATGGAAAAGTCAACTAATGAATCATAACAAAAGCCTCAGAAAGGGGCTTAAGTTCACTAAAGGAAGGTGGGAGGTAAACTCCACATGAAAACCTTGAGAGATCTGTAAAACAGAAAAGGTAGACCACCATCACAGAGCATTTCACTGTTTTTTCCCTGTGTTGCTCCTGTACTCCATCCGTATGGGAGCTTCCTTAAAATCTGCTACCTCATAAGGCCAGCAGAAGAAGTTAGTAATGACTCAGTGGCAGCCTCCATTTATCTCATCTGCTCTTGCAATACTGCCTCATGAGAGGTGCAAGAAAGGCCAGAAGCTTTGGTCCTTCCTAGACATACCTAGACCTACCTGGCCTATAGGGTAGCAGCTCCCAGGAGTGCTCCGAATCTCAGTCTGTCCTCCTGAAGTACAGCATAAGAAAGATTTATCATTCTTTTTGCAATATTTCCAAGCTAAAGATAATAACTTTAAATACATTCATCACTTAATGGAATGATAATTGCAACAGAAAGGCACAATAAAATTCATATTAACGTGCTAACAGAGCACAGTATAATACAGTAATCCTGTAGTAGGAACCACATCTAATTTCTTTGCTTTTTGGAACTTCATGTACGGATGTAGCAGCCTTGGAGCCAGTGAGGTTTCTCAGCACCATGACCCAGCCAGACCCCTTAGGTTCTAAGTAGCTAAAGTCACATCTATATTAGCAGTTTTGCCCACAAAATTTCCACGGCATGGAGATGTCTTCATTAGGGAAGTGCCACTGTAAAGATCAGCTGTCAATTCCCACAACAAACATGCTGCATTAAGAAAGAGGAATCTGGTTGTGGCAACAGATCCTATGCTGAAGCCTTGTCCTGGCAAAGTTATAGAAGCATAGAATTGTTTAGGTTGGAAAAGATCATTGAGTCCAACCATTAATCCAGCACAGCCAGGAACACCAATAAACCATGTCCCTCAGCACCACATCTACACAGCTTTTAAATCTCTCCAGGGATGGGGACTCCACCACTGCCCTGGGCAGCCTGGGACAGCCCTTCACAACCCTTTTGAGGAAAGAAATTTTTCCCAATATCCAACCTAAACCTCCCCTGGCACCACTTGAGGCGGTTTCCTCTTGTCCTATCACTTGTTCCCTGGGAGAAGAGACCGACATTCCCCTGGCTCCAACCTCCTTTCAGGGAGTTGTCGAGAGCAGGAAGGTCTCCTCTGAGACTCCTTTGCTCCAGACTTAATAACCGCAGTTCCTTCAGCTGCTTCTTACAAGACTTGTGCTCTAGACCCTTCACCAGCTTCATTGCTTTTCTTTGGACAGCACCTCAATGTCTTTCCTGTAGTGAGGGGCCAAATTATTCCAGATGAAGATCATCTATCTGCTTTAAAGCTCCTATACAGGGTCCATAGCAGAGTTCTGATGTGTGTCTGTCTGTACAAAAATCCCTGCTGTCTAGAAAAGTTTTATAGTCAGATATGTAAGTTTTTGTGTGGTGCACTGAAGGAAGCACTGAAGAAACCCTCATGAGACCTCTGAGCAATGCTACTGTGACCACACCATGCAGTGCAAGGCAGATTAACTTCGGATGAACCTTGAGTTGAAGCAATAATAATGATGCCAATTCTCAGTACACTAAGCCTGCATACTCCTGACATTGTGTGGTAGAAACATACCTGGACTAATCTGCCAAAAGTCTTTGGAATGAATCTACTGGAGAAGTTACAAACTGCTCAAATCCCATAGATCTTTGCGGTTTTTTTGAGTTTCTCATAGCTGGCCAAAAAAAAGAATTTGTGAATCAAAATCCCCTGTACAATTAAGGGTTCTGGTGGATGGCATAAAGTTGCTACTACAGGACTTCATTATAACCAACATGTTATTGTACTAGGAATCTCCAGGCACTAATATTGATTTTGTCATGTCTATGCAGTCTACAGTGCTTATGCGCTCTTCTTCTTGCAATACTTTTAAAAATCCTTTGATCAACTGTTGTGAAGTTTGACAGAAGTGAGGGGGCTTTAAAGTTCCTACAGTTATGGTGGAAAACTGTGATTAGGAAAGCAAAAGAGAATCTATGAGTGTCTAACCAAAATAAAACGTGAACTTGCCCCATATTAGACACTAATTAGACACTATGGAATCTACAGAGGCAGGAAATAATGCAAAATCCCTAATTTCAGGAGATTTCTTTTAGTCTGAACTCATGCTTTTGTAGACACACAATATTCCAACCAGGAGACCTTTTGCTATAGGAAACAAAACTTCATCTGTTTCATCACTCAGGACTTATTAACTCTCTGGCTAGCAATATTAATTCTGCTTTTTCTTTTCCTCGTTTCTCTTGACAAGTATCATTTGGCTCTGTATGTTTGTGTTTGATCTCTCTCCCCTTTCCCGTTTCCAGAGTATCCTTGAATATCAGGTCTTTGAACAGCACTTCATGAAGCAATTGACCACGTACTCTGGATTTTTATGTTCCAAATGGGTTGGAGCCAGCTTTATATTAAATCAAGTACCTTTTAGGACTCTCCCCAACCGCTCTATACTTCTGGAAAGCTATTTCTTGTCAGAAGCTCGGGGATTGTGATCACTCTGTGCTTCAAGTTTTCTTATACGGTTTCGTGAAGAATCATGCTGGCCGTGACCCAAAACAGGTTACTGTGCTGATGAACATTTGCTTGGAGCTAATTCACTTAGCCCTACCTTCATAGTGTGTTGAATTCAAGCATGACACTATCATTGATTGTCAGATGACCAGGTCCACAGCAGCATCCTAATTTGTTTTTATTTCTGTTAAAAATTAAAATCAAATGAATGGCTTTTGAGAAGACACTTTCAAGAAAACATTTCCACTTTTAACTAGAAACAGGTTTTTCTGTTCTTAACAACAGATTGCTGTTTGCAAAAGCTAAAACTCTTTCAAAATTGAGATTTTTTTTTTGGTTTGCCTTTTTCTTTAATGAAATAAAAACAATTCCTACAAAGACAACCATGCCCAAATGGGACCAGCCCAGAGGTTGAGCACCCATGTTCCACGGTCAGTCGTGGATACCCACTAAACCATATAAATTATGAAGTTTAGGGTATTCTACCTGCTGAGACAAGAACATCTCACCACTCCAGACCACTGCAAGTGTACTGAAGAGTGTTAGAAAATGGTCTGTAAATAATTGTACACAGAAGCAGAGAAACTACATGGGAGGTAGACCCCTTGTCCAGAGTTTCCACATCTAGATCTCTACCTGCTGCAGTTAATCTAAGCTGAAGCAACGAGCATCATGGGACTAAAATACCTTTCCCTCAGTCTTCCCATTGGCATTAGCTTTGGAAAACAGTCAGACCAACATGCAGGGAGGTAACATACCAGCAGTCATCCCTTATGCTAATAGTTTTCTTTAACCAGTCCAACCCACCATCAGTAACAGAAGATAAATCTACTTTCCAGTCCTTTTTGGCTCTTCTCTCTCGAACCACAGTAGCTGGATAGATGGCTGAATGACTTACTCTTTATCCCTGAAAATAAAAAATAAATCTTCCATACATGTGCAAGCAAACCTTGACAAGTCTTCATTTTATAACCCTGCCTGAAGACTTACTCTTTCGGGCTTGAAGTGTTTAAAAAAATAATTTCTAGCACACAAGTTCAGCAGCGTACTATTTTGTGTGCCTAACGTTAGGCTCCACGTTAGTTCATGGGGAAGTCTCTTTGTTGGGGAGGAATTGTGATCACAGTTGCCTCCTAGTGAGTCCTGGCAGTGCTGGGTTAACAGTTGGACTTGATGATCTTAAAGGTCTCTTCCAAACAAAAAGATTCTATGATTCTATGGTTCTATGATTCTATGATTCTATAATTCTATGATTCTATGCCTGATGAACATCACTGGATATAAACACCACTGCTTAAAAAGGACAGCACAGAGGGGAAACCCTTTCTTTCCCTCCCAACAACCATCATATGCATTCTGCTTATCCCTTTTTTTCCTCCCAAGAAGTGAAGTCTACATGACACACAGCCAAGCAGTGTACTACTAACGGCAGGGTCCTATGTTTATAAGTCCCTGTTAGCCCCGCACAGCTAAATATATTCCCCTATCATCTTACCACATCTACAATGACTTCCTTGGCAGCCTCTTTTTCAAGGCACAAAACATACCTTTCTTTGATTTATCTATGGGTAGAAGCTATGTGTGGGCAGTTGATGGAGCCTGGTACATTATTGGTGGGTGAAGATGGGGTTTATGGATCTTTTTCCTGCTACAAGGCATCCTGTGATGGAGGTCAGCTGGGCAGGATCTGCTCCTCCTGGTGAGGATGTGAGGTGCTGGAGCGTGGCAGAGAAGGGCAATGAAGCTGGGGAAGGGTCTAGAGCAGGAGTGTGGTGAGGAGCGGCTGAGGGACCTGTGGTTGTTGAGACTGCAGCAAAGGAGGCTCAGAGGAGACCTTCTCACTCTCTACAGCTCCCCTAAAGGAGGTTGGAGCCAGGTGGGGCTGGTCTCTTCTCCCAAGGAGCATGCAATAGGACAAGAGGAAATGGCCTCAAGTGGTGTCAGGGGAGGTTTAGGTTGGATATTAGGAAAAATTTCTTCCCTGAAAAGGTTGTGAAGCCCTGGTCCAGGCTGCCCAGGGCAGTGGTGGAGTCCCCATCCCTGGATGGATTGGGGCTACATCCTGTGTAGATGTGGTGCTGAGGGACATGGTTTAGTGGTGGACTTGGCAGTACTGGGTTAACGGTTAGATTTTATGATCTTAAAACCTAAATGGTTCTATGATTCTATGAGGTAGAGGACATAGAGAAACAACGTAGCAGACAAGCCATTACAGAGATGTTTTCAAAGCTACCCATATATTATTTAACATGGATGTCAACAGTGTGAAGACTTAGCTCTCCTACATGTCGGTGCAAACAGGCCATTATTTTGTTGGTAGGACCAGGGAAAAGGTTGAAATTAAAAGACCTATTTCCCCTCATGCTGTAGCTCTCTGACACCCTGTAGTTCACCCAAAGTGCAGGTGGGGGACTTGTGATATCTGTGTCTCACTAGAGGGGAGCTCTGTGTCTTCTAAGGTAAGTCCTTACCATATCTCAGCAACTAACACAACTCTACCTGCTTCTCCAAGTAACACAGACTCTCACACACATCTCTTGGAGCTCCTGAATCTCCTAACTATGCCTGAGGTATGGATCATTAAAAGGCTCCCATTTTATTCTGATTCACAGGTGGCAGAAAGCTCTAGATTTGATCTTTTCCCTCTTTCTTACTGAGTCTTAACAGTAAAGGACAGATCTATAGTCAGATGAGGAGTGAAGGTGTAAGATAGCACCAGAGAGAAGGAAAACAAAAGTGAAAGACAGTTTGAGTATGCACTTTATAGGACATTTGCCCAGGTGTTTTCAATATCCATTTTCCTTGAATCCCTTCAGTATTTTCTAGCTGTAGAAAGAGGACTCCAGCCTGACACCCCAATTTGCAGATGACCCCATAGCACCACAGAGCTTTCTTTCTGTTCTACCTTCTGTTTCTGTGGAGTCAGGCATGGAACACAGATGAAAAGGCTGTGGATGGCTCTAGTTGGAGCCAAGAATGCTGGACACTTAAAAGCAATTTCCCATCCCTATTTCACACCTAATCGGCCCGGGTGTATGTGTGAACTATATAAATGTCGTTGATGCCACTTTGCTTTTCCCGATGCAAACAGACTGGCTGCTACTGCCTGAGCTAAGAGCAATGTAGTGTGGCTGTTGAGATAGATCATAGAATCATAGAATCATAGAATCATAGAATCAATCATAGAATGGTTTGGGTTGGAACGGACTGTTAAGGGTCACCTAGTCCAACTCCCTTTGCAGTGAGCAGGGACATCTGCAACTAGAGCAGGTTGATCAGTCCCATTCAACCTGAGCTGGAACGTTTCCAGGGATAGGGTATCAACCACCTCTTTGGGCAACCTGGGCCAGTGTCTCATCACCCTCAGTATAAAAAATTTCTTCCTTATATCTAGTCTAAATCTACCATAGGATTCCTCCTTATATTATATTCAATACTTCATATTCAGAAATTTTACCATAGCTGATGCTCACATTTGAGAGGCAGAAGAGTAATTTTTCTCTTACCATTGAAACAGACTAAACCAAAAAGGAGAGTTCCTCTAAATATTCACTGTAAAAGAAAGTGTTCTATGTCTATTGCTTCTTGCATTAACCTCAGATCTTCCAGTCCTCACAGCACAGCTTCTCCAGTCATGAATTCAGCCCTCTTTTTCTCTAGGCAGGTCTTAGACTGTGACAGATCAACCAGATCTGTCTCTGTTCCTTTTTCACCTCATTCTAATTCTCTGTTGAACTCTGTAGGGCAGAAAGCCAACTGGGCTCCTTATAACTGTAAACATTTTGCATGAGCTACAGCAGCCCTCAGGCTAGTTTAGTTTGGCAAAAGCAGACTGGCCATACCAAGGGTTAATACTAGCTTTAAACTGTTTTCACACACAGAATGCTCTGGCTTGTGTACATGATGTTTATCAGCAGTCCCCCAAGCCCTTTCTTGAAGTACTTTTCTACAGCTCTTTGATGACAAAATAAGGAGCACGGTGCTAGTTGGACACATAAACTTTCAACTTTTTCTGAACTGACATTGTCTTTAATATTTTCATTTTTGGCAGGTGTTTAGGATCTGCAAAGTGAATTTAAACATACTGACAACAGAAATGGCACAAGATCCCCCACTTCCTCAGGCTAGGCTCCAGGAACTCTGTAAGTCTTGTCATTAAACATTGTGCCCATCCACCAAGGACTTTAAAAGTCATCAAAAGAAGGTGCTGCCTTCTGCAGTCACTCTCAGATTCATTTTCTTACAAATCCTTCATAGATTTCCAAGACAGTCATTGACTCCCAGGGAATTGTAGGCCAGTGCTTGTTCTGCTCCAGAGGGACACAAAACCAGCAAACAGTGGCAGGAAATATCAAGTCACAGCCAGGACCTTTGAAACATTAGAAGAAGCAAACTGATGAAGCTGAAAGCGGGTACTCCCAGCATGCAGTAGTGAACTCCACCATAGCTAAGGTTGGAGAATGATCCAAGGCTTGATATATAATTTTTAAGGGAGTTTTAACTTCTGTTTATGTAATTATTTAAAAATGAACAAGATACCTTTGGGAAAGAGAGTGTACATTTGATTTAGGTATTTTCTTGTAAATGGAATGTGTCCAATTCCTTCACAAAGTTTTGGGTAGTAAGATGGTTATTTGTGTGCAGCACTATATATATTAAAATGTTCATGGCTATGTAATAGACTCACAGATTTTGAAGTCCAGAAGATCTGGTGTGACTTATTTTACAGATCTCTTTCTTTGCACAGGCCTTACACATTCTTTATACTGAACAATAGTTATAATTTTGGATTTTGAGGGGTATTCTAAGATTGCAAGTTCTATTTTCATTCTAAATTAGGATGAGAAAGATTAGCTCTTCTTTCTTTAACTAAATGGAAATGCATCTGTCAAAATGTTTTCCTTCAATATTTTTGATGAAAAATGAAATATTTCAGCATTCCTTGAAATTGGAATGTTTCACTTGGATTCACTGATTTGACCGGAAGTATTTTATTTTACACTGGTTCAATGGTAATCTGTTTCTACTTTTTTTTTAGAATGTGGCACATTGCCACTTGGAAGCTGTAGTCCCAAACCTGCTGGTGTCATTAGCAGCATTGGTACAGGTTTTATAGCTGGGTTGTCCTTCCTTAGTGTCCTTCCCATAATTCCATAGAGGCACTGTGCGGTCTACAACCTTGGATCTTTTAAAAACTGAACAGAGTTTGTTCTAGCTTTGCTGTCTCCTTTTGAGAAGGAGTTAAACCTTTTAAAAGGCAGTTGGATGAGATACCACTGAAGGTCCCATCCGACATAAACTTTCCCATGAATCTGCAATTAAAAGTCCATTTAAGAGGACTGGAGTTGCTCCTGTACAGATCTGGTAAATCATGGAATCATAGAATTAAAGAAAGTTGTGGTTGGAAGGGACCTTTCAAAGTCATCTAGTCCAACCCCCTTGCAGTAAGCAGGGACATTTGCAACTAGAGCAGGTTGCTCAGAGCCCCATCCAACCTGACCTTCAGTGTTTCCAGGGATGGGGTATCCACAACTTCTCTGGACAACTTGGGCCAGGGTCTTACTGCCCTCAGTGTAAAAAATGTCTTCCTCTATCTGGTCTAAATCTCTCCCTCTTTTAGTTTAAAACCATCACCTCTTGTCTTGTCACAACAGGCCCTGCTAAAAAGATGGTCTTCATCTTTCTGATAGGCCCCTTTAAGTACTGAAAGGCCCAGGGTGAACAACCTCAACTCTCTCAACCCGGCCTCCCAGCAGAGGTACTCCAGACCTGATCATTTTTCTGGTTTCCTCTGGACCCACTTCAATAGGTCTACATCTGTCTTGTGCTGAGATGTAGCTTCCTGTCTTCAGTCCCACATTTGACCTCTTCTGAGAGCTGTGATCTGCACAAATCCTTCATTCGCTACACTGGCACAGTCATACTTGTTCTGTACTTGTACTTGGAGGCATCAATCAGGCTTCAGCTATGAGTGAGTACTTGAGATACGTCACCAAAAGCTCAGATTATGTTGACACAAGATGGTTTCTTCTGGCCTCAAAACACATGGAGATTATGCATGCTAAGAGTGATGGAGCCCCATCCTCTCCCAATTTCTTTTCTCTGTTTCTCTCCCTTTATTTCCTGCTTTCCCCTGGGTCAACTGGGTATTGCTGTAGGGCCTAGGAAAAGAGCAATACTGTAACTTCCCCTGCTGTTGATGCCAAGTTTGCACCAAGGACTCTGGCAGGAATGTGGCTAGAAGATATTGAGCCAGGCCTTTCTCTCTGGAGAGTTTCCCAAAGTAATTCCATCTAACGAAACAAAAGCTCCACAAAAGTACCGTGTTTCTTATAAAACAGATGTTTTAATGCCTTGCCAATGCCTAATAAATGGCAATGTATTCACACTGTCAAGGTTATAAACTTAATAAATTACATTTAATACTGGTATAAATACAGAAAACCACACTGAAAATAGACAAGAAAAGTAACCGTGTCTTATGTAAGAGGAAAAATGCTGGTATGAGATTTCACTCTCAGGCCCACGTGGGCGTGTTTCTGTATATATCTGTCTATACAAGTGAATGTTACCAATTAGCCGCATGGTTCTGAGTTACTCAGTCAAAACTCACCTGCAAAAAGGAAAAAAAAAAAAAAAAGGAAAAAAAAGGAGAATTTGTAATGTCAGGAGAGCTGGGTAATGCTTTGCAAATCACCATTCAAAAGTCAAAACCAAAGCCGTAACACTGGCCAACGGTTTTCATAATTAGTCTCATTCTTTTCAGCTTCAGTGCCCTGAGTTGTGTACTGCAGAAGTAAAACAACGACTAAAACTATTTCAGGTAATTCTGATAGCATCGAAACGGTAAATTCCATAGCCAACACTTTGAGGGAGTCAAGACCGAGTGACTGCCTAAACACTCCAACCTCCCAGTTCCAGGGGCTGAGTTCTAGAGACTGCTTCTACGTCATCTTGCAATGTGTAAACAAAATGGATAAAAGTGACTGATAAATATAGCCACTCTTCCACCCAGCCATTTACTTTCACATTGCACACTCATTGCGCATGGGCAGAGACTCGTAGCTGAAAAGTCTGTTCATGCCTCAGACCTTTCAGATTGGACCAAGTGAAGGAGAAATCATAAAATTCACAGAATCATAGAATGGTTTGGGTTGGAAGGGACATCAAAGATCATCTAGTTCCAACAGCATGGCTGTGGCAGGGACACTTTCCACTAGACCAGGTCGCTCAAAGCCCCGTCCAACCTGGCCTTGAATACATCCAGTGATGGAGAATCCACAGCTTCTCTGGGCAACCTCTTCTAGTGTCTCACCAACCTCACAGTGAAGAACTTCCTAATTTCTAATCTAAATCTACCCTGTTCTAGTATGAAGCCATTACCCTTTGTTCTATCACTACAAGACCATATAAAATTCCGAGATTTCATGTGTCTCCCCCTTCAGATACTGGCTGCTGGTTATATACATGGGATGGTTCTATCAATGACATTTACAATTCTGCTCTCCAATGACCCCCGCAATAATAGTGAATTTTGTGCATTATCTGCCTACCTCTGAGGCCAGACTGAATCTTTCAAAAGTCAAAAAAAGTATTTTTCACTTATTTCAGCATGGTTTGGATGAGATCTTTCACATTTATGTGCATAATTTGATGCTGTTATAGATACCTTGGCAAAGTGTGTACCTAGATCTGTCATTGGGGCATGGAGGATATTTTATACCTACTTTACTCTTGTTCAAAACCTCCTAACAGCTGTGAGGCCATAAAATATCAACTCCATCCCAAGTCAAAACTGAAATGTTGAAACTCAGAAACAGCTGTATAAGGGAGTAGAAAATAGAACTTCCCCTTTGTCCTGACACTCCATGAGTACCAGTAACTCAGCATTTTTTCTGTCAAGGGCTTCCCCCTCCATCTCACTTTGGAATTTCCTTGTATTTGGCTTTTGTCCAGGACTTGTCTTCTTACCTTCTGGGTAAGATATAAGGTGCATTAATTTACCCTTTAGCTCCTTCTTTTAATTATTTGTTTTCCTTGATCTAAGGAATATATGTTCTTCAATGCTGCAAATAAACATCTCCCTGCTGCAAAGAAAGGTGCTGCACTGTGGAGCTTGGTCCAGGCAGCATGATGTAGGTAGCACAGATCCCTACTCTGGATGAGACTCTTAGTCACTGTCAATGACCAACATTTTCAGGTTTGCCAAACAGGGAACCTTACACTTTTCTTTCGTTCTGGCTCCTTCTCTTGATTGCAACACTTCTTTCACCTGCGCCTGAGCTAGGTGCCTCTCTGTTGATGGTTCTGGATACATCAATACAGTATTACAGAACTGCTGTAACCCACTCGAGCTCTGGAGTCCCTATGACCAACAGGAGCACAGCTCCACTCCTTGCTGTCTCTTTCTGGAGCTTACACAGAAGATTAGTCTGTGGTGAGGTCACTGCTTTCTAGCAAGCCACTTCAAAGGGCCTATTTCTTTCCTTTGACTACAAAGGATGCTTAGGGTAATAGCTTGGATAGAGATATTCACATGAGATGTATCTGTTTACTCAAAGGAAGCCCAGCTATAAGCTCCTGGGTCTTAGTCAAACAGGGATACTACTGCTCATTTTAATTATCAGTTCTCTAGGGCTTTTTGCAATGAATCTCTGTAGCACCTTACGTGACATCTCTCATCCCAGTGCTGGCCTCCAGGCACTGCCGTAGAAGGTAGAGGGTGAAATTACTTCCCAGTCAGGCAAAAGAAGCACAGATATAGGTGTCTTTCTGTTCAGGGACGCATCTGTTTGATGTCTTCACATGAAAGCTGTATAACCACGTAAACAGAGCTGGGATTTTTGCTTGATTGCAGCAATATGCCCATTTGTTGTTTTTCCTATTAACCTTCCAGTGATGGAGCAAAGAGATTAGGAAATGAGCTACATGAAAGAATTCTGAATGATATTCCCTATCAGATCTGGCTGTTCCTGAGGTATGTTAGAAATGAGCCTTTCAAACAGAGGGAGGGTTATTCATCAGAGTCCTTTTAAACCTGGAATTCACAGGTCAAAATGAATGTGTGTCTCTCCTTCTTTCCTTTCAAAAGAGTATCGGAATAAAAGGGGACATGTTGACCTTGGAAATTACCTCCTTCTGTTCCTGAAGGAGATGAGAGGCAGAAGGGAGAGGTTAGAAGTGAGAAGTGCTTTGGGGTTTGGATGTTGAACACTTCAGCCTTGTGTTGCAACACGTTTGTTAAACAACACAAGTGATGAAAAATAGCATTCTTCTGCTCACAGCCCCTTTATCAGCCTTCACATCTGACAACAGGACTGCGAATCATGATTAGCTATTAACAATTAAAAAGGAAAAAAGATGACCTGATGACTGCCATGGTGCTGGAAGAAACCTTGCAAAGCATCTAAGACTTGGCTTGGTGCTAACCACTGCAGTCAACTGCATCTGTACAAAAGGATCATGTCAAAAATAACCAACATGAAAAAAAGAAAAGTTCTAAGGAAACCTAATTAACAGCAGGCTCTGTTTGTTTCATTTTCCAACCTACCTTACGATAAGCCTTTATTCAAATTCCAGACAAGCCAAAAGAAAGACTTCTAGTAAATGGGTATGAGGATACTTCGTCATGTCTGGCAAACCAGACAGTGCCTACTGTGGCAAATATTACCTCAAAGAAACCATTGACCAGACATTGAAGATCTGACCCAGGCAAATGTGCCACTGGATGGACCAGAGGCAAGGGACCAGCTTTATCTTATTTTAGATATTCCAACTGTCACTCCACAAGGACAAGTCTCCTGAGTGCTGTCACAGGCTCATGTGGATATCTGAGATACACTGTCTGAAATGACCTGAAACACCTATATTTAGGGAATTGAGTCACACAGTTTCCAACAACATAGGTGTCTATATGTGAGCTCTGTGTGCTCAGTTGAACTGCCCATGCTCTGGTGTCTAGTGCCATTTGAAATACCCTAAGGCATCAGAAACATCCCCATCGCCCTCAGTGATAGGACAGAGGAGCTAGAGGAGACCTGTATAGTTCTGGAGTAGAAACTGGAGGTCATGAGGAGGGCAGCTTAGCTGGAGTAGACACCTGTGTATGCAGAACTGGATTAAGCCCAAGGGGTGAACTCTGGTTGCAGTCAAGAAACAACCTAATAATAAAATCATAGAATCATAGAATGGCTTGGGTTGGAAGGGACCTTAAAGATCATCTAGTTCCAACACCCTTGCCATAGGCAGGGACATCTCCCACCAAACCAGGTTGCTCAAAGCCCCATCCAACCTTGCCTTGAACATATCCAGTGATGGAGCATCCACAACTTCCCTGGGCAACCTGGGCCAGTGTCTCACCACCTTCATAGTGAAAAACTTTTTCCTAATTTCCAGTCTGAATCTACCCTTCTCCAATTTGAACCCATTACCCCTTGTCCTTTCATTACAAGCCCTTGTAAGAAGTCCCAGCTTTATTGTAGACCCCCTTCAGATACTAGAAGGCTACAATGAGGTCAATTTTATTAGTCATAAATGTTATGTATTAGTCAATAGATAAGTTTAGGTAGTTAACCTGTGAACCAAATCCAGCATTTCTTGCATCGGATATAATGGGTATTATTACTTTTAATTTGCATAATAGAGACAGGCAGCGTGCTGGTGAAACTGAATTTCTGGGCTCACTAGGTACAGTACTCCAGGATTTGGAAAAAATAATTTGCTTTGTGCAAAAGTTTAAGGATAGTGCTGCTGCAATGCCAAGATGCATAGACCCATGTACATGCAGTCACACTGAGTACACCGCAAAGACAATCTTACCTACCACCCTGGCCTCTTCTGACCCAAAGCTAGTACACCTGTTCAGCAAAGTGCAGGTCTTCCTCCAAACTGTTGATAATTTTGACTTGTTTAGAATTTGCCCAACCAGAGTATGACTCAATCTTGCCTGAGTTTAGATGTCTGAAAGGTGGACATCCATTCCATGCATGTCTTCTGAGCTCTCTCTAAAATAACAGAAAGGGTCAAATCTCAGCTACAAGAGATGAGTCACGCTACTGACATGTTCTGGTTAAACTTTCTCCTAAAGGACCTAATGCTCTTCCCTTGATTAGAGGTGAAGACTATCAGTTTGGGTCTTCTGCCTTACACCTATAAATGCCTACTGCCATTTGAACTGCCCGAATTCAACCCAGCTTGTATTCAGCTGCCACTCTGAAATGATTGAGCCTTGTAAAATCTGGGGGTATTTCAAGTTATATGAAGGCCGTCCATATGACTGGCATAGTCTAGACATTTAATTTCTAACCTTCAGGTAGAAGCAACATCAGCAACCGTCAGTACTACGTCTGGCATTTTATGCATTATACCATACGTTCCTTTTGTAAAAGAAGATGACGTGCTTAGAGATATGAGCCCTGGTGCTATTTTTCTCCTGTCATTAAAACTCCCAATGATTTGCAACTTCCTGCACTTCTAAAAAAAAGTCTCAACCCTCATTGTTGGGCTATAACTGCACCAAGGGTGACAGCCAGGCCCAGGACAGATGGATGTTGAGCTGCACAAGGTGATGACCATAGTGCCACTTTCACAGTTAAGTCAGAGAAATCACTAAGGCAGACACGGAAATAAGGCTGATAAATATTCCAGTCTAACTTCAAAGCACACTATGGAACTGTGGAACTAACTGGAGGTATTTTATAACATAACCCAGAAATCCAGTTGGGTGGAATTACTATAGTTATAAAATTAAATGAAGAGGACGGTTCCGAAAGATTTCTCCCCAGACTGCTGTGAACAGTTTAATTGTCAAAGTGAAGGAATTAAGCTAGTCAGAGGGTTACTAGCACAGAAGTAGAATAGGTGTCTATAAATATTTGCAGACAAAAGCAAGGAGTGATAACAGAAAGAGTTAAAAGCCACGAGGAGCAGGTTATCAAAAATGAGAAGAGAGTGAGTGAAACATCCCAACATTCAAATATTTTTATGTGTAATTTATCACCAGACGTTGCTACTCAGGACATAAAAGAGTTTAAATTGCTGCTTAACTTGCTTTTACATACCACTAAAAGTTCAGACATTTAAAAGTAGGTTTCTAGCTTCAAAGTGGAAACATTAGAATACTTTCATTATATTTCATCAACATTTTAATGGATTTAATTTTCTATTCTCCTTTAAAAACGCTGGATTTTTAGTTGATGGAGAATGTCGGTCATTGTGGTTATTTTGTCTCTAATGTTATGAAGGGAAAATAATCATCAAAAGTCTCAAGAGAATAGCAAATAAAGTTTTTATGAAGAAGGTATTAATTTAGAAATTCTGCTTTTATTTAAACAACCTATTCTGGAAAAAAAATTTACCTGCATGTAAAAATGGACTTGAAAGTGCAGCAGAAAACTTAATAGAAAATTTACTTTCCCAAAGGATCCAGATGACCTTTTCCTGTTCTATGTCTTGGACTGGATGCCTAGTTACTTTTTTCTGGTTACTTGTGGAGATGAAAACTAAAATTACATGTTGATTTTGATAACTTCAAATACAGAAGAATCATAAAATAGTATCATAGAATTGTTTTTGTTGGAAGAGACCTTCAAGATCATCAAATCCAACCATTAACCCACTGCCCTGGGCAGTCTGGGCCAGCCCTTGACAACCCGCATGGGGAAGAAATTTTTCCTGTTGCCCAACCTAAACCTCCCCTGGCACAATATGAGGCCATTTCCTCTTGTCCTATCACTTGTTCCTTGGAAGAAGAGACTGATCCCCACCTGGCTCCAACCTCCTTTCAGGGAGTTGTTGAGAGTGAGAAGATCTCCTCTGAGCCTCCTTTTCTCCAGACTAAACAACCCCAGATCCCTCAGCCACTCCTTGTAAATCTTGTGCTCTGCACCCTTCATCCTTCATGTAATGATGTTTTCAGAGAAAACTGGCAAATACAGTAACTGTGATTTTAAAGTGATGGCAATTTTGTACTGGTCAAGGTCTTAGCAGTTTGCTTAGAATTAGTATCCAGATAGCCCACAACATTCATCTGAAATTAGTAGAAGTTTGGATGCATTCTCTTAAGTGTCATTATTTTAACATCTTTTGTTGCAATTGAAAAAGGAGACCGGAGGAAAAGAAACTTAATAGTTGCAAATCCCCCCTCTTTTTTTTCCAGCTATCTGTAAGAACCAGGACATCTGGCAGAAAAGAGAGACGGAGTTACACAGTCCAGGATGACTTCTAAAACTCATTCCACATCTCTAACAAAAAGGATCCTTTCCAGACAGTTGGGAGTGGACAGATTCATCAAGCTCCTGTTCCTCATGCCCTTTCTTACAAACAAATCTGTCTCCAGGAACCCAGGGAGCTGCTGAATTTATGTAAAGAAAATGACTTGAGAATTAACCCATGGTTCCTAGACCTTCGTTACTGGCAGGAGAACTGGAATCTTTTGATTGCACCACTATTAATCAATTTAACAGCAATACAGTCATGCACTTGGTTATGAGGTCACCTTGGGTTACTTGCTGAAGCATGGAATGACCTCAGACCTTACCAAACTGCTAAGGGGATTTTGGATAACATACTCACATGTTTTCATTTCATTTTGGAGAAGCCCAAAGAGAGGAGGTGGGGGGAAAGGTTTGCTGTGGGCTTTGCCTATTGGTTTTGCTCCTATCCTAATTTGCTTAAACACCTGTTGTGTAATGGAAAAAAATTCCTGTAACTAAAAGAAATGCAATAATTTTTGTTTCTCTGGAAAACAGGGCAGGAACAGCTTGGAAAACAGACGCCCAGCAGCATAAATCTTCCAAAATCTCAATGGGTGTAATGGTCCTTGCCACTTGCATGAACTCAGAATTTTTGTGTTTAATTTTAGATGTTCATTTGTATTGGGTCAGTTCATGCATAAATGCTGTGACAGAGTCCTGGAAAATTAGCTGATCTCCTGGATGTTCTGCTGGATTAATTATAGACTAAGATTTTTTTTTACTGGATATAAACACAATTTGGATTTCAATGCCCTCATTCTGCACATTAGCTTTCTTAGCTCATTTTAAGAAATGCTTTAAAATAGTTACATGGGTCTTTGCTTCATTTAATAAATGTGCTAACAGTATTTAGAATGGGATATATTATTCTTTTAACCATTTTAAGATCTAATCTCACAGGTTTGTTCAGTTTGTTTTTTTAAAAAAAGAAAAGAATCTCATTGAAATCATTGTGAGGTTCTTCTCAGATAAATACTTGGGGGTACAGTCTTATATTAGAAAATGTTTTCTAATCCCCTATCATCTCCATAAAGTGAAACTTCCTAAAAGAAGCTAGCAGGAAAGAAATATTAAAGACTTTCTTTCCAGACTTCAACTAAATTGGGAAAGAATAAATGAAATACATGATCATAGAACTTACTTATGTTGTTGGAAGAAAGTTGATCTTATGGTACATTTTTACTTTAAAAATTAGTTTTCCCTGTAACTAACTACACACAGAGCCTAGAGAAAGATTGCTCAATCTGTTTTAAGACAGATTAATTCAGGGGGAAAAAAAAAAGAAGGAAAAGAAAAAAAGAAAGAAAAAAAGCGTGACCTAATTTTTACAATATTGACTCAATGGTTTCCATTCACAATTGAATAAATCTTAAACTAAGCTTTAACTCTTTCTGTATCATTTGTTCTGTACCGTGGACCTATTGGAGCAGGTCCAGAGGAAGCCATGAAGATGATCAGAGGGCTGGAACAACTCTCCTACAAAGACAGGCTGAAGGGGTTGTTGGGGTTGTTCAGCCTGGAGAAGAGGAAGTTGTGGATGCTCCTTTACCAGATGTGTTCAAGACTAGGTTGGATGGGGCTTTGAGCAACCTGGTTTGGTGGGAGATGTCCCTGCCTATGGCAGGGGTGTTGGAACTAGATGATCTTTGATGTCCCTTCCAACCCAAACCATTCTGTGATTCTGTGATTTTATATTCCATCACTTGTTTTATTTTCTCTGTTGGGAGCACAGAAAGTATGCTTGCAGTTTGCAAAGCAAAGGAAGGAAATAAATACTGTGTTCTCATATAGGCAGGTCTTAGAATCCAGATTTTAACGTCAACATTTCTACAAATTTCGCTTGCATCTTCTGTGGGCTCCTATAAGCCATATCAGGTTGCTTTTGAGAACTACATGTTTTATAAGGTAGTGCCTTGCCCTGACATACCACTGGAGTGCAAGCACATAAAAACTGGCTGTATCCATCAGAGCAACCTGGGCCAGGATCCTTTCTCCAACACAGGATGCTAAAGCGAGTAGAGAAGGAAAAAGTAGAAGGAACTCAGAGAGTATAGAGTTACTTTTCCCCACCACACCCTCCCAGCTTTCAGCAATTGACTTTATAGACTTCCTCAGAAAATCATATTTAAGTCTCTGCTGGATTTCTCTCTTGTGATGTGGCCTAGCCCCATTTCAGTGCATTTCTGTTTTTTCTTTCAGAACATCTGGAAGCAACGACTCACTCACTTTTTTCCAGAGGAGTGTGAAAAGGGGCTGGCTTTTGCCTCCTGATCACACTGGCCACCACTAACCTGCTAGTGTTGATGTGCCAAAAAGGATTTCAGAATCCATTTGATTTATACCCCCCCATCTGCAATCCTGGTCCACTTCTACCTCCTTGGACTTGAATCAAAGTGTATTTATTTAATTGGCATTTACACTGGGATTTTCAAGTGAGCTGAATACTATGAACTAGATAGCTCTGATTTTAGTAGATGTTTTTATTAAAAAAAAAAATAATCCAGCTGCTTAATAAATGACACAAGTTTAACAAAGAAGTGTGATCAAAACAAGCACTATTAGATGAGTTTGGAAAACTTTTGCCAACTCCATCCAAGGAAGTTAAGAGGTATTAATTTTACAAGGTAAGACCCCAATTTGACTACAGGGTGCTTCCCAGGCACCCTTCCACATGAATTCACAGGGATGCTTAGCCAACATGTGAATTCACACTAAATACCACCTGAAATGATGCACGTGTCTCACGTTGAGCACAATGTTTGGCTGGAGCTACCACTTGCCCAGAAATGAAGATGTAGTTACACCTGAACCTCTGCTTCATCTTTATATTTGGAGGATATTTTGGTGCATCCATCCTGAGGACATGAAAAGTAGGATTTTTGCCTGGATTACCACCCCAGTTGACTATATTGGATACAGCAGTTCCTTCCCTCCTCTGTCCCTGTCCTTTCATCCATCTTTTAGCACTGGCACTTTCACAGAGTAATTCTGGATGATTTGTACATGGATCTCCAGTAAAAGCAAAGTGATCCCTCCTCCACCCCTTTTTTTCCAGGCTCTGTCCAGCAGAGAGATGGTACAAGTGTGGAAGAACCCAAAACCACACACCAGGAGCCATATGGTTGCTTCTCTGTCACAAAAACTGGGCAATTAATTCAGTTCCCTCTTTATAGTCCTCTTCCATATTTGCTCTCCTATGAAGATCCTCAAGAGGCGCTTCTCCAGAAGACATGCTCAGAAATCTTCTTTTATTCTTTTACTCTATTTTAACATGGGAAAAAGAGTAATTTCATGTACTGTCCCTTTTTTTCCCAGCATGCTCTTATCTTTCAGGGGACAATCCCCAACAGGCTCTGGTGTAAAAAGGAGGTTCAGGGGAGACCTTCTCACTCCTTACATCCTCCTGAAAGGAGGTTGGTCTCTTATCTCAAAGAACAAGTGACAGGACAAGAGGAAATGGCCTCAATTTGCACCAGGGGAGGTTTAGGTTGGATACTGGGAAAAAAATTCTTCCCTGAAAGGATTGTGAAGGGCTGTCCCAGGCTGCCCAGGGCAGTGGTAGAGTCCCCATCCCTGGAGGGATTTAGAAGCTGTGTAGATGTGGTGCTGAGGGACATATTTTAGTGGCGTCCTGGCAGTGCTCAGTTAATGATTGGACTTGATGATTTTAAAGGTTTCTTCCAACCAGAATGATTCTATGATACTGAGCTGGGGTCATGGTAGAAGAAGCCTGACACACAGTTGGCACGTCTCAGTACTGTGACCTGGGATTTAAAGAGTCAACTTCCTAATTCCTATTGCTTGACCAGTTTTCCAAAGCGCTGTACAGCTGGTTCAGAATGCAAAATGGATGTCTGGCATTTATCTAACTACAAGCTTCAAGGAAAAAAAGGAATCATCTGATTCAAATCATCCCGGAGAAATGCACTGTAACATCATACGGTAATATTTTATGTAGTAGAAGTACTGTAACAAAAGACTGAATTTTCTATCAGTTGGTGGCTTCTTACCAATGTCTTTTCCACAGTTTTAATCAAAAGACCTAGATACACTACTTCGTATTAAAGTCTAGCCCCTGTGGATATTTTCTTGATTAAGCAAAGACATTTTTAGCTCAACACTTGGCAAAAGAAAAATCATCTGAAACTATCGATCACAGAAAGCTTAGCAGGTTAGAAAAACGTTTGGACAAAGGGAGAAGGCAATAATAATAGATAGCATCTGGGTTGATAACCTCCTTGCCAACATCTTCAGCCAGCTGGAATTGGAAATGGCAATGACATGAAGTTCTGTATACATAGCAGTTACTAAAACTTAAAGCAAAAATAATGTACAGTAAATACTGAAAATATGACTTCGTGGTCAGTCTACATTTTTTTAGAAATCAGACTCTAAGAAGTGTCTGTAAAACACATATTTGCAAATGTTTCTGTAGGAGAAGCTAATGCTGTTGCCCAGGACAGTGCTGCACTAGGTCACAGAAATGGGGTCACGTTGGAGATAGCAGGTCATACAATGGAAATATTCATGGTGGCCAAACATTTCCTAGCAGGGCCTTTTCTTCTGGGTAAAGCTCCTTTAGCAGGGCCTGGCAGTGCTGCACAGAGCTGGAATGTCCCCACTCATCTCCCAGTAATGGAGGAAGGTAAGTCAGAAGTAAATTGTATGAGTATCACACTCAGTGTAGGAGAAATGGCAGCTCCAAGCTACTCAAACGATGGACATTGTGCTGGTACACTATCATTTATGGCCCAGGTCAGTGACACTCTGCAGTACAAATCAATGGCACTCTGGTGTCAATGGGGTTTTAACATGGTGTAAACTGCTGCATGGTTTTATTTAGGTTCTAAACCTAAACCCTTGTAAAGCCCTTTCATCACGGCATGTTTATTATCTGCGAAAAAATAAAAAAAAAAAAAGGGAAGAAAACTAGCTAATGCAACATGGTAAAAACTTCCTAGAGGATATCTCCCTTTCCACTCACTAGCCATGGGAGAAACATTTTATCCTCTCCCACCTACTCATCCATTTGTTGATCCACCTTCCTCTGTCTGTCTTCCACCAGTTTGAGCAAAGATGGAACCAGCTGAGATCTGTTAACCACCCTGTGCCACTGTGGTTTCACACACGTGGTTCAAGTCAAGCACATGCTTAAGTGTTTTCCCTGAGCAGTGGCTGTGACCTCTAACACTTGATCTTACATGCTGGACAATTCCAGCTGCCATTCACCTTGGAAATATCAGTGGATTTCTAACAGCCGTTAGGAAGATACCTTTTCATGTTGCAAAGCATGTCCCAGTTAGTTCAGCTTCCTGTAAGGTAGTGTAGCCCACTGCTTAGGGAATGTGACCACAGGCAAAGAATGGACTTAAGTCCATGTTTTAACATTAATTAATTTAATGGTATAATTCAAAACGTTTAATTCAAAAAGTAAAAAGGAAAGAGCATTGGGAACACACTGCACAGGCTCTGTATGGATGTCATAGAATCACAGAATCATAGAGCCATTTGGGTTGGAAGATCATCTTGTAAGATCTTAAAGATCATCTAGTTCCATCCCCCTGCCATGGGCAGGGACAACTCCCACCAGACCAGGCTGCCCAAAGCCCCATCCAACCTGGCCTCGAAGATGTAGCTAGCATCATGTAACTGCATCTTAAATTAAAGGATTTGGTGACAAGTTTGAGTGCAAACTACCGTACATGCTCAAATGCTTTTTTTTTTTTAACATCCTTCAATATAAAGCTACTTATCTCCAGATACGGAAAACCATCACCGCTACAAGTGCAAGCAAGTTCACTGCAGTTTCAACAGGGAAGTATGAGCGTGCAAAAATATGTTTGGCATGGCTGTTCTAAATGCTTTAAATTTTAAAACCAACTTACTCATGATACTTTGCCACTACTGCCAGGAAAAACTGACCTCTGAGATGAAAACTCCCGTCCTAATTTTAAGGTGAATGCCTTTTCATTTTAAATCCCATTTTGTTTAATTGAAAACATGTCTCTTTTCAGCTAAATCAACGCTCCAAAATGGGCGAACACACAAAGAGAAATAATAATAAACTATTATCATCACTATTATTATTTTGGTTTTGCGGAGGTGGTTACATCATGCCTGTTCTCATCACGATATCTGATCAAAAATGGCCCTGAGGTGACCAAGAATAATGTAGACTGTTTCTCTAACCCTGATTAGGAAGCCTGGAAGAGGGTGTGGATAAGGATTGCCTAAGTAAGAGGTATACACTGAAAGGCAAACAGAGATAGTGTTCGTGTGGGCACTGTGTCTCGCGGGCTGAATTTGGCCTGCTGGAGCAATTCCTCCAGCTCCGACTGGATCTCTGGCACTTTTTAATGTGTCTTCTTCAGCACATGCCCACAAATGCATCTACCACAGCACCTGAGGTTTTGCAACCCCAGTTCCTTCCAGTGAAGGCTGGTCCTATGCCAGGAGTACACACGCTTATCAACATACATGGCAGATATGGCCATATGCCTTGGGATATTACCAAAATGACACTTTTTACACTACTGGCAGTACTAAAGGGATATCCTTCCAGCAGCGTGGAGGGACAAGGATGGAGGACTAAACATGAGGAAAAACATTTTTCCTGTGAGGGTGCCAGAGCCCTGAAACAGGCTGCCCAGAGAGGTTGTGGAGTCTCCTTCTTTGGAGAGATTCCAAACCTGTCTGGATGTAATCTGGTGACCCTGTTTTGGCACAGGTTGGAAAAGATGTTTAAAGGCAAGGAGCAAGGACATCTGCAAGTAGAGCAGGCTGCTCAGAGACCTGTCCAACCTCACTTGGAATGTTTCCAGGGATGGGGCACTGACAATCTCTCTGGGCAACCTAGGCTCACCACCCTCATTGCAAAAAAATTTCTTCCTTCTGTCTAGCTTAAATATCCCCTCTTTTAGCTTAAAACCACCACCCCTTGTTCTGTTGCAACAGATCATGCTCAAAGGTCCCTCCCTATCTTTCTTATAGGCCCCCTCTAAGTACTAAAAGGCCACCAGAGGGTCCCTCCAGAGCCTTCTCTTCTCCAGGCTGAACAAGCCCAACTCTCACAGCCTGGCCTCCCAGCAGAGGGGTTCCAGCCCTCTGACCATTTTTGTGTCTTACTCTGGACTTATTCCAACAATTCCAAGTCTTTCCCATGCTGAGGACTCCAGAGCTGGACCCAGCACTGCAAAGGAAGTCTCATCAGAGCAGAGTAGAGGAGGAAGATGGTTTGAAATGTAGATAAATACAATACAGACCTATGT
Source organism: Eurystomus gularis (assembly GCA_013400335.1). NCBI lineage: Eukaryota > Metazoa > Chordata > Aves > Coraciiformes > Coraciidae > Eurystomus > Eurystomus gularis. The sequence goes on along the minus strand of VZZY01018751.1, from coordinate 109,779 downwards.
CTGTCTTCGATCATCCAAACACCACTGTATTCAGTAGTACAACAGCAATTACATCAGAAAACTAAATGTCAAGTTGTCTGTATATATTCAAGACAAGGAGTGCTGTAGGACAGGCTTTGAATGATCAATACAGCACCTTTAAAGATGTTTGCAGGCAGGTTCCCCTGCACTATGGACAGCATGGCAGAAATTGCATGTGCACTCTAAAAGTAAAGCAAGCAGAAGATGGAAATGAGTACAGAAAGCAAGAAGGAACCTCATGATGCTGAACTGAACATAACTCCAAGACCACACAAACAGGGACAGAAGAACAAATTTAATTTTTTTGCTGATTATACACGGCACTGATCATAACCAAGCACCTCAGAAAAATTAAATCAATTAACCTTAGCACAGGAGAATGGGAACAGTGAAACCACTTGATATTTAGAAAGACTTTTAAGAAGAACGGTGTATTCTTCCACATTTTCTGCCTGAGCCAGGGTTTAAAGAGAAAATATGTATTGCTTTTTGTCTGCAGAACACACAGTACTTTACAAAACTTTGGCTTAATCTTTAGCTCCTCTAAGTCAGCATTGCTCCCCTCAGAACAAGTGCTCGCGATGTTAATTGACACCAGCTGAAAATCCAGTCCTTTGGGTATCACTCCTTGGAGAGCGATTTTGCCTTTGCAGTTCAAAACCAAGCAGGTTAGAATAGGATGTTGATTTTTCCACAGAAAACACTGATTTTTTGGTAAAACCTTGTTCAGATGAAAAATGAAAGCTTTTGGCTAAAGCCTGAAAATACACATTTGGAAAATGTGTAGCAGTTTCTCTTTGGGCTGTAATACCACTTTTTCTTGTACACACTCACTTCTCTGGACAGCAAATACCTCATTGTTTCACCTCCCTAAGAAGATCATGAGACCTCTTGGCACTGTGGCATGATGGGAGATGTAGTCAAACTGAAAAATTTGGCCCAGACCAAGGAAGGGGGACTTGATGTACCAAAAATACAATTCCCACAAGATCCTACTGTGCTTTGTCCTTGGGAACATTTGTGGTCTTCAGGTATTTCCTTTTACTGCAAATATTGAAATATGCCATGTAAAACAAACACTTTTTGGAAGGATGAAAAAGGTCTTTTGCCAAGAATCTTAACATTCTATCAGAAAGCAATTTGAGTGCAAACATTTTGACTAAGATCCATAGTGGCTTCTTGAAGAAAACAGTGTAGAAAACATTGCTTAGCTGATGGTGAGTGTTGAGTTGTTTTCCAAACAAACAACCGTGATAAAAGGTGTTTTGATAGAAGATGCCTCTACTTTGGATAGCACAATTTTATCATAGAATTATAGAATGGTTTGGGTTGGAAGGCAGCTTAAAGATCATCTAGTTCCAACCCCAGAGCAATGGGCAGACACACCTCCCATCAGACCAGGTTGCTCAAAGCCCCATCCAACTTGGCCTTGAACACATCCGGTGATGGAGCATCCAGAGCTTCCCTGGGCAACCTAGGCCAGTGTCTCACTGCCCTCAGAGTGAAGAATTTCTTCCTTACATCTAATCTAAATCTACCCTCTTCCAGTTTGAAGCCGTTACCCCTCATCCTGTCACTACAGGCCCTTGTAAAACGTCCCTCCCCAACTTTCTTGTAGGCCCCCTTCAGATACTAGAAGGCTTCAATAAGGTCTCCCAGGAGCCTTTTTATGATTTAGAAACTGCAAAGAGGTTTGTTTAATTGCTTTAATTTTCCTTGGGCCTTTCTAGAGTCAATGTCCTCCAGTTTTATTGCTGTGTACAAGTTAGGACGTTGGGATATATTAATGATGAACAAACATGGTCAAACTGTCCCTCTCTCTAGGCTTGATCATTGAATGAAGACTTGCAATGCAGTGAGGTTTGTTTAATTGCTAAATTGGGAATTTTATGTCTTCAAGAACCAGTACCAGGGTTTCCAGCATCACCCAGAAAATGGTGTTTCCATCCTAAAGGTACCCTCTGGCAGTACTGTTACATGGGTCAGGTGGATAGAGGTCTAGGTGGGGCATAGAGCCTCTCACTGATTGGGCTTCCTGTGTTCACCAGGTGTTTTCCAGCCAAAATGAGATTGCAATGTCATGACATGTCTTCATACTGTCCTTCTCTGGAGAGGGTCCAGAGAAGGGTTGCAAGGATGATCAGGGGACTGGAAGACCTGTCGTGTGAAGAAAGGCTGAGAAAAATGGGTATGTTCAGTCTTGAGAAGAAAAGGCTTAGAGGAGACCTTATCACCATGTACCAGTACTTGAAGGGTGGCTACCAAAAGGAAGGAGACTCCCTTTTTACAAGGAGTCATATGGAAAATACAAGGGGTAATGGCTGAAAGCTGCTTTTGGGGAAATTCAAATTGGAGTCCAGAAGAAAATTCTTTACAATGAGAACAATTAAATATTGGAATAGTCTCCCAGGGGAAGTGGTGGCTTCCCCTACACCGGACGGTTTCAAGACTCATCTTAACAGGGTGCTGGCCCATCTCATTTAAATTACATCTGGGTTTGGTTTTTTTTTACCTTTAAAGGTTGGGCTAGATGATCCTTGAGATCCCTTCCAACTTGGCTTTCTATGATTCTGTGATACTCAAAACTCACCTGGACACAATCTTGTGCAGCCTGCTCTAGGTGAATCTGAGGGTTGGAGAAGATGATCTCCAGAGGTCTCTTCCAGCCCCTACCATTCTGTGATTCTGTGACAGGACATGATGTTTCAGTCATTAAGGGATCAAGAAATCTCTCTGCTTAGAGATTGGTGCACTAAGATTCACATGGTTTCTATAGAGGGCGGTTGAATCACTCTATGTTCTGAGAGGACCTCTGTAAGCCAGGCTTAAGTATGCCTATGTTAGTATCGACAGTTTATCTCACTTTCTCATAAAGACATCCACTGATGGAAGCCTCACATCCTTTCCAGGAAACTCATAATAATGTTTCCCACTTTTCAGGAGCAAAAAGGTCCTTTTAGTATCTCATGAGAGCACAATATTCTCAAAGTGTCTGTGTCTGGAAGAACTCTGTGAAGGAGGGTGTGTTTCTTGGATGCTTTGTCTGTCTAGGAGGTAAAGAGAGGAATATTTCCATTACAGCTTTTAAGTATTCCCTTGTTTCCAGTCCATACAGGGTTGCTGTATATGCAGCCCATCTTCCACTCACCCAAAAAAACACCCTCAAAACCAATAAGCACTTATTAATTTCCACTTCTCATAACAGTCAATTAATTTGATTAAAGGTAGTCACACTTTAGCCAGGCCCTCTCTGGTTGCTTTTCAGTCTGGCAGCGATACTATTCATGGTGAATCACAGCACAGAAAGGAGCTGATATGGATTGGCCGTACCACTCCAGAACTACTCGAAAGCTTTCTGAATAGAGATGGAGGGCAGCCATGAAGTTATAAAGCGTATGATTACTTCTTCCAGAAAATATCCCAAGACAGAACAAACTGATCAGTCAGCACTTTCACTATGATCTGAGGAAGAACAATTCGGTCTTTCCCAGTTTCCCTTCCACATTCACAGAGATTATAAAGAGCCGACAAGCTTCAGGAAAAGGGATGAGGTCATTAACATCCTGTAAAGCCCTCTCTTGCAGTCATATCAAAAACACTGGCAAGCAAGTTGACTTCTTGGAGATGCTCAGCACCTGTCTCCTGTAGGTTTCCAAAGAAGCCGCATGATCTCTGACTGTTGGGCCTGTGACAGCAGCATCCCACCAGTGCCCCAGGTTGTCAGGATATGGCTCCCTCTTCCATGGCCAACTGGGTTATTGTCCTCTGACCTCCCATTTCCTAGATCGGAGGAGAAGACGTCAGATTTTTGGGTGGGGAAGGGAGTTAATGTTAAGCAAACCTAATCTACAGTATAAACCTTGCTCCTTGGGTCAGGGAGTGTTTGGGACACAGCGATAGCTCCAGAACAGACCCAGACAGGACTGGCGTACTGCTTACAAAGGTAAAACACATCCTGGTCTTGGCAGTGCCTTCCACCATCACATGATAGGAAACGGATTTTCTGCCGGTGCTAGTAACCCAAGCCTTTCCCATTTTTAATCTCTCAATGACAAATATATTTCTAGACTTCCAAAGTGTGCCTGTCAGCTCTATTCATTATATTTCTAAGGTGTGCCTGAACAGTGGGAACATTATTCCACTTTTACTTATTGCTGGGAAACTTTTTCTCTGTGGGACAAGGCAACTTTTGGTTCTCCCTTTGCATGTAGATACACTACTTGTGCTGGCTACATTTAGGAGAGACTGGACATACAGCACACAAGTTCCCAATTCAAGGCCAGAAATGCAAGCCCTCAATTTCTTACACATTAAAAACCTTCTTTCTGGGATGTGTTGCAAGCCTGAGGGCTTTCTGAAAGGAAAAGTGAATTCATACTAGCAATGGAGTACGGAAAGGACTAATAGGACTCCCTGGAAATGGAAAGGTGACTGTCTGGGCGGACAGAGGAATTTTTGTCTTGTGTAATCTACCGGTGCTGTTGAGAGGCACCCTGGGGTTTGTTCATGAGTAAATTAGAACACTGAAGAGGAAAGGATAGTAATAAATCAGTCTGAACTGGTTATAAGTTAATGTAGGCTGTAAGTTAAGAAAAGCTTCCTAATGACATGAGTGAGCTCCTGGAGGAACCTCCTCTTACAGTAATGAGGGAAAACAAGCTAAATGGGGAAAATGTGGCTGACATTGTGTTGCGTTAACAGAGCTCCAAGGATTTCTATTTTAATTCTGTAGTCCTATCAGGAGAAACTTCAGCACACCTTCCTATGACCACTTCAGGGTGCAAGGTAAGTCATAATCAGATACAACTGAAGAAATAAAACAGCAACCAAAAGACAGCACATTAATAAAAAAGAAGGATCCCACCTATTCTGACTGTGGGCCTGGCTTGTATAGACTTGTCTGGAGATTCCTGCTGATGAGGCCACTGCCTCTGCTGCCCCTACTGTCATGCTCACTTTGGGAGCAGCTGGCCCCTGTTGCACCCTGTCAGCATGATTCCTGAGTCTGTTGGAGTTGCCTTGTTCTGCTGATGCAAGACTATGTGGAAAACCTCACTTCTATTAGCAGGACAGAGTTAAAGCAGAGTATTTTGGAGTCATCACCCCTGGAGGTGTTAAAAAAACAAATATACATGGCGCTCGGGACATGGTCTAGGGGGTCAGGGATGGGTTGGGATGAAGGTTGGACTTGATGATCCTAGAGGTCTCTTCCAACCTAAATGCTTCTATGATTCTTTTACTAATTTGCTCGATCTGGAGTTCCCCCCAACACTAGAAAAACCTCAGCCCAGGTGTCAACTCCTGAAATCCTCATATTGCAAATCACTCCAGGCTAAGCATCTCTGACTAACTCTTTGGGAGACTCCCCTGTCTCCATGCTGGAGTTTGATTTGGATGTTGGTCTCTTTTCCATGTTAGTCTGGCTGTATAAGGTACCAAAAACTGCTGCTTCATTTTCATTTCCACCCATGAGCCTTTTCTGATAGGCCACCGTCCACTATATCTGCAGTGGTGTCAAGGTTTGGGAATTCTGATTCCAGAAGGGCTTTAGCTTTAGGAAGCTTTAGGAAAGGTTTTTAGCTTTAGGAAAATTTCTGGGTTTTTGCTCTGATTTTGGGGGTTTGTTTAGCTTTAGGAAGAGGGGTGAAACATGCCCATAAAGGAATGGTAAATTCTTTTTTTGATTAACAGGATGGGAAAACTCTAAGCCAGTCTCAACATGGCAGTTGCTTGAGGTGGTGGCACTAACTGTTGTCTTCCGGCTGAATAGATCTGAGCTCACATTACTGATACAGGGTAGTCAGGGATCCTATGGTGCATCTTCATGCTCATCCAAATTTAATTCCAGTCAGTCATAGGGCTTTTTAAACCAAGCAGTGAAATTAGTTTCATCTTGTGTTTTTACAGGAAAAATTAAAGGTGCTTTACTGGTACCTCACTGAGCATCCCAAGGGGCTTACTGGTTAGGGCTCCACGCCTTATGCTAATCAGGACATCAGACTGAATGACCACAAGAGACTGAAAAAATACATCTCGGGGCATTATATGTAATTATGAACTAAATCAAACAACTTAGTCTTTCAGTCCCTCTCTGCATTTATCAAGATCCATTTAAGACCATTAAGGACTCTTGACCTCTCTGTTACCTTTAGGGAATCTTTCCAGAACATTTCTCTCCTCCTGTCTGTAAATCTTCTATCTGACCTAAAATGTGTTATGTTCTATGAATTTACTTGTCCATTTGTACCACAAACATCTTGATTTCTGCTTTCCTAATATTTACATCTCTCGGGCACTTCTAGACTAAGCAATAGTAAGTATTTTAGTTTCCTCATCTGTAATAGGCTCTTAATATCCCTGATCAGCCTTAACAGCCTTCATTGCATTTATTGCAGTCTGAATGGATTATTTATGAACAGGCACAATCAGAATTATATTTCTTACTTTAAAGAATAATAATTTTGTACAATTTTACTTATGTCTGACATATTGCTCTTCAATGTGCCCTGTCTGTTGCATGATCCAGCCTTGTAAATGACTTTTCCCTTTTTCTTGCCTGTGTTGGTGGAACACATTCATTCTTCAGCTGACAACCCCATCCAGATTCTTACCCTCAGAGCTTGAGCTACAACCCTGCTGCAGAGTATCCAATGTGATGGCAGGCATAGGAGGTCACCAGCTTTCCTTAGTGTTTCCCAGACAGCCCTAAACCAAACCTTATCATAGAATCATAGAATGTCTTGGGTTGAAAGGGACCTCAAAGATCATCTTGTTCCAACCCCCCTGCCATGGGAAAGGACACCTCCTACTAGACCAGGTTGCTCAAAGCCCTGTCCAACCTGGCCTTGAACACTTCCAGGGATGGAGCATCCACAACCCCCCTGGGCAACCTGTTCCAGTGTCTTACCACCCTCAGAGTGAAGAATTTCCTTCTCGTTTCCAATCTAAATCTACCCTCTTAGATTCCTTTTCTTAATAAATGTCACAAAAAGCTCACAAACTGGTTGCTTCTTATTTAAGAATAATGCCATTCAGATACTTTCTATGCCTACCAGTTTGACCATGTCTATAGTTCACCCATAAATATGATGCCTTTTTCAGTCCTTCTGGTGCATAAGGTCCCCAACCACAGAGCTCTCTTTATTCTACAGTTTCCCTATTGACTAATTCTTTATGGCTTGCTGAAAGAAAGCAATTAAGTACACAGGAAAAAAATTCGACTCTGCTTTGCTGAACATGTGATTCAAGCTGATGAGAACTATGAGGAGGATTAAGAATTGGGAAAAGTGATGATGCTTTTACTTACAAGTGTTGCGATTAGATTAAACAGGAAAGAAAAATAAAACAGAGCAGTCCTTCATAACAAACTACAAAAGAAGAAAACACTTGGCCAAAGTGTTCTTTCCACGTTTAGCTTTAATTAGGCAAGTGGGCATATACATGTCATCAAGGAACTCAGTGAATTTTGTGACTGTAATATTTATATAATTCTGTCAGTGGCACAACCAAAATATGAACAAACAATGATTCAGCATCTTGTTTAAACCAAACTCTGTCATATCTGGAGTGGTTTAATAGATATCTGATGTTAGAGCTTACAGTTTCTAAAACAAACTGGTTTTGGTTATTTTCTTCTGGGAATAGCATAGGCATAGTCAATCTGCTGGATAACGTAACTCAACATCCATCTGGCAATAATAACTCCCTGCAGGGGAAATCAAGTGTAGCAAAGGCATAACAGCACTTTGTCTTTCTCTCCTCTCCTTTATGGACATGTTCTGACGTACCTTCAGCGAGAAGCGTGCTCCGTATCAGAAGGGCAGCTATTCCCTCTGGATATGAAGGGAGTTTTCCAGCAGGTCAGCCTGAGTTTATTTCCCAAGCCAGCAGAACCCAACAGATCAACAAAGGCACAAAGGTTCACCAAAAGGGTTGTCAAACTCTGGAGCAGGCTGCCGAGGGAAGTGGTGGAGTCACTGTCCTTGGAGGGATTTAACAGACATGGACATGGCACATATGGACATGGTTTAGAGGTGGACTTGGCAGTGTTAGGTCTACAGCTGGACTCGATGATCCTGAAGGTCCTTCCAATCTAAATCATTCTATGATTCTAAGTTTGTTCAAATGTGTTTATAGCTGGTAATGTCCCATTTGTTGCCTACATCTTTTTTTTCTGGTTTTCTTTTATTTTTAACGCTCAATGCAAAAGAACAGAAGACACAAGGATCTGTGAGAGTGAGTCCTTGTGATGGACTCTTCAATGTCTGAGCAGTCTTCTCTGGGTTGGAGTCACTTACTTACCTGAATTTCGGACCTCTGAGAGAGAGCCGAGAGAGCTTCGGACTGACTTCCAGAGAGCAACTTCTTGAATTTATGGTGGAATTGCCCTCATTTTTTTCTCTTCATTGACTTTAAAGGAGGTTTGAAGTAGGTGGTTCAGACTCATACATCTTACTTTAAAACTCCTAAACTAGACCAGATTAACCCCTGCCAGGAGGGGCATGCCCTGAGTTGCAGACTCTGCTACTTTATGGTAGCAGCCTCAAAGTCCCCTGATTGCACCAGGCATGTGGGCTCATGGAGGGACCCAGGTCTTGCTGTGAGAGGTGGGAATCCCTCATGTGAGCCTCCTACTGAGTGTGTTCATCTTTCAAAAGCACAGCGTTTTTTCCTCCCAGAAGGCATGGCTAAATAAAACTAATAGATTAAAAACCCCTGTATTTGGCCACTGTGATTTCTCTGACTACAACGGAATTTTAGAAAGCAGGAGGAAAAAAAAAAAAAAAAAGAATGAGAGAGGGATTTGAGAAGAGTGGCTGCTTGTTTTTACTTCTCCTGAATTATGGCTCATTTCCTTTGAAGTTCTGCTGACTTTGTACCACAGTGTGTTACAGCGAACCAATCCATCTTCCCCTTGCCTGCAATGGAGGTACACTTCACTCTTCCTTTCTTCAAAACACCACCCCAAACTCACCCACCACCTCCTCTCTGGCTCACCCTGCTTCACGTGAGAGTAGAAAGCAGTTTCAGCCCTTAGCCAAGAAGTGACTCTGGTCTTGACAGGATGGATGGACTGGTTTACACAAAAAAGATAAAATGAAATAAAAGCGGTGGAAGGAGGAGGGGGGAGAAGGTGTGTTCTCTGCTTTATGGGAAACAGACCTTTGCAGTGCTTTCCAGGGAAGACAGTCTGGGGACACTTTGCCTTTTAAACTGACAGGTCTATAGCAAAGACTCTGGAAAAAAAATACAGTGATAAACTGCTCAAGATTTTATAGGCCTTTAGGTACGGAAAATAAAACCAAACAGAAACCCCAGCAACCCTACACTAGATAATATTATAGCTGATGTGACTTAGGCTTGGCTGAAGACCATGCCAGTTTATGTAGGGTGTTCTCTGTAGCTGGGCTTTTTTCTGAATAGGAGAAATGTGACTGCATTTAACCCTGCCTCTGTGATGGCTCCTGAAAATAGGTTTAATATCACCACAACTCTGTGTGTGATTTGTGAGCAAAGCAGAAGTCAGTTCTGTCTGATTAGCGGCAGGAAGATGCTTAATACAGTGGACATTTCTTGAAGGTGATTTGACTTACCTCTGTGAGCCAGGGAGAAGAATAATTGGATGTTAAGGAGGACACTTACAATAACTGTCAAGGGGTGTTTTCACTATTTTTAGCTGTTAGGTGCTCTGTGGAAAAAGGAGGAAAAGGGAGGAAAAAGAAAGAAAGATAGACTTGTGGAAAAGGCTTTAAACCGTGCAAAGTCAACACTGAACTGAGCAGAAGAACAGACCCAGCCAGGGACACAGGACACATTTTATTCACTTATGACATTCACTCTATTTTTCCCTTATTCGTGCAAAGGTGCCAGTTCACTGTGGCTGAATCCAAAGACCTTTTCAGATTCACAGACACCCATATTGAAGGAAGGTATTGAGCACTGGTATAGCGATCACAGAAACTAAAACGCTTGTGTCCCTCTTACTCCACCTTGCCAATGAAAAGTCTGTATATGACACTTTAAATTAGATGAAGTCCAAATTCTGAGGACTGAGGTGGATTCAAAGATTCGGGTTGTTTCTCTATATCTGCTATGTATTTGCCAGGTGTCTTTGAGCTTTTTCTGTTTGTTCTTCCAAGTCTTCAGAGTTGTTATGTTTCCCTGTCATAAAAAATCCAGTGTACATGGGGAAAAAAAAACAAAATAAGGAATAAAAGATGCTACTGGATTCTTTCTTCCAACAGCATGCTACCTGTGGGTGGTATAGTGCTATTACAACAGCTGTTGATCCTACTCAAGGATATCGACACAAATTAATGTTCTGGACATATCTATTTTATCTGCAGAGTAACGAAAAGAGACTGTCTTTTGTGGGTATCAACTGAAGAACCAAGCCTGACTTTTCAGAGGAAGCTGTAAAGGTCTTTAAAGTTTAGATCATGAAGGCTCTGATCATGTTCCTGGCATGATGAAATTCATCCTAATTTTACTGTGTGGTACAGTTCTGACCAGCTCAGCATTTAAACAAATCCTGTGCTCGGGGAAGGGGAATTTGGGTAAGAGAAAATGGATCATGTAAATATAATCAGTTGGGTCTAGTTAATATTTTTGCCCTTATATGTTTCTATATTGAAGTTTTGAAATGCAACTGCTGACACAGCCTTCCTGTGCATAGCATGTGCTCTCCAAATTTTACCTGGTGGGATGGTCACAAAGAGCTTAGTTTAATTTCCAGTCCCAGACAAGACTGTTTCCCAGGTCTACCTCTTCTAGCTCCAAGCTTTTAACTAAAACAGTTCTCACCTTATTTTTTTTTTCCACTGTTAGACAGAAAGAAGCAATGCCAAGTATCTCATGGGTAGAGCTGTCTGTCTGCTTCTAAGAGCAAAACTCTCAGCTTCTAAGAGCAAAACTCTCATGAACTTAATCCAGACGTCTGTGATTTTTTTCTGAGATGCATGTCATAAAGCTGGTACTTACTGTAGATGAGATGGACACTTCTTAATTGAGATACCTCTAATTCAAGACATTCTCAGCACAACTCACCCCAATATTCAAAGCCATTTTGATCATTATTATCTGGAGGAGTAGGAGGAATAACTTTGGGAGCTGGAAAAAAATTCCCCAGGAGGAAGTTGCTCCCTTAGTGAGAACTGGAAGGCACTTGATGCAGGTAGGTTTCCCAGAAACATGAGTCCCTTGGGGTTTTCATAGCTCATCCGACTCCCTGGCTGCTCACAGCTCCAGGCATGAGGGATGTCTTGGTGTCCACCACAGTTTTCATTTTAGGATTGTAGTTAGAACTGAAGCAGTGTGTCTTACTAAAAGCATTGTCCATGAAAAAGGTGCTTGGGTGAAATATAATGTTGTGGGAGAGGTAGGAGGTCTGGTTATACTTAGGCCTTAAAATATGAGAAATTTGACTTGATAGCTCCTTCTGTCTTCATGTCTTGTCATCAGGATAATGTTTCCACAGGAGAGGTGTGCACTACTGCCCTAGATGGTTTGCTCAAAGACCTAGAAAGAAACTTAAAAAACCTTGTGTTAATTCTTGACTCCATTACCTTCTTTACTAATCTTATGCAAATTGTTTAATTTGACTGTCTTTTGGTTCCTACTCTGACTACTGAATAAGATAATTCTCCCTTCACTACAGAGACTAGGAGTTTCTCAGGACACGGGCGGCCTGTTGCGAATTACAAGATTTGTACGGAACTTAGCACAATAAAATGCTAATCTTGTGTGTAGAAGAGTTTCAACAATAATTACAGTTACAATGTGCAAACAGCTTCTTGGGAGGCTGCAGTACTAGACAGTTGGCTGCAGGCCTTTATCTTACGCCTGCCTCTTGGGATGGAAAATGGGCTGGAGATTTCAACTCGTGCTCATCCTGACTTACCATTGATTGATTCAGCAAACCTAAAGCGTACGATAGAAAACTAATAATCGTCTTCCAGGCTCAGGGATTGCTTAAGTGTTTCTGAATGTGTTTATGATGGGAGGTTGCACGCTAGAAAGATTTATGAGGCCTGGCAGCGTGCGCGCATGTTTGTTACATGATTAATACAGTTAATGGTTCTGAATCAACAACCTCCAAATATTGTCTCAGAACTTGCCAAGGAAAATCTGCAACTCCAACCCATCCAGAGAACAGTAGCAGCTTTTATACTACTGTATTTCAACATTAGCGAGTTGTCTTGCAGTGCTGGTGATGGTGGTGTGGGCTGAGGGAGAACAGAAGTAGTCTTGGATTTAAAAAAAAAAAAAAAAAGACCAATTCGAGATAAAAATTCGGAAGGGTGTGCACAGAAAGATGAATGAACAGAACTGAACAGTTAAGACTGTGTGTGATTTAAAGTCCCAGTGGGGCCAGTGCGACTTCTTGTGTTGCCAATTCTTTTTCAGAGAAGGAACAAATGAACTGAGCCTAAATTGTGAGAAAAGCCCATCTAAACCACATCACTCTAATTCTCTCTTTTATTTCCCATTTTCTTTTGTTTTACTTTTTCATTTGCCACCTATAGAAAATGTCAGCAAACCTCAGGTATATTTTGTTCAGTTAGATATAGAGCAGCCATTCCTAACACTGCAGATCACCTTCCCCAAAGTAATCAAGGTCTACCAAACCTCAAGGTTAGAAGAAGAGTTGAACATGTTTCTGTAACTCCTATATGCAAGCAGCAAGACTTCCCAAAATTGTTCAAGGCTACAAGAAGCCACTGACAATATGATATTGGGAAGGAAAAGCAAATATCTGGCCACTTAGCTGTTTCCATGAACCAGCAAAACTTAATGAGACTGTTCTGCAGGATATTTTTTCCAGTGATTTAATAGATTAATAGCATTTAAAGCTAGGAAAGACTACTGTGATATGCTAAACTGACCTGATCTCCATTAACTGGACCATGGAATTTTACCTGATAAGATTCTGAATATAATCTGCAAATCTGCTGTTGAACTCTAATATTTATTACATGATCAGAGCTGAAAACTCAGGATAAATCACAGCTCCATTGAAACTCCCCCCTCAATAAATTATCCTCTGTGATTTCTTACCACTCTGAACCTCCTGACTTCAAATTCTAGTATTTTGGTATTAGCATCTTTGATGGATTAAAGAGCTGATGCAAATAGGTCTATGCTACAGAAGGAGCAAACAAATGCTGATTTTACCTCACCTGCTAGTAGATTAGGTCCTCCAGCAGACATGATAAATATCCTTTGTATAGATTTTGCAATGATAACACCACTACTAGTAGTAAGCAGCTTCAACTTTTCACACTGAGGATGCACCTCTTATTTGGAACATAGAGGAGAGTCCTGTCCATGAATGAATATGGAAATGCACGTCATTTTTTACACAGAATCTGTCTCTTTCTGAAGGTCTGCAGCTCAATACAGCCTGTTCCACTTGACAACCAAAACAACAGCCCCATCTTCCTTTCAAGTATAACTCCCTGCTGACCTCCTCAAAGGGCAGCACCTCAGGGTGGAAATATTTATGGAAAACAGATCTGCTTGTTTGCACCATGATCACAACACAGCGGTTCCTTAGAAGCATTATGTTCTTGGCTCCCGACAAGGTTTAGATATCTAAAGACTCAAACCAGGACAGCTTCTTGTCCCACGTCCAGGATCTGAATTAGAGGAGGACCTCGCCTGGCAGTTGAAGTAGTGAGACCACTGTTTATTGTAGCAGTCGATAACATTTCATTGTCTCTACCTGGTGGTATCTGTTTGTTACTTGTGTAAGTTTTACGTCATTTTCTGCAGAGGACATATACACACATTCAGCCTTTAAAAAGGATCTTTTCTGACAAATCAGAGCACACAGGCAAGCCTCGTGGAACGTTTTTCTATCTTACAGTCTTTGATTAACTTTAATATCATTTTCCAAAACAAAGGCAATTACTTATGTCCTGAAGGCTTGTAAAAACAGAATGTTGTAATTTTTTTAAATCTTTTTTTCTAGTTTCATGACAGGCTGTCGTGTGGGGAGTTTGTCCATCCTGGAGAAGAGAAGGATCCGGGGACACCTTACTGTGGCCTTCCAGTACTTAAAGGGGGCCTACAGGAGAGATGAGGACAATCTTTTGAGCAGGGCCTGCTGCAACAGGACAAGAGGTGATGGTTTCAAACTAAAAGAAGGAGATTTAGGTTAGATACAGGAAGAAATTTTTGATACTGAGGGTAGTGAGAGCCTGGCCCAGGTTGCGCAGAGAGGTGGTTGATGCCCCATCCCTGGCACCATTCCAGGTGAGGTTGGCCGGGGCTCTGAGCAACCTGCTCTAGTTGCAGATGTCCCTGCTCATTGTAGGGGGATTGGACTAGATGACTTTAAAAAGTCCCTTCCAACCCAAAACATTCTGTGATTCTATGATTCTAAGATCTAATATACAGGCAGCACGGACAGCCAGAGATTTTGGGCATCAGAAAAACTGCAGTAGCCTCAAAACTGTTGAAACAGACTTAACAGCAGCAACATAGCTGTAAATCTCAAGACAAATACACTAAGAATGTGTAAAAGAAACATATATTTTCCTGTTGGCTTCAGGAGAAAAAAAAGTCAAGTCAAAGGCAAATTTTGGCCTTGAGCCCACATTGGGTGCAACCTGTCCAAGGCCACACAGTGAGGCAATAGCAGAGCCCTTGTTGTACCCTCTGGGTACCAATTCTCCCTGCTGAGCAATGTTCCCTCACGCTGCCCACTGCCTCCATCTACATAACCCTGTTTTAAAACTACCATCCTAACGCAGAGCTCAAGAAAAGGTCCAGGAAACATTCCCACTGCTAAGATAATCAGGAAGCAAAGATTTGGACGGGCAGACGGGACCTCAGCTGACATTGGATGGTCAGCCTTGTTTCAGATTTCAGGATTATTGTCCCAATTCCTCTCCTGTGGTTACCTGCAGCCAATCAGGATCCAGGCTTATTAGAGATATTTATATTTTTTTCAGGGGGTGGTGGTGGGGTTGTATAAAATAAAATTTTTTCCTCCCTGAAAGTATTGTAAAGTGACACTGGACTCCTATTTCTTTTAACCACCGTATCCAGATGCACAGGGAGCAGAAAAGCCACATGAACTACATTATAAAGCCAAAACAACACTCTTTTTTATTTTCTTGCCTTTTGGGAATTATTTATGGGCTTATTTTACACAACAATTCATATCCCTACTGTGAAGCAAACTGTGCCACAAAAGTAGCCTGTTCTCAGGTAGAAGGAAGCACCCAACAGTCACAGCTACGTACCAACTGATCCCTCCTATCTGCAACATCAGCGACGGGACCTGCAGGGAGTCCCTGTCTGGTCTTAGGATGTCTTGCAGACTGTGTGGAAATTTTAGAGCTTGGTAATCACAAGGTCTGCTCCTGCCAGCAGCCACACTGACAAGGCTTTGGCATATTCATTACAGCGCTGTCCTGCCTTTCTCCGCTGTAGGAAACACCACAAACCTGCTCAGGACCTGAATATTTGTTGATGTCAACATAAAAATTAATAATTCATGAAACTTCCATCCTGTTTAAACACCACCACCACTTCCCCTCCCGTTTGGGGATATCTGTAGCCGTACCAATTAATCTGTATGTTTGCCTGTCCATGTGACAAGATGTGTTGGATTTTTGGCGCATTGGAGACTTCAGTAGGATGTTGTGGTTTGGATAAAGTGTGCTATGGTGACTCTAGAGACTAGAGCTTGAGTTTCACTCTGGGCTCTGGCTACTGCCTGCTCACTTCCTTCAGTTTAGCTGAATGCAAATGCCTGAAGACTCAAACTGGATGTAGTGCCAGCCATGCAATCTTCCTAGAGCCATTGGCTGTGGAAGGTGGAATGTCTTGACCATCCTCCCCAAAGAGTTTTCTTTTGTATCCAAGCTGGAAAAAAGGGATGTTACATCTAGTTCATAAAACAACAAGATGACTGATCATTCTGCCATTTGCTGTCCTTAATCTCAGTCTTTGAACATCAGGCTGAGACAATCATGTTGTCTCTCATGAATCATCTGGTGGCGACCAATTTTGTGGTCGTGTCAGGTGCCACTGTAAGATAAGTCTGTTCTACTATGATGGAAATTTAGATAGTGTGCCTGAAACTTTCAGCTGGACCGTTGGCCTCAGCATACCTGGAGAGGGTGGTGAGGGGTGAAATGAAGGTGCCTGTGACCCTTGTGCACAGGGATCTGTTGTATTTTATCTGTTGATAATTGCTTAACTTCTTTTTCCCAGGTAAAAGCAAGAGTAAAGATGTTCCAAGGAACTTGATGAGCTGCACCATGAGATGCAGCAACAACCTGGGTCTTCCTCAAGTCTCTGAAATTAATTGCTCCTCTACACCAGGGCAAAAAAAAAACTATAGCCAAACTCTTGCCTCCAGTTAAAGGATGTGGTTGACATTGTGTTTTCTAGATGGCCACTTTTTCAAGCACACTGAGCTGTAAGGTGGCCTCCTCATGTAGCTTCATCCTCAGTCTTGCTCTGTGAATCCTCTGTGGCAGCTGGATGCAACTGATGACTCGCGGTGGCTGATGTGCTAGGCCATGGAGTAGAAGTAAGGGGGACATGTATGTAGTTGTACAGGGTATATGGGGCCAAAGTCAGTTTTGTGAATTTCAAGCTCATTACATGAGCTCTAGGGATGTGATTGGAGATCTGGAAGAAGAAGGAGAAGAGGTCCTCCTCTGGTCTTGGTGTTTGAACAGCACCTGCTATAAGCCAAGCCCTGCTAAATCCACATCCAGACCTGCTACATTATCCGGCAATGTAAATCCTTCTTCTTCCTATGACAGGACAACACTTTTCAGTTAGAAGGGGCGTCACGTGGTTTTTCTGACAGAAACATGGAATCATGGAATGGTTTGGCTTAGAAGGGACCTTTCATCTAGTCCAACCCCCCTGCACTGAGCAAGGAGATCTGCAACAAGAGCAGGTTGCTCAGAGCCCCAGCCAACCTCACCTGCAATGGTTCCAGGGATGGGGCAGCCACCACCTCTCTGGGCAACCTGGGCCAGGCTCTCACCACCCTCGGCATCAAAAATGTCTTTCTCCTATCTAATATAAATGTCTTCTCCTTTAGTTTAAAACCATCACCTCTTGTCCTGTCACAGCAGGCCCTGCTCAAAAGAGTCATGTTTTGAAACAAAACCCAAAATGATTCATGGAAAAAATTTCTGTACAAATATTTATTTTTTCTTTAAAAAACTCCATTTTTTTTCTCCTGGTTTTTTATTTGTGCTTGGAAACTTTTTGGATTTCCGATGTTGAACCTACTGTCTTTAACATGCTATTGACATTGTCAAGTACCCACCAAAGTCCATAGCTGTCAGTAGAGGAGCAACAAAAAAGTAATGAAGCCCTTATGCACTTGGGGAAAAACAAGAAGTAAAACAATGCCAGCAAAACAAAGGAAAACACAACAATTTTTTTTTTTTTTAATTTTACTTTATTTGTTCCATGCATTTCTACCCATCCCAATATCTGCTCTAGCATCTGGTACAATTACACATGTGTTCCTGCCTGCACGGGACGCAGAGTCAGTGTTTTGTGCTGTCACGGTGCCTTTCGCATCACTCCTCCCAGAGCAGAGCCCTCCTGCATCCTAAACTTCAGAAAACAAATTGCTGCCAGGTCAGGCTGGCCTGACAGTTTCCATTATGTTGGCTCATAAAAGTGAAGGACGGGTTTCATCACAGAGGGAAAAAAAAAAAAGAAAGAAGAAAACCTGGACATGAAAGGCATTTTCTACCCATTTTCATCACTCCAGGGGGGCTTGTTGAAGGATGTTGCTTTGATTTATGTGCTGTCCCGAGTGTCCTCTCTGTTCTTACTTTTGTAGCTTCCTAAAAACCCTGGTGAAAGAGCCATAGCAGGTGTTGTAGGGCAATTAATTTTATTTTCCTCAACTGGAAAATTCAGGAAGAGGTCAGCAATTAACAAAATCTATCTCTTTTTTTTGGTGAAAATCAGGTCTACAAGGATCACTGCAGGCCTTTGGCAGCTTTCCAGGTGGAACATCCACTGGGTTCCATGGTTTGAAGAGTGGGATGAACTGACGAAGATTCAGAAATATCTGGGCAAATGATGTATTTTATTTATTTAGTATTTCATTTTTTAAGCAAAGCCTACAGAGGCTACGTGAACTTTCTTGTATTTACTAAAGTATATTTCCTAGGAATAAAAGCGGTGGAGTTTGCTGCCTGGGGATGCTCTGAGGTCCCCAGTGCTGGGGATTTCTGGCAGATGTGACCATACATCTGTCAAGGAAGACACAAGTGAGATCGTGTAGGAAAAGTGTCCCCTCGAGATCCCATCCAAACTTGCATTGATAAGTGTTTAGAAATGGTTTAAAATCTCTCCTCTAGTAGATAACGTTACAAGATGTGTGTTCACTACCAATGGGGATGCAACTTTGCAATCTTCTTACATGCAGATTATAAACCTAATAAAGTAATAGAAGTCGGCTTTTTAATTCTTGTTTGTTTGTTTGCTTTTCTGTAATCTGTATCCCTGACCATGGAATTTCTTTTCCCATGGCAAAGGAATTTGTCTCTGATAGGTGTTTTCTTAACAGAAATCAAGGAGTATTGGATCAAATGCATGATCATCCTCCCACTGTGTCTTCCTGTCCTTCTGTCTTTCTGTCTCTTCGTTCCTCAGAGAATACCCACCAGTCTAATATGTGTCACAAGTGGGAAACTGCCCCTCTCCTCTCTGATATCTCAACTTCCTTTTTCCTTTGTTTACCTTCTTTTTTTAGTAAATACGCCCTCTCATTCATGAGAAAGACATCCCAAATGTGTTCATTTACATCCAGTGATTTTACTAAATATTTCCTATATGCTCCTTGGTGTTTTGTATATTTTTTCTTCTTCTCTTTTTCTTGTCTTCTTTTGCCTATTCATAAAATGTGTTTTTCTTCTGTGTTTCAAGATGCTTCTATGCTTCCCTCAGAGAAGAGAAGGCTCTGGTGAGTTCTTATTGCAGCCTTCCAGTATCTGAAGGGAGCCTACAAGAAAGCTGGGGAGGAACTTTTTAGAGGGGCTTGTAGTGATAGGATGAGATGCAATGGCTTTAAAATGGACAAGGGTAGATTTAGACAGATGTATGGAAGATCTTCACTCTGAGGGTGGTGAGACACTGGCATAGGTTGCCCGGGGAAGTTATGGATGCTCCATCACTGGATGTGTTCAAGATGAGGGTGAATGGGGCTTTAAGCCCCATTTGATCTCAGAGAGAGATCAAATTCAGTTCTGAAGTGTCCCAAATTATCTTCACTGAACTTCGGTCATTAAATGTTAGAATCAATTGCAGAAAAAATATTTCAGGACACTCCTGTATTAACTGTAGAGATGTAGGTACTGATAGTTGGTGATTTATTTGAGAGGAGCTTCTCAAGATGTGGACAGATGCCCCCAGAAAGAGCTTCTCTCTTTCATTGTTGTTGGGGAAACTTGGCAAAGTAGCTTAAACTCCTAATGTTCCATCAGCTGTCATTAGGCGTGACATCTGATGCCAAAATATGGCTGAAGAAAAAGTGTTCTAAGCTTCAGATATCTGTTGACATCTAAAAGTCTACATCCAATTTGGGTATACCTTTGAAACACAGTAAAAAGTTCAGAAAATTTTGTCTGGAATGAAACCTAGCTCACGAGTCCACTTTATACAAAACCTTCATTCTGACCTTGAAAAGTAGAGTTTAGCCTCTGGAGACCTCACAGCAATCTGCAGTTTCAGCTGGGAACTATATTGTAATGAAACTACCATGGGAATTATCAGCTAAATTACTTTAGCCCCCCCTTAGGGTTTAAAATTAGTTCATTCAAAATGGACTTTAAAAAGTGCATTTTCCCCTGTGCTCTAAATGCTCTGGACTCTCACAGTCTGTGACCCGTAAGTCTCACATTCAACTGTTTGTACGGAACAGTTGCTCCTTTAATAATTACAGTACAGTTGACATCATCTTTGGGAAATGCCCTGGTAGTGTTTGGGATAGTTAAATCCATCATCACCGTTCTTCAGTTAACTCACAGGCTGCAGCTCTAGTGGTTGGAATAAAACCAAAAGGAAGTGAGAGGAGAGCTGTACAGGTGTTGTCTCATTAGTAGATGACTTGCTCATCTAGATGCAAACACAAGGGATGCTAGCAGAGCTCCATCCTGCTCATACTAAAACACCAGGCTGATGTTTCCTGACACCAACTTTGTCACTCTGGGAAGTTTCTCAGAGACTATCATTCACAAGCCACTGCTCTCTTTCTCCCATAGCTAATGATGGTAGGAATGCTAAAAATGTAAGTCCTGGAAAGGAGGCAAATCTGGCCACAGGAAGACCCACCTTTACCAGTGTCTACTACCCTTGGTGACTAGGCCAGCTGAAGATGTCCATCTAAATCTAACTGCAGTAAATCCCACCATCATGTTTCGTCTTGTCCTCCTTAACTATAGGCTTTGCACATGTTCTTCTGGACTAGAATCTGAATGGCACTATGGGACATCTTAGTCATTCATTCCAAGTTGAGAACCTGAATGCTAGAGGTAGCATTAATTATAGTTGCTTGAGGAAACCAACAAAAAAGTCCCACAAAACCAACCAAGGAAGCAAACCAATTAATTAATTACTTAATATCTACTACCCGGGAGAGAGACAAAATTTCCACTCAGTCTTGTTTTCTGCCAGAAAGTGGACTGTGAGGCTTACACACCCAGTGATCTGGAAAGCGATAAGAATATTTTTTTTTTTTCGTCACATTTGTGATTTTGGCTGTTTGGACAAGAGACTAAACAACAAGGATCTGCCTTCAGGGTGTGCTGGGTATCTGCCTCAAGGAGGCCAAGTGGCTGGATCTAAACATAAGACTTTCCATCCATCCATATATATCCTTAAAACCATAAGGAGTCATAGAAAATAAGTATCATTACTTTTCTGGGTGATGAGCCTGCCTGTAAGAGGGAAAAATCTGATTCTCATTCATTTCCCAGACAATAATGGTCTCCTTGTGCAAAAAAAAAAAAATAAAAATCAGCCTCTGGAGTAATTCTAATAGCTGTGTACTACTTAGTTTGGGGAAAATGGCAAAATATTGGCTCTTAATTACGGCTGCTCTACAGTCTTCCAGTCCGAAATGGGAGGCTGCTCTGGCTCCTTCTTCCAGGGTTGCATTGACATTGGGACAATTGCCTGCTTCAGCCTGCTTCTCAGGACATGGAAATATTTGTTCATTCATCCTTTTTCACTTGATTCCATTATGATTGTGGTCCATATGGTCACACCCCCTTTAATATCATCTACAGTATATATTTATTCTACACACACATATTTTTTTCCAGCATGTAAGTCGTAAAGCGAGAGGCAACATCTCGAATGTCATTAAAACAGCATAAAAATTGCTCTGAAAACAAGTTACTTAAATTGCAAGTATTGGATTCAAATCAACTTTGGGGAAATGGTGCATCATAATGCAAATCAAACCCAAATGTGATTTTGACGAGTCATCTATTCCCTAATATTGTGGAAATTACAATTCGCTCATTGATTGGGGCTGTAACTTGACTCACGCAGTTCCGTTCAAGCAGGATATTTGTACTGCTGCATCTAGGTGTGCAGAAACACTTCAGGGTAAAAGCAGGCAAGAGCCTCCTCCTCGTGTATCATATCAAATTCTAGTTCTGTAGCAATACTGCAATATCATCTTTTCTCTCACAACAGCTGATGACACTTTAAAATGGCCCAACACCATCCAGGACAAAAGAGTGGAAGGAAATGGTCTGAGTTAAAAGCTTGGAAGTGGGGAAGAAATGATTGTTAAAGCTGCAAATGGCTCATTTTAGAAACCTATTTATTTCAGGAGGCTCTGAATATCTACACATGAAAGGGATGTTGGCTTATAAAGATGGATTGCAGTTTAGTAAGATCTAGCTTGAGACTGTGGAATCAAAAAGCAAGAACTAGGTTCATGTGAAGCAGTAAGAGATTGAAAGAGAAAATCATGATCTAAACATAGATATTGCATTCAAGGACAATCACATTGGCTTCCCTTCACCACAGCGACCTAGCCACTGTCATCAGAAGAGTCTTGAGTGTCACGCTGAGTAGATATCTAAAATACATAACTAGATTTATGCACTCAAAGTGACTATTTCTTCCTGGTTTATGATTGCACACCTTCTATTAACCCTTGTGATGCGATGCAGGTGCCACTGAGAAGTTGCAGTGATGCTCAGGACCTGCTGTGTCACGTGGTACACAGACACAGTGAAACATAAATATGGCCTGGAACAAGGACTCTACCATCTCTTTCTACTCAAAACAAACAATCCCAGCCTATCTTGGCAGGGGAAGAGTGAAAAAATAGTGGTGGAATGCTTAATATCTGGAATGTTTCATCTGCAAAGAGACCCGGGAAGATGTGTTACAAGAGGTAGTGAGTTTATTTGATCTATAACCATCTGACATTTTGTTTCTGGGGAAAAATGTTGGTTTTTTTTTTTTTAATATATATGTTACTTAGTGTTTTTCTACAGATTTCAGAGAAGTGAAATAGTTATGAGCAAAATTAGGCAAAAAAAGTATTAAAAATCTCTGTTTATACTCAAATAATGCATGCATGTGTAAAAGCAGCTAGCTGTATTTTAGATTTCTCTGCAAAAAAATATTTAAATTATTTCCCCAAAGCTCTTCTCCCTACTGCTTTTATTTGTTCCAAATCTTTCAGAATCCTTAATATTCAGAATCCTCCATATTCAGAGTTCCCCTTTCCACAAAGCAAGAAAAGGAGTAATATTTAAGGGCTTATATCAAGTCACATAAGTAGACCCAGCAATAGCAAGGATAACAGATGCAGTTTCCTGAGTCCCAAAGTAAGACTCATCTCACCTAACTGCAGATGTGGGATTTAGCTTCAAGGTTCGGACACCTGGAAGTAGGTGATGAAACTTGAGTGCCTACATGTGAACTGAGCATCTAACCTCCCAGAACAATCACTTTAATCACTTCATCTCGCCAAGCTGTTCATTTGTATAAATACAGGCATCTAGAACTGTTTGAAAAGCCCTTGGGAACCATAAGTCCTGTGAGACTGGCAGAAATGAACGTGACCTACAGTAGATCAGCAGCATCAAGGGTTGAGTACGGTAATTCCAATGATGCTGGACACCTTTGTTCAGGTGTAATTAAGCCCTTTTCTAATACTTTCAATACCCAGCTAGGAATTTCTCATAAACTAAAGTGGACATAGAATCATCAAGTCAATAATAGAATCAGAGACTCACAGAATGGTTTGGGTTGGAAGGGACCATTAAAGCTCATCTAGTCCAGCCTCACTGCAGTAAGCAGAGAGATCTGCCACCAGAGCAGGTTGCTCAGAGCCTTGTCCAACCTCACCTGGAACGTTGTCAGGGGTGGGGCATTGACCATCTCTCTGGGCAACCTGGGCCAGTGTTTCTCTCCATTTGAGTTACACAGACACCTACATCTCTGTTTAGTTGCCCATAAATAGATACCATTAGATATTACAGGGTGTCCTGATGACACCCAGAAGATGACATTCCAGAAGTATACAATTTTCACACTGTTTTGTCATATTTGCCAATCCCAAGTAGCATGATGGATGAACTGAAGACATATATATTTAATCTAACAAATCCTGCTGTCCTCGTACCAGGCTAACTGTGGTTCCATCCTTCTTCCTTAGTGTAAATATTTTTTTTTAAAGATTCAGGTTTTCATTATATACATAATAAAATGACAATCTTCTTGATGTCTTCATACCACAGAGAGAAGTTTAAATCAAACAAAACCAAAAAAGCCCCAAAAAGGAAAATTGGGGGATATTTCATAGTATATACGCTTATTTCCAAGTAATAAAAATGGTTTGAAAATTCATTCTCTACAGGTAAAGAGTTTTAATTAACAAAGACTTTTAAAAGTAAATAAATTTTTATTTCAGCAATTTTTAAACCATACAACTTCTAGATAATTCTATGCTTTATTTCTGAACATGAAATTTCTGAGTTTATTTAAATGTACCTAATCTGAGAAAAGAAAAAAATCAGTTATGAAAATTAGTATTTTTCTTCTTTATTGGTGAGGAAAAAAGTTATTCAGTTTTTATCTGTAAATAGTATTGCTGACAATTTATCTTCTGGAACGTAACCACTGAAAAAGTTATTAAGAGTTGGAGAGAAGGGGGCACTGTAACTAACCTTTTTATTGCTATTATTTATTTCTTAATTTAAGGTTTGGCTGGGAAATATTCACAAAGCTCTACTTGTACCTCACCTCATACATACTTGTGTCTCCATTCAAAATTAAACAGGACTCTTTTAATAGCTGTAAAATGTCCAGTTCTCATCCATGCTCTGGACTTCATGAGGTTTAACTGACTCTTCTGTAAACCATAGGAAACAACCTAGGGCCATTTATCGTGGAGATCTTTTTGGCAGGATGTCTGAGTGAAGATTATCAACAGGGTAGAGAGGCACATGAAGCCTGGATGATATTCTAGAACCTGTGGTAGTTTTCAGTGCAACAAGCAGCCAGGTACTTGATTTCTAAAGAGCCTGGTGTAAATTCTTTCCCTGTTGGAAGCTTCCAGCAAAGAAAAAGTGAGTCTCTCTTAAACCGAGGAATTCAGCTCAGGTGTTGGAGTAAGAAGGGTGGTTATCCAAGGTCCTCTCTGAATTTCTTTTCTATGGACCTCTAATAGCAACTAAAATGGTGTGGGATGAGTCTGGATCACTGCCAGTAGAGACCACATCAAAGGTGGACTTCCAAAAAAACTTGGGATGATCATATTCAGCTCTGGTGGAACAACAGCTAAATTCTGGGGGGGGGGAAAGCAGCTGGTGGAAAAGCACGGAAATGATGGAAATTTCCATGGTGCTTGCAAGATACATCCAAGATTGTGTTGTCTCAGTGCATGGTGCTGTGTGAACACACAATGAGAGGCAATTTGAGCTCTGCAAAGCAGTAGTGTAAATACAGTGGAAAAGCAAAGCAGGTATCAAGGGAGCTACGCAAGTTCACACAGTGAAGCAGCAGGAGAGTGAAGAAATGGGACTCACACAACTGAAATCCCAGTTTACTGCTGTATCCATTAGCCCAAATTGATTTCCCTTCCAGTTTGGGGTTTAGAAATTAAAATGGTCTTGACTATTTATCCTACTCCTGGGTCATCTATATACCAACCATTTCTGTCTTCCTTGAACCATCCTCTTTCTCCTTTGCCATCCAACCACCTTCCCCTTCAAGTCCCCTGAGAAAGGTGCCTGAAGATTAATGGGAAACCAAGAATTCATAAGCTGCAAGTGGATTTAATCCAGATTCTCAATAGCACCCAAAAGTGTATTTTAGGATGTAATTATAAGTGATACACTCCACAGAGAGCTCATTTATTTTGAAATAAGTATGGAAGACACGTTAAGCAAGTTGTTTTCTCCTTTTTTTTTTTCTTTTTTTTTTCTTTCACCTGACACCACAGCATCAGGACACAAAGCTGCAGTTTGACTGAAAATAATGAAGTGAGATGTTCCATCAAGTTATTTCCAGCTGACAAACTATATGCTACATAAATATACAGGAGACTCCCAGAGGAAAGCGACCGGTCACTCAGGCTTGCATCAGTTTCAGTCCAGCAGTGTGTGGGACACCCACAACTCTCTTGTAAGGGGAGCAGTTTCCATGCAAGATATGCAGATGTTAAACTTGTACAGTTTTGTATAGTTTTGTATTTTTTGCTTGCTACCAGGATAACACCTACTGCTAAGTTCAAGCAAGCATCAGCTGAGGTAATCATTTCAGTCTGTGAGGACTCAGGCTTGGGGTCAGGTAAGAGCATGGGAGAGCAAGTGTTAAGCGAGAAACTCTTGTGAACTTGTCTAAGCTGATTTTTCATGGAGAAGGTTAAAAGCAGAAGTACCAGCAGAGTTTTTGCAGAAAATGGGCAGGTTCAGGACTTCTTGCATCAGGCTGAAAAAGGTCAGCATTTCTGGCAGACGGTGCGGGTGGTGCTCTGATTCAACTCAAACAGAACCATTTCTTCCTCAGGCTCCCCACTGACAAATCCAGAGGAGTTTGGATTTGGATGAAGAAAGCGTCTCAGGAAAAACAAGACCTAGCCATTCACTTTTGAACTAAACCTGAACCCAAACTGAATTGGAATCTGGAGAAAGCTTCATTTCTTTTTCTACTTTTCTCTTTTTTCCTTTCCTTTCCTTTCCTTTCCTTTCCTTTCCTTTCCTTTCCTTTCCTTTCCTTTCCTTGCCTTTCCTTTCCTTTCCTTTCCTTTCCTTTCCTTTCCTTTCCTTTCCTTTCCTTTCCTTTCCTTTCCTTTCCTTTCCCTTTCATCTCCTCTCCTTTCCTTTCCTTTCCTTTCCCTTCCCTTCCCTAAAGAGCAATAACTCTTTCAGTCTCACATTTTCAGGGTCCTCAAAAAATCCTCCAGGCTCAATCATAAGAAAAACAAAAGATCAGAGGTTTGGGTACCTGCACAAACGACTCCCTCATATTTCTAAAACTCATTCAGTTGCATCTGAACCAACAATGGTGTCTTACTTCTGGTCTGAAAACTGCCTACCATGTCATTTGCTGCAAGCGTCATACCTGTGCCTCAAAGCCAGACGGCTTTTTGGTGTGTTAGTAACATCGGTTGCAGTAGGCAAGCAGAGTTAGTGAAAAGAGAATAATTTCAATTATACCAAGAGTCACTGCTACACCTCAGCCACCACAGATGGTGCATGAGCAGCTTGCGTTCTGTCTTGCCTGGCTGACCCCTCCTCCAGGAGAACCAGCAGCAGCCAGGTTTTGACTGAAGGGTGATGGTCTTTCTCCCGTCCCACCTCACTTACTGCTCCCTTCATTT
Source organism: Eurystomus gularis (assembly GCA_013400335.1). NCBI lineage: Eukaryota > Metazoa > Chordata > Aves > Coraciiformes > Coraciidae > Eurystomus > Eurystomus gularis. Next base: position 82,904 of record VZZY01018751.1, on the reverse strand, counting down.
GTTTTTCCACTGAGAACAAATTAAAGTAAATGTGTCTGTGAAAGGATGTTATAGCTTAGAGGACTGAGCATACCTTAATAGTGACCTCAGTCTGTGCTTTCTGTGCTGAACACTGTGACTCGTCCCTTTGGCAGGAGAAATTATTCTAAGTTGAAATCGTGACCCCTCTGATGGCAGTGGCATTGCCGTTATTGGCATCTGCAGAAGTAGTATTTTCCCTATTATTGCAGAAGTGTCAAATTCAAGAAACATTTCCTTTCAATACCATATTAATTTAAAAGGCCAAGATGGTGTGTTACTCGGAAAGAAGTAGTTGCAGGAGCAATAAATCTTTTCTTGGTTGTAGGTAGTGGAAGATGTTTCATCAGGGGCAGCCTTCTCCTTTTTCACTCCACATCATGAGATACCTTGAATTTCCTTTGACCTTTCAAGAGAGGGGCAGTTAAGATATGTCCTACAGCCAACACTAGAAGCCAGGAACACATACTTCACATAAAGCCACAAACATATCTGCAGATTCAGGGTCTGTGGCACAGTCCAGCTTTGACCTCGTGGTGAAAGATGGCCTGTTCATAGTACAAAAGGGTACAGCATTATCCACTGATGTTCAAAGAGCAAGCAAAGCTCTGTGGGAGGAAGAATTGGAGAGGAAAACAAATAAAACCCAAGAAAAGGACAAGATGTGATCTCATGACATGCATTTTCTCTTGAACCACCTGGGAGATCTCTCCAGAAGAAGATTGTGTTCCAGTCAAATAGCACCACAGCTGCTGCTTTTGGCTGAAGAAGCCAGGGCCTGCCTTTGACAAGTAATGTTCATGAATATCATCCAAAACAAAGCATTTAAAAATAGGAAATCTGACCTCTTTATCTTGTGTGACAGCTCTGTGATGGGAGAACCACATGAATAAAGGACTGAGGACTGACTCCTAGACTAAGGGCTTATCAGCATGCTGTGTTGAACATGGTGTACAACTCCTTGAGCCAACACTGAATGAGCTAAATCTGGACCTAGAGGGAAAGATGTTGATGATACTTTGCCCAAGTTGCCCCTTGGGTAAAAGAAAAAAAAACCTAATTACCCTTCATAGGACAGTTCTACAACTACTATGATCTGACCTAGCATCTTAGAATTGTGCCCTGCTGTGCTGCATCAAACAATGAGTTCTCTCATCATCTTGGGCATGTACCACTGCTTTGTGGTTGCATTGTATAGTGCAAGCTGCATCTCATCCTACTTCTGCCCAGAGAAAGCACAACCACCCCCACAGCCTTGGAAAGAGCACGTGAAAAGGGGCACTTCGTATTGCTTTGCTGGGATCAGGTAGGTCTTATGCAGGAGAAAATGTCCCCCAGAAAGGTGCAGTCCTGCTGGAAGTGTCCTAAGACATGAGGCCCAGGCAACATGGAAACATCCTGCAGTCTTGCCTGAAATCCCAAGTAGAAGGTAGGAGATATTTCTTGGAACTGAGCAGGAATAAACACCTCCATTACTGCAGAATTGCAGAGACACTGGGCCCAGTCAAAGCCACAAGAAGATCAGATAGGTGAACTCCATTAAGTCAGTGTGAGACAGACTGTTGAATCCCCTTCAATAAACAGGTCATGAGGGGTTGAGTTGCACTGACCATGATGATGCTGAGCAGCTCACGCAACCCTTTCAAAAACTGAGGTTGCAGTTTTAATCTGAGGAGAAGCTAGGTCTGGTCTGGGGCGATGGATGAGTCTGTGTGAGTCTTTCTTGGCTGAAGCTTCACCTTCAGTGGAGAGACATACCATCTGAAGCGTATTTGAGTGTAGCAGGTCAGGTCATCATCTCTCATACTTTGGCAAGGCTCCACTGAAGTTAACACAGCTCCTCTGCATTTACCCCATCTAAAGGTCTGGCCCAGGCCACTTAGCTCTTCCTACTTTCAGTGTAACTATGTGTTATCCCTCATGAAAAAGGTGAACAGTGGCTTCTGGCCAGAACATACCAACCTTTTGGAGTTCATCATATGAAAATAAACGAATGATACCCAGATAAGTGTGTTATATGTATAAATATATATAACTTTCTTTATATATATATATATATTTGCACTGTTCTCTGTCTTGGCTGGGGCCTGTTTTGGAAAGTAGACAGCAGTGAAGTTATTAAGAATCTCCACTCATGTTAAAATACCTCTTTAGTACAACAAAACATACTATTGTTGAACTGGGAAAAGATATTCCATAAATCTCCCAAAGTCAAACACCATGACGGGAATATGGAAAAATAGATCTATATATTAACTGCTCTTTTAACAGCATTATTTGACCCTTAGAAAAAACAAACAGAAGAAAGAAAAACGTTACAAGCCCAGAAAAAAATTCTCTGACTCTTATCAAAAGCACATTTGAAGAGAGGCCTTGGAGGCATCTATTGTTTAATGGGCTATGCTTGATTTATTGATGATTATGTAGCAAAAAAAAATTAATGTAATCATTCCAGGGCCATGAGAGGTGCAGGGCTTCAATTTATTAGACCTTGGAATCAGGGATTTTTTTTTTTTTCTTTAACTCCGTGATTCAAAGAGCCCTGTTTGACCAACAGTGTGAAGCAGTTTGATGGGCAAGTCACTTGGTGCTGAACTATACCTCACTCCTTTTCCATAAGTAACTGGCCACATGAGACCAGGCCTGCAGTTTGAGTTTACACAGCTGGATGCTGGAGCGCTGAGTTCACGGCATTTATTTTAGGATTCTTTTTGCAATGGCAACAAAACCACGTTCCTCCTTGCCCTCCCCATGCGTGCAGGCTCTCTTGCTGCTTGCACGCACGCATTGCACATGCAAGCACATCCATGTCTGCAGCCCCGTTTCATCCACAGACTTCATAGAGTCCTCTCTTTTTAGTTACAGGAAAGGGAAAAGTATCTGAGACAGGAGAGGAGGTGATGGAGATGAAAGGGTAAAAAAAGTTCAAAGCAGGTCAATAGTGGTGAGGAGATTGTCTTTTACACTTGTCGTTGTTATGAACTGGGTCGGTCTATAGATCTAGAAGGATAGCATCATAGAATCATTTAGGTTGAGAAAGACCTTTAAGATCATTAAGTGCAACTGTTCCCCCAGCACAGCCAAGTCCACCACTAAACCACGTCCCTCAGCACCAAATCTACATAGATTTTAAATCCCTCCAGGGATGGGGGCTCCATCACTGCCCTGGGCAACTTGATCCAGAGCTTCACGATCTTTTCTGGGAGAAAGTTTTTCCTAATATCCAAACTAAACCTCCTCTGGTACAACTTGAGGCCATTTCCTTTTGTCCTATTGCTTGTTCCTTAGAAGAAGAGATAGACCCCCACCTGGTTCCAACTTCCTTAGAGGTAGTTGTAGAGAGCAAGAAGGTCTCCCTGAGCCTCCTTTTTGCTAGGCTAAACAACCCCAGTTCCCTCAGCTGCTCCTCATGAGTCTTGTGCTCTAGACCCCTCACTCCAGCTGTCATGTTTCTCATCAAAGCACTGATTTGGCCCAGATGCTTTAGTTCAGCTTCCCTTTGCTCAAATTTCAGGGTCCCAATCCCACCTTTCCTCTTTTAAAGCCACTTAAAATACAAGAAAAAGGTCCTTTTCCCCCAGCAATCAGAGATGTTAGTTAATTGTTGACAGTCCACCAACATGCCTGGCATGGTAGGAACACACGTAAGAGACAGCCTACAGATCTCACCATCTGAACAGACATAACTGGCATAGTTCAGGGAGAAAAGTGGAGGACAGTGGCTGGGAATTGACTTGATCCAAGTGACACAGCTGGTCAGAGCAAGGGAAGAAGCCCCAAAGTCTCAAGTCTCCACCGCTGGTCATTGCTATGTCCCAGGAGGGATTAACTCGCTGACACTCACTTGGCTGACAAGTTAGGGTCTGAAAATAATGACCTTTCTAGTGCGTTTGAAGCAGCAAACAAATCAAAAGCAAATTGAAATGGTGACTGTTGGCTCAGTCTGAAATGATTTCTTTTGGAAATTATCAGCAAAATGAAATAGAATAAAATAAATATCATTAAATAATAAGTAAGTAAATAAACAAATAAATAAAATAGTACAGGTGGCGAGAAGATACATTGTTGGCCAGCACTAGATGAGCTCTCAGATGTTCTAAACGAGCAGGATTAGTCTTTAGTTCTGTGGGAGTTAATGACCATCTGCATCATGGAAGATATAGTCTGCCTTGGGAGCCTGGCCATCTAATGGAGATGAGACCAGGAAGTATCTACCCAGTAAGTCACACAGGGGACTCTGGCGGTGGTGCAGAATAAAACTTCTCAGCTGGAAGCATTTCACTTTTCATTTACTGAAGTTTTCAATGAAATGTCAAAATATTCCATAGAAAACAGACATTTTTTTGTGGAAGATATAATTTAGACGAAAGCTCCGTTTGCTGCTGAAAAATCACTTTGGCAGAAATGTTTTTTCTGGCTACTATTCAGGATAGTGTGGCTGCTCCTCCCAAAGTCTTCCTTCAAAATGCTCCTTAGAAGTCTGGTTTTCTGGTATGCCTACAAAAAGTGAAGAGAAAAAGAGACTTACTGAACTGTTTCTGTGCATGGACCACTGTCTTGTCATCTTAACAACCTGGTTTCATAGATTCCTCGTGCTGACACGTCTTTTTCTTTCCAGATGTCTTCCAGCATAGATTTCCCTGACCAAGGTACCATTTCTCTGCCTTGTGCTTGTGTTGTCTCCAGTGAGATGATGCTTAATTTAACACCTGAGATATGAATGCACCGTGATGATACAAACTGTTAATTCTGATGTCATTACTGTTATTTCTTGCAGTAATAACAGTAGTTAGAGTTGTAGTAGCCACAACTCTTTTGTGAAGGCTGAGGAAGGGCTTTTCAGAGATATGCTTCCCCTTTTGCATTTGAGAATCAGCTGTGTTCTATTATGGCCCAGTTTTCCTCTGAATCCCCTCTAGGTTGAATTCTTGTAGCCTAATTCACATACATAAAGGTAAGACATTTGAGATCCTCATCCTAAAATGATTCACCTCAATCCTAATGTGGATCTTGAGAGAAATTCCAAATATATCCTTCAGATCTCCACTGTAGATTTACTTACATTCTTGAGTTGGCTGTCGAAGGACCTTGATATGACACCATGAGATGTTACCAACAGGTGAGATGAATCTCACTTCTTGTTTTGACTGGATCCTATCGGGGCAACTTTGATTTGGAAAGCAGATCAAGCAAAATACAGCAGCAAAATTTTGAGTTCAGTGAGGAAGCTGTGAATGAAAACACACTCTGACTGTTTTAAGGAGCTGAGATAAGAAAATTTGTTGCAGACTAATAGAGGTGGCTAACTCAGAATCATAAAATCATAGAATCATTTAGGTTGGAGAAAACCTCTAGGATCATCTAGTCCAGCCTTCAGCCAACATCCCCCTGACCCCTAGACCATGTCTCGAAGCACCATATCTACCCATTTTTTTAACACCTCCAGGGATGGCGACTCCACCACCTCCCTGGGCAGACTCTTCCGGTGCCTGACCACTCTTTCAGTAAATAACTTCTTCCCTATATCCAGTCTAAACCTCCCCTTGGTGCAACTTGAGGCCATTACCTCTCATCTTATCGTTAGTTACCTGGAAGAAGAGACTAGCAACAGCCTCACTACAACCTCCTTTTAGGTAGCTGTAGAGAGCCATGAGGTCTCCTCTCAGCCTTCTCTTCTCCAAGCTAAACAATCCTAAATTTCCTCAGGTGCTCATATGTTCTCATACAACATATTCTCCAGACACCTCACCAGCTTGGTTGCCCTTCTCTGCACCTGCTCCAGCACTTCAATGTCCTTCTTATCCTGTGGTGCCCAAAACTGGACACAGTACTCAAGGTGCAGCCTCACGAGTGTCGAGTACAGGGGCACAACCACCTCCCTACTCCTGCTGGTCACACCATTTCTGATACAGGCCAGGATGCCGTTGTCCCTCTTGGCCACCTGGGCACACTGCTGGCTCATGTTCAGCCGGCTGTCCACCAGCACCCCCAGGTCCTTTTCCACCAGGCAGCTCTCCAGCCACACTTCCCCAAGCCTGGAATGTTGCCAGGGGTTGTTGTGACCGAAGTGCAGGACCTGGCACTTGGCTTTCTTAAACCTCATCCAGTTGGCCTCAGCCCATCACTCCAGCCTGTCCAGATCCCTCTGCAGAGCCTTCCTACCCTCAAGCGGATCAACACTCCCACTTAATTTTGTGTCATCTGCAAATTTACTGAGGGAACACTCAATCCCCTCATCCAAGCCATCAATAAAGATTGCTGAGTGGCCAGAAGCTAGGTCACTGGAAACTGGGGGGGAGGAGAGGCTAGACAGGAAGCAGAAGTGATGTCACAACACATGCAGAAGAGAAACCGTGGCCTTTTGGCATAGACTGTGTTATCGCAAGGTAATAAGAGTCATGAAGAGCAATGTATTTATGTCAATAAAAGTCATGAAACATACTTTTCTTGTGTTAGTATTTTATATATGCACGACTCTTATACCTGCACCTCGTGATAAAACTCAACTATTGTGCCCACATCTTCCTGCAGGTAGGACATATACTTAGAACTTGAGACATTTGCAAAATGAGAATGTTAATTATTCATTTTGTAGAATCATAGATAAGCTTGGGTTTGAAGGGACCTTTCAAGGTCATCTAGACCAACTTCCCTGCACTGAGTAGGAACATCTGCAACTAGAGCAGGTTGCTCAGAACCCCGACCAACTTCACCTGCAATAGTGCCAGGGATGGGGCAGCGACCACCTCTCTGGACAACCTGGGCCAGGCTCTCACCACCCTCAGCAGCAACAATTTCTTCCTTCTCTCTAGTCTAAATCTCCCTCTTTTAGTTTCAAACCATCACCCCTTGTCCTGTCCCAACAGGCCCTGCTAAAAAGATTGTCCCCATCTTTCTGATAGGCCCCCTCTAAGTCCTGCAAGGCCACAAGAAGGTCTCCCTGGAGCCTTCTCTTCTCCAGGCTGAACAAACCCAACTCTCCCAGCCTGGCCTCCCAGCAGAGGGCTTCCAGCCCTCACATCATCTCCGTTGTCTCCTCTGGCCCCACTCCACCAGGTCCATGTCTCTGCTGTGCTGAGGACTCCAGAGTTGCCCCAGCACTGCAGGGGGGTCTCCCAGAGCGCAGCAGAGGGGCAGGATCCCCTCCCTGCCCTGCTGCCCACGCTGCTGGGGGTTCAGCCCAGGAGGACGTTGGCTGCTGGGCTGCAAGCATATGGTGCTGGCTCAGCTCCAGCTTCTCACACCCCAGCACATCCAAGTCCTTCCCTGTGGGGCTGCTATCCATCCCTTCATTCCTCAGCCTGTGTTGATACCAGGGGTTGCCCTGACCCAGGGGCAGGACCTTGCCCTTGGCCTTGTTGAACCTCATGAGATTCGCATTTGCCCATTTCTCAAGCTTGTCCTTGTCCCTCTGACATTTAGCAGTCTTGCCTCTTTACTGGCCTCCAGTGGCATCCTATCTCCTGTGTACATGGATGGTCTTTTACAATGTGGCACTGCTCTTTGCTGGGCCCCTAAACAACCCAGTCAGCAGATGACAATAATAGAACCTGGACCTCTGCCAAGCACAATAATGGTATTTCCTGGAGTATTCACAGAGTTTCCAGCTCTTCAGACAGGGTGTAGCATGGTAAACCTAAACATCACGGTATTTAAAGATCCAGCTACAAATATTCTCAAGTGACTCATGGTCCTGAGAGCTTCCTATTTTTCTAAGGTGACCCAAAACACTTTTGCTTAATGAGTCTTTATTGTTAGAAAATTTGAAATACTCATCTTCTGAGAGTCAGGTCCTTTTATGATTTCTTTGCTTATATAGACAACCAAGAATAGAGAAATCAAAGAGAGTTGTTGAAAAGTCTGACAGTATCTTTATAGATAGGATAGTTTCATCCTGGACCTCTGGCTGGTTTGGACTGGATACCTTTAAAAATGTCTGGCCTTGGAATTAAACAAATCTATGCCTAGCTAGTGCTTGTCTTATGACATAAGAAGCCAGCAAGGGTTGCTTCAGTGTCCAAGGAAAAGAGAAGCCTATCAACATTTATTTCAGTGGAGGTGCTGATAGGGAATCTGTAAAGATCATCCTGTTGCTGATACAATTAAATGCCTGCTGTCCTCAAGACCTCTCATTTTGTCATTTCGAAGTGAAAATACCTGGGAGGTTCCGGAGGTATTAGGGGAAAGGGTGATAGATTTTCAGTGTTGAGAGCCATAGTATCATCTCAGATAGTTGCACCAGAGCTGTGGTCTGGGGGAGTAGATACACAGACACTCTGCAACACAGGAAAAACATTAGTAGATGGCCTTAATAGATTACCTTTGGTGCTTTGGCTCACAGTAGTTACCCTGCCACCACCCAGAAACTGCAAACTGTTTCTTATTTTCTTTATGACACTTTGGTGAAGAATTATGGACGTGACTTGCCTTCTCAATATTTATTCCATCACATGGATAATGAGACCTAAAACCACTCTCCACCCTCCTGTAAATGTATGTGGAACACACGTCTGGGTCCTGCAGGAGCAATTCCTGTCCTTCTGCTTATTGCCACACTCACAGCAAATCAGGATGATTTGCAAGTGTTGTCAGATGGCTGAGAAAACTCTCAGGAACATGTTCTCCACCACGGTGACCAAGGGCCGTGATATTTTTTGAGGTAGGTTGTGTTTGTCATGAAGTACCATCTGGCATATAATCGTATCAGGATAGAGTAGAAAGGGTGCTGAAAAAAATAGCCCAGAAAAGGAAATGAAGATAATTTCTCACATCCTAGCTCTTCAGGAGAATAAAGAAACCTGTTCTAGACAAGAAAGGGTGGAAGACCTGTTGGAAATGGGAAGTTGACTGGAATAGAAATGGAAAAGGCTGATCAAAGACCGTGGTGGCACTTACTTTATCTGGAAGAATTGTACCTGTGGGTTGAAATGGCAGAAGGAAAGCAGTTTCCAAAGAGGAAGGATTTAACATAGCAAACTGACTTCAGACTGAAGTCCCCAACTAAATCCCCAGGGCTGACTGGAGGTATTTAAAGGGACTACTTGGCTCTATAGATGTCCACGTATGTCCGCCACCTCCCTGCTTTGGCTGGAAGCACTTGTCCTGGGCAATGGACAGATATTCCCTCCTCATGTGCTTGCCTGCTAATGGGCTGCAGGCAAATCCTGGTTTTATTTCCCAGTGGTCATAAATCAGCAGAATGCTGACCTCTGACTATGCAATTACTTTAATTGCCAAAAACATTTAGTATCCCCTTTTTCACCTTATTCTTCTGTCTTAAGCTACCTCTGTTTTTTCCTGTCCAGTACCCAGGGCCTTTCTTTCACAGCAAACGGCACTTTTCTGACTGTGTTTCCTTGAGAAACACCATCCTACCAGCATCCCCAATTTAATTTTCAGTGGAAAGCTCTGTTATATTGGTATGTCAAGGACAGGGATATTAAAATAATAGCGATAATAAAGATGACTGCAAAATCCAGAGCCAAAATCCTGATGTGGTTTGGTGTGGTTTTGCTTTAAATCAAACCTCTGAGGCTGCTGAGGTTCAAATTGTGCTATTAAACAAGATGTGTTGTCCCACCCTGCCCCATTTTCCCAAATTGAAGATTGAAGATTCAACCCATCTAATAAATAGCACCTTATGTAAAGTCTTGGAAAAGCCTGTATCGGCTGTGTGCATATGAGAGAAAGAGTAAATGCCCCCAGATTTGCTAACATATAATTTCAGAAAAGGTTCAGTCTTTACAGATATTTAGATGGTGGCCACCTCTGCTCTTCTTACAAGACACGAGCCTAGTTTGACAAAACTGGATTTCCCTGAAGATTTTTTCCATATGTTGAAACAGGAATAGGTTTGGGTTGTTTTTTTTTTTCTTTCTCTTACCTATTTTGAAAAAAAGATAATTGCTTTGCTTATTTTTGGTGCCTTTCACAAAACTGAAAAATGAAATTGAGCAACACTTGTCTTTTAATAAGGATTTTTAAGAACTCTAAGAACTCTTACAGTCTGATTTTAGCTCCTGTCTTCTAATTTCTCACCTATTTCCATACAAGAAAAAACCTCAGTGCTTTATTTCTCCTTACTGCCTTGAGGACTTTTTGGTTAATTTCAAATTTGACAGTGAGGTAGAGGTTTCAAGGGTATTAAGTTTCTAAGAATGTTGTAAAAATGAGTCCAGCCAGAGAAAACAAAGCTGCAGCCATAGTATTTGTCACCAGGAAATCCACACAATAAAGACTGTTACAACAAACTTTCATAGTCTACAGTTTATTTGACATTGAGTAATCCAGAAATGGGACCTGCTACCTCAAGAACATGGACATCAGCACTTGGTTGCTCATTACCTTGATGTTGCCCAGGTGTGATCTGCAGGAATCCTGAAATCATAGAATTATAGAGTAATTTAGTTTTGAGACAAACCCTTAAGATTATCAAGTCCTACCATTAACACTGCCAAGTCCACCACTAAACCATGTGCCTCAGCACTACATCTATACATCTTTTAAATACCTCCAGTGATGGTGACTACATCATTCCCTGGGCAGCCTGGTCCACGGCTTGGAAACCCTTGTGGGGAAGAAATTGTTCCTCGTGTCCAACCTAAACGTCCACTGGCACAACTTTAGGCTATTTCCTCTTGTCCTATTTCCTGTTCCTTGGGAGAAGAGCCCAACCCCACCTGGTTCCAACCTCCTTTCAGGAAGTTGTTGAGAGCAAGAAGGTCTCCCCTGAGCCTCCTTTTCTCCAGGCTGAGCAACCCCAAGACCCTCAATCACTCCTCACAAGACTTGTGCTCTAGACCCTCCCCAGCTTTGTCGCTCTTCTTTGGATAGGAAGCTACTTAGAGGACAGTGTTCATGATGTCTCACCTCTTACCTATCTTGAGTGCTTCCAGAAAGATGATCCTTGAATAGTAAAAGGGAATGATTGCTGTATAACTGCCCCATCCTTTTTCTTCCCATCTCCCCTTTACCTTCTAAAATACAACTTCCCATGAAAATATGACTTTCCCATGGAAAGTCTAAGGTACCTCTACCACTAGTGTCAGATGGTCCAGCTCTTGCTGGTTAATTTGGTTCACACCACAGAATATATTTGTTCAGTGTCTGACAGTTTGGCCACAGGAGTTCTGAGGCTTCCATGTTGCTTGTTGGGAAAACTTGGTTCCTTATGGGTTTAGAGATTATTTTATTTTATTTTATTTTATTTTTTGTTATTTTATTTTCATGTTTTTTCCTTGCTGGAGAAGAAACCATAGTATAAATTCTGACTACACATCTCATTCTGCTAAAGAATATGCTTCAGAGAGCACTGCATATTATTACACTGGGCTTTGCAGTTTCTTTTTTTTTCTTTTCTTCTTTACATCAAGTGATTATACATGAAATATTTTTTTCACACCAGGCAGGGCTGACAGCTTTTGCCCTCAGGAAATCTTCTTTCTTTCCATTTTATGATCCTTTTTTTTTCTTCATTTCTTTCTTTCAATGCACACAACTGTTTCAAAACACACAGAACTCTTTTGTTTTAGCTGGTTTAAAATGAGTATCTAACAGGCCAGTAAGTGTGAGGGAAAAATGGACAAAGCAAAGAAATGCCATGAAAGAGGAATGAAAAAAGGGATGTCCAAGAATTAAGGGCCAGATTTGCAAGGATAGGCTCATGTTGATGGATACCCATCAGGGCTATGTCTTCATGTGGCATATCAGACGTATTCTTATAGGAGAATTGTAGAAATAGTCAAGAAAATTAAATCAGTGAAAAACTTTTTTTCCCTTTTTGTTTTTTAAAAAATGAAGAGAAGTGAAAACAGTGTTCCCCAATGAAAAGTCACATTTTGGAGATGCTAGCTGTGAAGATTTCCTGGAGTCATGTGTCCTGTTTTCCACTGAGAAAAACAAAGGAAAGGAAAGGAAAGGAAAGGAAAGGAAAGGAAAGGAAAGGAAAGGAAAGGAAAGGAAAGGAAAGGAAAGGAAAGGAAAGGAAAGGAAAGGAAAGGAAAGGAAAGGAAAGGAAAGGAAAGGAAAGGAAAGGAAAGGAAAGGAAAGGAAAGGAAAGGAAAGGAAAGGAAAGGAAAGGAAAGGAAAGGAAAGGAAAGGAAAGGAAAGGAAAGGAAAGGAAAGGAAAGGAAAGGAAAGGAAAGGAAAGGAAAGGAAAGGAAAGGAAAGGAAAGGAAAGGAAAGGAAAGGAAAGGAAAGGAAAGGAAAGGAAAGGAAAGGAAAGGAAAGGAAAGGAAAGGAAAGGAAAGGAAAGGAAAGGAAAGGAAAGGAAAGGAAAGGAAAGGAAAGGAAAGGAAAGGAAAGGAAAGGAAAGGAAAGGAAAGGAAAGGAAAGGAAAGGAAAGGAAAGGAAAGGAAAGGAAAGGAAAGGAAAGGAAAGGAAAGGAAAGGAAAGGAAAGGAAAGGAAAGGAAAGGAAAGGAAAGGAAAGGAAAGGAAAGGAAAGGAAAGGAAAGGAAAGGAAAGGAAAGGAAAGGAAAGGAAAGGAAAGGAAAGGAAAGGAAAGGAAAGGAAAGGAAAGGAAAGGAAAGGAAAGGAAAGGAAAGGAAAGGAAAGGATATAGTTTGTAAATTATGTCTATGGATTTTTTCTTAGGAGGGAGCATTGTCATCCTCCACTGTGACCTTCCTCATAACAAGATGGATAAACTCAAAACGGTCTAGGAAGGGCAAAAATGAACACATTACTGTATGACAAAACACAGTCTAAGGAGCAAAGTACTCATTTGCCCTCTCTTACACTCTTGATTTATTTGTCTGTGATTAATTTTCTGTCATGTCCACTTTGTGTATTGTATGACTGCCCTTTTATAAAAATCCGGCAGTTTATTTCTTTGGAAAAATTGACTCTGTCTTCAGTGTCTTGCTCATGAAAATAAATCACAAAGCCAAGTCCAGATATAAAATGGGAGGGGGAAGTGAAAAGTTTACCTTGAGTTTGACAGTGAATATGTGTGTGGGAGTGAAGCAGAACTTAGTTTAAGTGATTATAAATATGTATGTATTAGTCATAAAACAAACTGATAGGCCCATCAAAATAAAGAGTATTCCTGTACCACAAATCTCAGGTGGCTCTGAGTGACACTGGTTCTGGTAATGATGATAAATAAAAACTCAGAATATTCATGTCCCTTCAGCAGTGTTGGCAATGAACATTATTCCTTAGTCTGGAGCTTGAGCCCAGGAGGAACCATTATAATTGTAGGCTCCAACCTGTTCCATAACACATGCCAGGGAATTTCATGCAGTAATTCCTGCTTCAAGACTATAACTTCTTGAGCTACAGCAAATCTCACAGATTGATTCCAGTGCTGATTTAAACACATCCAGTCATGGAGAATGCTATGCAGTCATTTCAGGTGCAGTTCTGACAGCCTTTTTTTTCACTTTTAGACTGGTGCAATATATAATGATTTTAAAAGTTGGATTACAAACCTGGAAATATTCTTAACATCTAACTCAAAAAAAGAGAAAGACTTAGGAGCTGAAAAAAAAGACTTACGATGACTTCAGGCATTAATGTCTGAACTATAATCTATCTGTCTCTACTTGTCCTATCTAAGCACCTGGCTGTGCTGGACAACTGTTTTGACCTTAAAATCCTTTACAGTTCTGCTTCTGGGCAGAACTCCTTTAACTAGACCAAGTGAGCACTTTGAGTAGGAGTCACCTCACACAACACTAGCTCTGACACTTCTGCTTAATGCTTCACTCTGTATCTTCTGTTTCTCTTCTGTTACTCTAAAGGGATCTTGGGGTGACTAGAGCAGACTTAAATGTCTCATTCTAAGATACCTTTTATTATGTGAGATACATCCTGTCACTACTGTTTGAAGCTCTGATGAAACCCTGAAGATACCTAGAGCAGTATATAAAGTGCAGTAATTGTTCTCTGAGCTGCACTTCATAAATTCTAATGGAAACAGGACCTACATGAAGCCACAGTGGGAAGAGTGCCTATCCTTGCATGGAAACCTAGAATGGTTTGGGTTGGAGAGGACCTTTACAGGTCACTTAGTCCAACTCCCCTGCACTCAGCAGGAACATCTGCAACTAGAGCAGGTTGCTTGGAGCCCCATCCAAGCTGACCTGGAAAGTTTCCAGGGATGGGACATTGACCACCTCTCTGGGAATCCTGGGCCAGTGTTTCACCACTCAATGTAATAAATTTCTTCCTTCTCTCCATCTAAATCTCCCCGCTGTTAGTTTAAAAACATCACAACAGGCCCTGCTAAAAAGATTATTCCTTTTTCATAGGTCCCCTTTAAGTCCTAGAAGGCTGCAATGAGCCTTCATCCCCAGAGCCTTCTCTTCTCCAGGCTGAAAAACACCAACTCTCTCAGCCTTTCATGGCAGTGAAATGGTTAGAAATCAAAGTCTTTCTACTGTCTGAAGAAATTAAAATCCTAACACTCTCAAAAGTATGCTATTCTCCACCCTTTCTTTTCAATCTTAACCAACCAGAAACCATCAGTACAAAATTCAAGGGTAATGAGAAAGGAGAAGAAAGTCTGGCCCTACAGTCTACTGGTTAAGGCCCTCAGCTGAGAGAAGCAACCTACCTGATAGCCGAAATAACATATCCCATCCTAGTACACTGCTTGTTTGTTTTTTCAGCCTCCCACTCAGGAATATTTGGCTATGGATGATATAAATTTCTATCACCTCTCGCAAACATGTACGTGAGGCTTGCTCCTGAACTGCCAAGATATATGTATACTTTCAGTGGGGAGTGGTTAATCTCGATCTCTGTGGTATTATATGTTTCACACACAGTGGCAGGAAGTTCCCCGAGTGACACGAGTTCCTTTGCCCCGTATCATGTGCCAGACATGCCAACAGCTGATGCTGGAGCAATCTCCACAAGGGATTGCAAATGGTTTTTTCATGCACATTGACACAACTGAATCACCAGGGACACCAGCTCCCCGGGATAAAATTGCCTGTAGCCGGAGATTCCCTGCAGTCCACCAGAGCAATAAATAACCTGAAATTACAGTGCTGGGCATCAGTGCCTAGTGTATTTTGTTTGATTGACTGGTGTTATCTGTAAAAGGGTTTTCATCTGAAACTTTTGTGTAAGGTCATCCAGATGGTGAAGTGTATGGCAGGAGATTTGAGCTTGGGATATGCTCGGGCATGCTCATATTGAGGTTGATTGTACTGGGCTGGGGAAGTTGAGCAATGTGGTTTGTTAAAGACAGCTGGTCTGAGAAGAACATGCACTGACAAAGAGGGTCATGATGCCCGTTTTGCCTGCAGGAGACAACAGCCAGGAAAAGGAGAAAAAAAAAGTAGGCTTATTTTTGCCTTGATACTCCTCAGCTGACAGAAAGACAATCAAAGGTGGAGGACCATATAGATATCTGTTGCTGCTTTACTGCTCTCTGTCCTTAATTTATTTATTTTTTTTTTAACTGTCAAGGCAAGTTGGGTAGTAGATTGCAAACTGAAACACACTTTGTAGAAAAAAGCTCCAAACCAAAGGATACATCAGATGAGAACGAAGTTGTTGTTCACCCAACTATTGAAATGGAACATGCTGCCAAAGCCCGGTCCTAGTGTGAGAGGGACTGTATCAACACAGATCAAATCCTTTCCCACCAGGAGCATTGGCAAAGACACCTGGTAGAGAAACACAAAAAGAACTAGTTCTGGATGCAATGTAGAAGCAGGATAGTTGCTAGGCCTAGAAAGCCAAGGTAAGAGAATAATATTTAGGCAACACTGACATCAGTTTTAATTGCCCCACAGCAAGTTTAGGAAGTCAGAACCAGAAGCCCATCTAAAGAAAAGACTGCAGTCAAACTTGAAAGTCTCTGGTTATTTTAAGTAACAACTGTGGACTTTTAAACTTTTGGAGTTGTTGGTTTTTTTTGTGGGATTGTTATCTCATGTCTTCTGCTCCAAGGAACTAGTCATTACCAGCCAAGAAATGCAACTGAGACTTAACTGAAGATGTTCCTGTCTTCCTTTCAATGTAGAGAGTTAATTACATGCATTCGATGTTCCTCTATTCTGTTTTTTTTTCGTTCAGATAGACAACTAAGCTACCAAATGTGCTACCCAACAGCTATTAGAAGTAAATTTTCAGCTCCTTTCTGAAGACTTAAAGCAGAACTGAGCAGAGACCCTAGACCTTAAAGAAGACTTGATGTTTTGCCAATCCGTTGTAGACTACTTCACAAGAGCTTTCAGTCTGGAAGTTCTTAACCTGCCACTTCAGCTATCAACATTCAATATCAGTGATTAAATCTTGATTACTCAGAGACTGGAAATGGTGCCAAAGACAAACCTAGTTAAGTTCAGCTCAATACTTCTCTGTTGGCTGGATGAGCTCCTACAAGGTCACCAAGGAGTCAAAGCCCCCAAGTGTCTCTGAGGGACCAGTCAAGGCTCAGGCTCCTAGCCTCTGGAGTTTAAAGTTTTATAATCTGGTTATTTTTTGCCAGAACTGTGAACTTCTTAGCACATGGCTGGTAATAAAAATAAAGCTATTCCATTTCTTCCTTCTTCCCAGACTTGTACAATATTCCACTACTTCTTGTCCAGCCTTGCTGTTTGAGAGAAGGTATTTTATTTTTCAAGGGATCAAAGGGGGACTCTACTTCTCCGATATTATTTATTGGAAAAAATTAATCTTTATCACTCTTACCTTTGATTTCCAGGCTTTTTTCTTACTTGGCTCTCTGTTATATTCTATGCTTTTTGTTTGTTGTTGGTTTTTTTTTGTTTGTTTCCTGGACATTCTCTCCATGTTGCCACAGGGAAACGATGCTGCTGCTAAAAGTACTGGTGCTGTTATCTTGACTGAGATTTCTTTTGCTGAAAGCAGACTACTTACACTAGCCACACTGAAACCATTAAACCCTACTAACACATCACCTGATTTGTTAGTATATCCCCATCACTCATATCTAATTCAGGAATTAAACCTCCGGTCTGTTCTAGTCAGGATGGTTTTATTTGGGACAGCCACTTTGCAGCTATCTTTGTTTTGGCTGTTTTCTGTTCCAGGTAAGAGGAGGAGGGCATGAGCTGAGAGAACAGGCATATGCACACGATTACACACACCCTACAAGCAGGCGAAAGGCAAGAGTATAGAGTGGACTTGAAGCTGAACAGAAGTAGAGCTGCATGCCCAGTCGATTAACAGAATTAATCTTCAGAGCTGTCAGGTTTCACATTTTATTTTATGATGACTATATTCATCACACACACAAACCTTCATTACATGGATGTTTTGGATACAAGTCAGACGGAATGAACAGCTTGACCTTGGTCGTAAACCCCACTACTGAGGCAGCTGCAGGCAACCTGAAGCAGAACAGAATTAGTTATGTACCCTTAACGCTCTCTTTCATTCTCTTGCTCTCTCTCTCTCTGGCTTGATTAGTTTCCACCTGTTTAGTCTTCATGGAAATGTTGACTTTTATACTTTCCTGTCTGGCAAAGACACATCCCTTTTCCTTTTTTCTCTCTTTCTTCCTTTCTTTCTCTCTTTCTGGGAATTGAAAAGTGAACTTAATGGTGTAATTTTAGGGTTCCCAACAGACAAAACAGTTTTGTGGGCCAAATGAAGTAGTCTTCCTGTCGAATACTCTTGTTTTGAATGGAAAGGTTCAGTTAATGTGATAGAGACCAAAGAACAGGTTACCGGAATGTTAACACTCTCTGATGATCTTATGGGCTCTTCTGTCCAGTATTTTTTTTCTAATGAGTAATAACACAAAAAGGTAACATCTGAGGCTCACCTAATTCTTTGACTGCGTGGCTTTGTGGTCTCTAAGGGCTTTAAAAATTGTTCTCTGGCCCACCTTTCTGCCCAGTCGGCCCTGATGCTTGTGACTCGTGTTCAGCACTGAGTTATACCTCTCGGGAGAGTAAGTCTTGGCTTTGGCAGGGCCAACAGGCTCGTTAATTACACCATAGCAGACATTTGGCAGTTATTCTATAGAACGTTCCAGGGCTGACCTAAATTGGATATGTAAGGATTCCTCAACCCTAGAAAGGGTGTCTCTTCTGTAATAACATGAAGGTCATCAGCAGGACAGTGCCTTTTACTGTAAAGTTCTGGACTGAGACTGGGAATGATGAGTAAAACCAAAGCTCTGCTGCTCAGTGATGTGGTTCTTCTGGTCCATCTAAGCCAAACATGTTGGATCCAACCAGTGGCTGGTGGGAGATCTCCAAAGACATCCTGGTTGCTGCAAAAAAGCATAACACGTAGGTCAGGGAAAGCCATTCCTTTTCTTTGAATCACTGTTTCTGTAACTCCTAAAAGCTGTACCTTTCAGATAAGCAAGGTTTTGACCAGACATGTAAGAATAGGGAAGTATAGAGAGGGCTTTATCTGAGTAGTGTTAAGAGTTTATATCCTGGATATTTTTGAGTGTAGACAATATCTACTCCTAGGGTTTCTCCAGCAGTTTCAGCTGGAGGTAATCTCTCACAGGCAAACCTCCACCATAAATTTCAGGAAGGGAGCTGACAGCATAAGATTATCAGGTTCAACAAAACTCCGTTTCATGTCTTGAACTAGGGATGAAAGTTGTTCCACCGTTAACAAGCTGCTGGGTCCCGTTGAACAGGTGGCAAAACTTCACTTTGCCCAGTTCATAAAGTGCTTTGGAATCCTTTGGGACTGAAGGAGCTACATATGTGTAAGATGTTATTGTTATATGACCTTTTTTTCTTTTGTTTCTTTTTTTGTTTGTTTGTTTTTCCTTTGGTCAGCTTGAACAAACTCTCCTCGAGGCTTAAGTAGCAAAGCATTAGCCTGGAAAACTTGATGGCTTGGGGTTTTAGTCCCTTAAATGGTCTCTGTTGGCTTGTTGGCTGGTTTATGAGGAGGGTGGAGAAAAAGGGAAATGTTCTCTACTCACATGGAAACATAACGGAGAACTAGATGACTGGGCTTTTTGCACAGGCTGTTTTACTCCCATTTATCAGTGTTATTTTTCACCTGATTGCTCCCCAAAGATTTTGATCTCCAGTAGACACAAACCCAAGATTTTTTTCTTCCTTCTATCTCCTGGGAGGGTGGAGGTCAGAACCATAGAATTTTTATTTTCTTTTCTGCTTCCAGCATGATATCTAATGGCTTGTCAGGAGAACAAATTAAGATCAAATTAAATCCGTCCTGTTGATCAGAGTCCAGTCATACTCTGTCATGAGACAGCTATGGAAAAAAGGAGTAACCTGTAAAGCTCTTACATGCTACTGTATTTCACATGGTGCCAAACTGTACTTGGACTCTAGATGTATTGACACTGGTGCTATAGTAATAAGAGTAACAATAACAATAATAAATTTATATCACAATGTCATGGACTGGTATCACCATAGGGGACTTTTAACTCTTATATCTAAAGCTACAGATCGTCCAGTTTTTCAGAGGTCACAATATTTGCAATATGAAAAGTGTCTTCAGAATAGGCAATTATATCAGCATGTGGGATTATGTAACTGCCATTACTCTATTTACTTAACCACCGTAGTTAAAAGTAATAATATTAACAATAATATCTATCTTACAGTGGAACTTTATGCTACACATCGTGTGCGAGACAGCTCTTTGATTCAGGCTAAAATTGTGTTGAGGAATGAGTAATAATCAAATAGCCTGGATGATCATGGACCAGAGCTCAAGGTCATACCCTCACCTTAGTGCAGCTGTAGCCTTGGACGCTTTGGTCAGGCTGGATTAAAGCAGGTGTACTAAAAAAGGGAAATCTCAGCTTTCTCTTAAAGTCGGTAGCAACACAGCCACTGACAGGATTGAACCCAAATCTTTGCCTAATTTTGAAGTGTTTTACAAGTCCTAGTTGTACTTTTCCTTATGAGTACAGGAAATATCTGTAAACCAGTGAAAGCTTGATAGGAATCTTTTAGCTGCCATCCATGGGTTATTATTAGATTTTGTCAAACACGAACAAAAAATATAATTTGAGATTTTCCCCTCAATTCTGCCAATGAAATTCAATATGTAAAAGAACTCCAAATATCTTTAGAATATAAAATTTGAAAATGGCCTTCAAGCACCTGTATAATCAAATACAGCTTGAATAGAGAAACAAGAAAAAACTATTAAGATTTGCCCCATTTGATAATAAAGAAAGAAAGAGAGAGAGAAAGACAGAAGGAAATTTAGAGGGAGGAAGAGAGAAATAAGGGGGAGGAAGGGGGAGGGAGAGAGGATTAAGAAGAAGGAGAATAGAAAAGGAAAATTAAAAAATAAAAAAAAAAGAAAGGAAAGAGAAAGGGGGAAAGAAAGAGAAAGAGGAAGAGAAAAAGAGAAAGAGAAAAAAGAGGAAGATAGATCAGACTCTTCCTTGACCAGAGGGAATCAGGGTTTCTAAATTTGGAAACGCTTACATAAATTATTAAATAAATCAATATAAAGAAATAGTAGATTGCTTTCCTTTGGGTGTTTATGTACCTGTGTAATTTCATGTGTACATGTGAGTGTTGGCATCTGCACTCTAATACCGTGTGACAGAAAGGACATCCAGATAAACTGATTTTTCTTTGCATTGTATTGACTTTCTATCAATGTATCTCTGGTATCTCCAGCTTATTTGTTTCTGCTTTTTTTTTTTTCTTACTAATCACTATTTTTATAGCTCTTTGTATAGTCAGATAAGTTGTGTGCACTTTGCTAGAGGACCTCACTATGATCAACTGTGTGCAAGGTTGGGGGGCAAGTTTAATTCACCCACAGTAATTCTTCACACTCTAAGCAATTCTGTGAAGATTTAGCTAAATAAAAGCACCACCATATATCCAGAAGTGGATTTAAGAACAAAACTAGCATAGAGGCAGTTACTGAGTATTTGTACACTAACTAGCAAAGTTTAACATTCCACGGCACAATAAACTGTCGTTTCTACATTGACATCACCTTTAAGTTCTCCACAATCTCTCCCTCAGACATTAGCTACTTGGAGGCAGAGTAAAATACAGTTATGCTTTTCCAAGGATATTTAATGGCTACATAGCACCAAAGGGAGTAGCAGCGGCTCCCTTCCAATACTGTATCTGATTTAGAGGATATCCAAGGAAGATCTACTGGGAGAACCATCCCTGACAATCACTCTTCCTTTGCTATTCATAAATACTAGAGACAGAGGCTTGAATCCTTCTCTCTGTGCTCAGGAAGTCTCCTCCAGAATTTCCAGATTTCCATTTGGCTTCATCATTGCCCTTCTCAGAGCACACTCGAGGAATCTTGGCTTCACTGATAAGCTTTATCTGTTTGATCTTTTCCAAGGGATGAATATGAGACGGCCAAGTATCAGTGAGCAGAAAGATCCTCAACATGCAGCCAAATCAGATGTTTTTCTTATTCTTACTGATATCTTCTGTTTGGAGGTCAGATCCAGTGTCCGACCGATACCTGGAAAGTTAAAGCCACAATAGCACTGACACTGTAAGTAAAAAAAAAAAAGGTAACAGGGAGAGGATAGCTGAAGTTAATGAATGGCAGAAATTAAAAAGGAAAAAGGGAAAGGGGAAAAAAAAAAGGAAAAAACCCTTGTGTGTAAGTTGGCACCAGTAACCTGTGATGTCAGGGTGATGTCAGCTGGGCAGGTGGTAACTTTTTCCAGTTCAGCTTCGAACCAGGCAGGCCTTGTTTTTGTTTACTTTTCCTCTCAGTTCTGAAAAGGCCAGTAAGGCCTTAGCAGATGGGGGCTGTGAATTACTGGACAGGGATCTTGCTGCCCTCCAGGCAGCTCAAGATCTGCCTTGCAAAGGTGGGGCTGGTGCCCCAAAGGATGGATGGGAATATCAACCATCAGTGGCCACTGCTACATCTGTTCTGAGCTAACTTTTCCTCTTTTCCTTTCTTTTCTTTCCTCTCTCTCTCCCTCTCTCTGGCAGGGAGATTTATTTTAGCAGTTGGATTGTTGATGGATTAATGCACTGACTTGATCTGGTTGCCTTAGTGGCTTAGGATGGGGACTCATGAGCAGACAAGCAAATTTTGAGGCACCCACCTGAAACGTCACCATGGTGACAGGATGCTAACTCACAAGCTCTGCACATGAAAGTCTGATGACATTACGAGGATAGGGATAACATTAATTTTTGTGAGGGCTATACTAAGTGCTTGCAGCTTTTTGCCTTTTTTTTTTTTTTTCTTTTTTTGTTTTTTCTTCTCATTAATCAGGTCAGTTTGACTTGCCACAGAATCACTCATTTTTTTTTATGTTCAGGGACTCAGTATCTTAAGTTACATCTATACTTAGAAATGAAACATGCCTATGAACTATTTTCTGGCCTTGAAAACAATTAATCCAGCATGGTTTGCATCCCCTAAGCCTTCTTTCCCTTCCCCTTGGGGATGGCCACATCCACAATCTTTGTTAAGAATAGTTCCTGCCTTATGCTAACTCCCAATTCATGCCCAGGAATTAATTTTGGAGATTGATGGGTGGCCCGGGCCAACAACGTAGTAAGGACGTTATTAACAGTTTAACAGTGTGGGTGATTGAGTTCCATTGCCTATGTAAGTTTTCTGGCACTATTTATTATTATTAAAGATGTAGCCTCGCTGCCCAACCTTTACAAAGATACATAGGAATGACATTTCTACTTCTCTGATCAGTTGGGAAAATAATTTCATTAAAATACCATGTGGGGCTCAAAGAAGAAATTAGGGTTTGGCTTCAGTTACTTAAAAGACTAAATTCCTGTGCATCTCCTTCTTTTTTTTTCATTTCTTTTTTTTTTATATATACATAGATCAATATCTGTATATGCACTAACTGTGATCATTAAAGTATAACGTGATACAGTGAGGAAGTGCGTGCCATGTCCTCTTTAGGCGTAGTAGAGAAGACCATGAAATTCATGAGGGTTAAAACCTTTCCCCTTCTACTCTCATGACAAGTGTTAAGACACAATGGGTAGCATTCCCCTGCACAAGACCTTTGGATGTTATAAAACAGGGCTTGACCTAGTAATTGCGAACAAGCACCTCCCCAGACCTCCCTCTCTGCTGAACCTCATCCATGAATTGTGAGAGGAACTTCACAAGCCTGGATGTCGCAGCTTGTGACTGCAAAGGAACATTACACACGTTATTACCCAAGGAGGGAACCTTATTAGAGCATTTAACAAACAGGAGCTGATGTATTTTATTTTCCTTTACCGAATGTTATTTAAACTAGACAATGGGGAGACTTCCCCCACGCCCCAAAGGATCAGAGATGAAATTCCTTTCAGCCCTTAGCTCTCACATTGGAGTATGACTCAGATGGTTAAGGTCTCCCCTCCCTGCTTTCAGCCTCTCAGCCACAAAGAGTTCAGAAAGAAAATTAATTTGTTTCTAAAAATGAAGTCCTGGAGGGAAATGCATTCAGATGCAGTAGGGAAAGGATCTTAGCACAATGGCACGGTCAATCACTTCGTTCATCATTTTCTTTCCAAAGATTTGTTTAGCTTTTTTTTCTGTCCTTCATTTCACACATCTCTTTCTCTTCTGGTTTCTCTTTTCTCTCTTGATCTGGTATTAATTTATTTCTTTAACACTGACAAGTTGTTTCCCCCTAGTTTCTCTTCTCAGCACAAACTTCTTTTTTCCACTCTTGCAATCATTTCAGACATTTTCCAGCTTTGTTTCTGTTCGTCTTCCTCTATTTTCTTGACCATCATGTCTTTCTATGGATTGAAAACTTTTTTTAAGTCCTTTTCTCTCAAGTTCATATCCCTCAGTTATTTCACTTCTTCCTCCGACCCTTTCAGATGTTCAATCTCCTCTTCCTTCCCTTACATCATTGGAGGCAAGTCTCCATCTCAGATATGCCATCCAAAAAACTTCAGTTATGCAGCACTGGTCTCAAAATATTCATTTCAAACACACGTTTCATGACAGAGGAAAGAGATTTTCGCAAAACTTTTGAAGTTCCATAATGAGCATTTGATTTCCACAGACAATTTCAGTTTCCAGTGGAAAGGAAAATGAAATTTTGTTTAGTTAGAGTGTCCTTGTGTGCTTTACTTCTGAATTGAGCTTCAAATACTGTAGTTATGTATTTATTTAAGAAGTCTAAAAATAACAGTTAATTAAAGTATTTTTTTTTCTCCAGCAAGTATACCCGTTTCAGCTCCATTTTCATTTATTCAGTTGAGGGTGGAATGTCTGATTGGCAGCACAGGAAGAATAAGTGTGAGAAAAAATAGACAATAGTTAATATATTCAGACAGGATGTGAGAAATCCAGAACCAAGTAATTGCACATGAATCGAGCACTGTATGTTCATGAAACTAGTTATTTCACATCCTCTTGGTGACAAGATATTACATACCTCCTTCTCTTTTGCTCCCACTCCTTCATTTGTTGTTCACAACATAATTTTGATAGGTTTCAGGTCTACTCTGCTTCCACTATTTATCAAACAGTACTGAGATTTTCTGGCCAGACCAAGATACTACAAATATTTGTCCTTGACAGGGAAATCAAAGATGTTCTTTCACTTCTCTGTTTATAGATAAAAAATCTAAACCCATACATGAAAAAATGTCATGTCCGACTGCCAGCTGAGAAATCTTGTACCTCAAGAGCTAGGAGATAAACAGCCAGTTGAGCCTGGAGACATGCTGTTTCTTGACCAGTATATTAATTTTTTTCTGCCCTTTTGACAAATGCTACTGATAAATATATGCTGGGATAGACAGTCATCATGGTCTGTGGATTTCTGGGCACATAATTTTATTTTGCCCTTTTTAGGAGCTCTGTATCTGTACTGAAGTGACATTAATCGTGTCATTTCAGCACAGATCCTTCTAATAGTATTTTAGACTATTATATAGATACAATTACTTAGTTATATAGTATACTACCTTTCTTTCTTAATCTATATGTAAGGTTTTATGTGAAAAAACAGGGTGTGACAGTGGTCAAGAGGACATCCGCAAGACGTGCCTCATTACCTGCCTAGATAATGAACATCTTCTGCAAAATCCAAGCTGAAAAGTCAGGAGAAGTGGGTATGTGAATGGAGAGCATTTCTTGCAGGCTGGGATACCTGGTGAACCTAGAAAGAACTCCCCCTTTTTTTTTTTTCTTTTTTCCTTTTTGTCCGTGTTGTCCCCCCCCCCCGAATACTTGGAACCAACCTCACCTCCAGGAGACTGCCAAGTGTGTTTTTCAGGATGACGCCACAAAGACTTTCATGGACTTTTAAATTTTTTATATTCGAAGGTGAACTTTCCTTTGACAAACAGCCTATGCAGCCAGAGCAACTGGTGAGAACAATGAGTCATAAAAAGTCTGTTATTAAAAATGTTTGCTTTGTTCACATCCTGAATTGATTTCCTCTAATGATTTCCCTCTGACGGCTGTGGTCAAAAATAATAACAGTAATAATAAAATAAGAGAATATACCCCTCCCTGGTTCTTCTAATAGAGGCTTTGCTCTCCATGTGTTGACAGAGCAGCCCTGCAGACAGACCAATATGTGAATTCAAGTAATAAAACTCAAGGAAAGTTTGGGATATTACTGCTTTTTATTATTACTACTGCATTTGCATTATGCTAGTAATGTAGAGATTCTAAGTGAGACGAGGATCTGAGGTAGTACAGGGACCATTTGAGGGGCTGGTGGTGTTTTTTACCCTCTCGTTACATGTTTGCAGAAGGATTTTGTTTACTATTTAAATAATATTTACCTTTTCTTTTTACTATTAGTGTAATTATGCAGAAAATAAGATTTTCAATCTGCTTTTTTCTTCTGTAAAATTACATTTATAGAATTCTCACTCTTTCCCCCATGGTTTTCCCATGCTACCTCTAAGTACACAACTGATATGCAATTATACAACTATACAATAACTGCATAATGTGTGAAGCTATTACATAATTCTAATCATTGTTATACAACTATGATCACAACTAATAACATAAATAATTATTCTTTTTCTCATTATCTGATGAGACAGATTATTTGACCAAATAAATCAATGCAGATGCATAGAAGTTGGTAGATGTATAAGTAGGCACATAAGTACATGAATAATGTATAAAATCAATCAATTATAAGAAACAACCCCACAATCCAAACCAGACTTGTGGTTATATTTTACACAAATACCTAATACACTGTTTCTCTTCATTATGCTGTCTTATTCAATATTTTTAAATGGATATACTACAACAACTATTCAGAAGAGTATTTATGATTCAAAAATTCATCTCAGAGGATATTACTAATCTTAATCCTTCACGACTTTTCTGCTGAAAAGCTTCAGTCGTTCTCTTAAGAAGAGAGAATAAGTTGTTGTGGTCAAATCAGTCCTTGAGGTGCCAAATTCTTGAAGAGAACAGTTCAAAAGCAAGTTATTATATGAAAAACTTATGGTCCAAAACATTTATTCAATATATACGATTTTTTTCCCCCCAAAACTCAGGTATAAGAAAAAATCTATTTATCTATGAGATGTATTTTGTTGAAAAAATTTCTCTGATCGTCTTCCAAAGGATATAAACATATTGAACACAATGTGCCATAGACATGTGCATTAGTTTCTGGAGGGTATGATTATTTTAGTAAAACTCATAGGAGAGCAAATTACAGCATCACTAAAATCTAGTAACTTTTATACACAATATGCATTTATCCCATGGAATTCAGCGGCCACAAAAATAATACAAGAGCGGAAGATGTACAACAATAGAATAATAGAATCATTTAGATTGGAAAAGACCTCTAGGATCATCAAGTCCAACATTTGTCCAGCATCTCCCTGATCCCTAGACCATGTCCTGTGGTGCTACATCTACTCTTTTTCTTAACACCTCCAGGGAAGATACAAAAAATGCTTGAACACATAGTATGTTTAGGTGTATGACAATATTACATTTTCTAAATTTGCAATGTTTAGGAACAAGGATTTTTTGGGGAAAGATTTTTTTGTTCACTCATCAGGACAAAATTCAGCCTTAGATTAGGTAAAAAAAGAACAAAAGAAAACAACATTTTGCCTTTAGACAATTATCTTATTCCCTTATCACAGAATCCCCACGTGGTAGGGGTTGGAAGGGACCTCTGGAGATCACCTTGTCCAAGCCCCCTGCTCCAGCAGCTCACCTAGAGCAAGGTGCCCAGGATTGTGTCCAGAGAAGGAGACTCCACAACCTCTCTGGGCAGCCTGGGCCAGGCTTGGACACCGTCACAGCAAAGAAGTTTCTCCTCCTGCTCAGATGGAACCTCCTGGGTTCCATTGCCCCTTGTCCTGTCACTGGGCACCACTGACAAGAGTCTGGCCCCGTCCTTTTGCCCCCCACCCTTTAGCTATTTATAAACATTGATAAGATCCCAATTGCCTTATTACTTTATCCAATTTTTTACATCTTCTGAATAATATTTACCTCCATTGGTGCACACAGAACATGTCATGAGGAACACTTGGTGTGACCCAGTGTGGTATTCCCACACTCTCCCATTACAGAATTGTGATCTCAGATGCCTTAAGTGAGATGGTATGAATGACGCTCTCTCCTCCACAATTGCAACTTGGTGGTTCGGACACTGTACTTGAGAAAGTAAGTCCCTACCAGGTGTAACAGACACAGAAACAGGCCGACGTGGCACTTGCATTCCTGACATACATGGTCCTGTCCTGGTCATGCCCTGAAGAGCCAACCTATCTCTTTTCTGGAAGTAAGCTCTTATTCATTCATATAAAAGCAAACAAACAAATGAATAAATAGAAGAAACCAGAGAATAGCCTGGTAAAAGATTGACACAGAAAGGAAAATGCTTGAGACCAAAATCGTTCTAAATGTGTGTACTCTGGACTACGTCAGGAAGTTTTAAAGTCAAAATATTTTTAAGAGTGCATCAAACCATTTTCCAAGCATATGGATATACATATGTATCTAAAAATAGAGGGAAAATTATCATTATTAGAAAAAACCTAAATTTCAAAATCTCACAGGCACTTCAGACCATAAATTTGTCAAGTAACTTCATGGGAAGGTCCTAACAATATTCTTTTGGGCCACGAAGACTAAGAGTTTGAAACATGGGCATGAAAAAAAACAAATCTCAAAAAGTTTTGCAGGCTGGCAAATTTTCTAATAATGCAAACCCACTCTTCAGAATTTGAACAGCTGAACATGAAGAGTTGATTTTAAAGTCATCAGTAAGTACCTGCAGGTGGAAGGAGAAAAAGGAAAAGTACGTGTGAGAACAGAGAATTCCTGTGGTTTATGGTTATTAAAATTATATTTTAGGGTCCTGAAAGACTGTTATAACCCAAACAAAAATTATGGGCTTGGAGTAAGCAAGTCAATGAAATCCTTTCTCAAGCTATAAGAACAAAAGAAGGAATATCTCAGCTGATTTATCTTCTGCTATGGTAGCCAATCATGTCGTGTGAAACAGTCAATGAACTGTGCATAACTCTACAAGGAAGGTCAAGTGACTTGGTCATCTTGGCAGTTCATGGTGATAACACCACCATAATATTTAAGACTTTAAGCCATGAGCATTTTACTCAGAACCACTCAGCTTGCTTGGGAAACAAATGGAGATATTTGTATCAGATAGAGCTTTAATGCCCTTTCCTGAGGCAACCGTTCTGACCGCACTTTCTATAAGATGTTTTCAGACCACACAAGGGTTCAGGCAGAGCTAAATCTTACCTGTTGGGATTAAAAGTAACTCTCCAGTATAATAGTCAGGATTTCCTCAAATACTTTTGAGTACCAAGATTTCGTGAAAGAGGCAGAAGAAAATAATGCTTGGAGACAACAAAAGGCCAGTTAGATGTTAGGGACTGAGACTGGTCCAAAGGACAGAGCAGGGTGAAACAATCCTGAGGGGAAAAAAAAAGAAAATGTCTTTATTTAGGATAGCTTTAAGTAGGATTTTGTATTCACTTATAATAAATTAGAGATTTAGCCTAATAGTTATCCATATTTTTGTACAGTGTAACACCATGTAGTTGTTTATGGTAGAAAAAACCACGGCTTAGCCCATCAAGGTGATTTATTCACATCCTATGATCCTGTGACCTACCAGATTCAGAAAAGTGATTCTTCATCTTCCCTCAATTTTAACTTACAGCATAGAAAATAACAGCTGAACTGGTTTTAAAGCTGCCTTATTGATACTGGAAAGAAAACGGTACTTTCAGAATGCAATGTACCTGCCTTTATTTTAAATACTGGGTTAGAATGAGCTAAAATAGTGCCCACATCCAAGTTGCTCAGATCTCCACTGACTAGTGAGGGAACCTGAGTGACTGCTTCAGATGTATAGCCCTGTATTTCATAGACTTGTAGAATCATTAAGGTTGGAAAAGACCTCTAAGATCATCAAGTCCAACCACCAACCCAACACTACCAGTGTGACCACTAGACCTTGTCTTGAAGTGCCACGTCTACACAGTTTTTGACCACCTCCACGGGTGATGACTCCACCACTTCCCTGGGCAGCCTGTTCCAACACTTAACCACCCTTTCAGTAAAGAAATTTTTCCTAATATTCAATCTAAACCTCCCCTGGTACAGGTTGAGGTCATTTGATGAGAGATTTCTGTTTCTGCTGAGAAAACCGAGGTGCTATACTGGCTAGAGTGTCTTTAACTTCTTCGACTGCACCCTGTCTCATGCCCATGTTTCCAAATCCTCCAGTAGTTGAGGAAGGGAGTTTTGTGATGAGGAGGAGAAAGAAGATTTTTTAAAAAAACCAAGAAACTAAAACAAGTGAGTCGGCTTTCAAAGTTTCAGGTGGATTTATTTCCGCTGGCTAAGAGGTTTTCTGAGGCAGGGAAACATACAGCTCATTATCTGGATTAGTGTTATTACCTTCATTTTTCAATAAATTTACCGTGCCAGGATTTATAGCTTCTCTGTTCCCTGTATGAAATGCAATAGGTCTATCTCCCGATGCCAGCGCTTCAGCAGAGCGACAGGAGCAGCACGGGGAGGGAAACACGCTTCTGCCTTCTGCTAAGTCTTGCTCCTGTCTTGGGCCAGGGCTGTGACAGCTTTTGGCTGAGCCTGAGCTGAAGCGAGTGGGAATGAAATGGCAGACACATCATTTCAAGTAAATGACCTGCTCTGGATTTCTTTAATATATTTACCCAGGCCTCAAGAGAGGTTGAAGTGTTGCTGAAAAGAGCTGACTGAACTTTTCTTTGCAAGAGCTGTAAAGAGCTCCTAGTGCCTTCTTTTGGGGAGGTGTAAACTAAACCATACCCCTTTCTCATCTCTTCCTCATTTCCAAGTTCCAGAAGACAGCTGCCCCTCATTCAGCTGGAGGATCCCACTTCATCCTTTGCACTCCAGCTGTGCTCTAACCCCACTATCAAATTTTGCAACATGAAAATTTTGAGGCAAACCCCCGCGTTTTCCATCTTGTCCATGGGACAAACACTGCACCCTGCATCTGGACCATCTATAATCTGTTTGAGACCTTGCACTGTTACTTTGTGAGTATGTGAATGAGATGATCTTTAAGGTCCCTTCTAACCTAAATAATTCTTTGATTCTATGAGTGATATTTTTGTGAAAGTAGGATACTTTCAATGAAGTGCCATTATTTGACCAGCTGCCTGGAAAAGTGTGACATAGGAACAACAAAATCAGTATCTCATGTGAGGCAGATCTAATAAGTGTTTCTCCTACATGCTTCTGTTTTTTTTAGCCTGATACCTGTGCTCTTTATGAGTTTTCCATTATAAAATCCTCCCTCACTTCAGTCTCCATAATAGCCCATTTACTATCTGCAAGCCTTTCTGGTGCAATGGCTGATAAAACTTACAGACTCATACACACCATGGCCATTATCAAAAATTTAGGAGTGATTTTAGTGCTGGCAAAACAAGACATACTTAGAAGGGAAGAATCTCTGTACTAACATAGACAACAAGTTAACAAGGAGCATGGAGAAGATACTTACCAGTATAAGGGCTTTCAAATAAATCAGCAAGTCACAATTAAAGCTTGAGCTTGTTGATATGGAGCCCAGAATCAATATCAAGAGCTGCAGAAATCTCATATCTGGAACAAACAAGGCACGAAGGGACACACACAGTGTTTACGTGGGCTAGAAGGTAGTACAGGTTGGATGGGGCTTTGAGGAACTTGGTCTAGTGGGAGGTGTCCCTGCCCATGGCAGAAGGGTTGGAACTAGATGATCTTTAAGATCTCCTCCAACTCAAATCATTCTATGATTCCATGATTAATCACCCCGGTTTGCATATTGACATGTCTCGCACAGCATACAGAGAGATGTCCTCTAAGGATGACAGGATCACATTTACATTTCAAAAGAGCAGGGTGAAGAGTGGCCTTAAAAGAGGCAAACCCTGTGGCTATGGTGCAGACATATATGAGGTCCAGCCACTCTGGTCAGCTGCTGGATGCTGGGAAAAGTAAGACTGCTGCATCTCAGCTGGCTTCAACGTCTCAGTTTAAAAGATGAAATCAATCCCCTTTGTCAATGGAGATGATAGAGACCCAATGATTGTGACTCAACCCCCTGTTGGATTTGAGTCCCCTGCCTCTCTCCATTCCTTGCAGATGGCCTAGAGTAGCTGAATTCCTAATCTAATTACCAGAGTTTGGTGAGACAGTGAGGAGGGACACATCTAAGATGCAAGTTCACACTATACCTGGGAAGAGCAAGAATCTGGGTGGACTGAGTTGCTTAAGCACTTTGGTCTGCTGAGGCTGAATACACCCCAAAACACTTGAACAAGTTTGGACTATGGCATCAAATTTGCTTTTATGAGAAGACTTGGAGCTGTAGCAGAGGTGGCCTCCTGAAGTGATCTTTATTGTAAAGAATGTATATAGTGGACCAAGAGGCTTGGACCCACGAGTAACTATACGGTGAACTTGCCAGTCTTCCCTGCCAAGTGAATCTTTGGCAACTGAGTAATGATAAGCAGAAATGGTGCTGATCGAGGTTGTATTTGTAGCCATGGGAACATCTTTGTAATGGGACCTCCTGCTTCCATGAAATGCCAACAGAGAACAACTGCGCTTGCCAACGTCTGGTCTGTCTACTGCAGATGGTTTTCATTCCTGAGCTATTTTTTTATCCCATCTCTGCCACAATATTTCTGTCAAAGTTTTCTTGTTATTGATTAAATTTCTAGTACATGGGTTCTTCTGGACCTGGCTAAAGATATGAAAAAGCAACCATAAATTATCCCTGGGGCTGATTTTCTCTTGTTCCCTGTTACATGTGGGCGTTAAAATGGACAGAAATCGCCTCTCCCTTTTCTCAGTAATTTATCTAACCCCACTGGCTTTTATTAGGCTGATTTTTTTTTCCTTCCCTTCCCACTCAATTTTAAGTGGCTGTTCCCTCATCCCTAGCACTGGCTCACAAAATGTATATGGAAAGAGAAAGAACTTATTGTTCAGTTCTTTGCTTTTCTCTTGGTAGATGCAGCATGTTGACTTTTGTTTGTTTGGACTTTTCCCTCCCCTCCTTTTTCTTTTTTTTTTTTTTTCTCCATTTTAACATCATTCTTTTATTTTCTACCTTTGGAGAAAACCTTTCTGATCTCAATAAACATGTAATACAGCTACAAGTGAATAACCAGGCTATACACTAAATGTTTTCCTGGGTGTTCCCTTCTGTACCAGCCAATTTTTCCCTAGTTGCAGGAAGGCAGCCAAGATAAGGAAATATTCATCATTTCTGCACTGTATTATTTCAGTGGAAACAAAGGATCACACTGTGCGTTTGTGCCGGCGTGCGTATATGTGTGCATTCACTGTAGGCGCTGTCCTTCTGAGTCCAGGACTTCAGAATAGCTTTGAAACCTTCCAGTTCCTCAGTCATTCATGTGAAAGCCACCCAGATAAGTAAGGGA
This sequence comes from Eurystomus gularis, assembly GCA_013400335.1. NCBI lineage: Eukaryota > Metazoa > Chordata > Aves > Coraciiformes > Coraciidae > Eurystomus > Eurystomus gularis. The sequence continues at coordinate 50,045 of VZZY01018751.1, read as the reverse complement.
AACTGTGGTTACAAGTTTTGTGTTACTGTTCTTAGATGGTAGGCCAAATCTCTGCATTTCTGCACCTTGTATCCATAACCTCATCCTGTCCCCTCTCTGACACACACTGTCTGCACAAATGTTTGTGTGGCCACTCATTGAACCTGGCCAAGGAACTGATCCAGCTGAAAAAGAACCTAGGAAAAAAAAATATTAAAAAACCTTAATTTATTTTTTCCGCTGGATCAATTCCTTGTTTGGGTTCACCGCCTGGTCATGAAAAATGTAGTGCAGGAAGAGCTCTGGGGATGAGTTGAGGGCAGGAGAGAGGAAAGCAGGAGGGGATATTTAAGCTATGATTGTCACCAAATAAAAACCTTAACCATAACCAGGAGTTATCTAAGTTGACCAACTATGGGCTACAAGAGATTACGATATAAGAGATTATTATTAAAGCCATAGTATGTGTTTGACAGCATCTCACTATAACGCCTGCCTATACTGGGACTCCTGCTAATAGCTTTTGGGGAATTGTAAATATTTGAGCAAAACTGTCCTCTGAAAATAGTTGGTAAGTTTCAATGGGTTGAAAGGCAGAATAAAAAGTTCAGACACCACTTAAGTCACAGTAACTTCCAAAAATTGTATTTTCTAGATCCTACATTGGAGGCAAGAGCAAAGCCAGGAAAAGAGAACCCTTTTTCCCTGCTGTTTTCCAGCTGCTTGACTGCAAATGCTTCTCAAAATTTGATGCATTAGGAACAACATTCAGAGACAGTGGAGAGAGAGCAGAAATCAGCCAGGCTTCTTGTCTACCTCTCTGAGCAAAAATTTTGCTAAAGATCTTGCTGAAGAATCACTGAAGTCATCAAGATACTTTGCATTTGCACCTGAAACCAGATATTGACTTGTCCAGCCTTAACCTCACACACCAGGTGAGAGAGGAATCTAAGCAGAGCATTGGAAAAAGTTTGGGTGAAAACCAACATCTCACAGGACAGAAAACATGACAAAAGAGTTGGGTATCCTTCCAGTATCACTGACTGTAAGGAAGGTGGAAATTAAATCCTTTATGAACACCCTGAATCAATGATTAGCAAGTGTTACTATACCGTGGTAGTTAAAATGTCACTGTGCATGAAAAAGCAAATAGCTCAATGTTTTAATGCACACAGGGGAGGCTCTCTGAAAATTTTCGTCCCATTCCCATGGAACACTCCTGTCCAAACTCGCATTTGTCCAAAGAAAAACTCCAGGACTCAACTTGCCCAGCAATTCCCAGCCTAAGTCTCATTTATGCAGTTTCAGCAGTGCTACCTAAGGGAGGAAAAGTAAGATCAGGACATTACCGGTGAGTAAGAAGGTCTAATCAGGAAGGAAGGCTGTGGTAATGCGATTAGTTCAACCTTTAATGGTTGGGCAGGTACAGAACAGAAATCAGTGGGATCTCTCCAAGGACTAGAACCGTATGTGAAAAAATTACACGTGCTGCTTCCTTCCCTGAACATCAGGTACATAGTTCATAAATACTCTTTAGTTTCTGACCAAAATAGAAGACCTTTATACTCTTGAGGTAGCAGAAAGGAAAAGGAGAGGCAGTGACCAGAAAACCTCCCATGATATGTGCCATCCAAACTCAGATAGAATTTCTCTGACACTAGAAATAGAATTAAAATTATCAGACATCTTTAACATCCTCTAGCTAGTCTTAGCTTCCTTCTTGTGATGTACATAAGACACATAGTAATGTGATTGCCATACTGGGAAGGGAAACATGAAAACGAAATTATTTATTCAAAGCTGTGAAGAAAATGAATATGAAGTCTATGGACTCCAATGAAGTTATATCCCAAGCCTTTTGTTATATCATCACATATTTGAGGAATAAATGTGTTTAAGGTAATGGACCATGAAACTATTGCAGTCAGGGAGTGGAAACATGAAGGAAATGCATAGGATGGATGGTATGTAATGGTAAGGACAAGTGCTGGGTCCTGTACTTGGGCCACAACAACCCCCTGTAATGCTCCAGGCTTAGGGAAGAGTAGCTGGAAAGCTGCCTGGTGGAAAAGGACTTGGGTATGTTTATCAACAGCTGACTGGAGGTGAGCCAGAGTGTGCCCAGATGGCCAAGAAGGCCACCAGCATCCTGGCTTGTATCAGAAATGATGTGGCCAGTAGGACTAGGGCAGGGATTGACCACCTATACTTGGCCTTGGTGAAGCTGCCTCTCGGACCCTGGGGTCAGTTTTGGGCCCACCACTCCAAGAAAAACATTGAGGGACTGAAACACGTCCAGAGAAGGGCAATGAAGCTGGGGAAGAGTCTAGAGCACAAGTCTTGTGAGGGACCCCGTTAGTGGGATGGCTATACATTAATCAGCTTCACGGTTTACGCTAAATGACCTGACAAACAGAAGAGCTATGACTGGAACAGAAGCTGCTTGTGTCTTGATTTGCTTTGTTTACGCTTAAGTTCTATGATCCTGGTTAGTACTATGGTCTCCTTCCTACAGCTGGACAGGCTGATTTCAGAATCCATCCATGCAGAAGTCCTGTTTTATCACTATATATTCAATACACCTAGCATGGTACACTCATATCCTGTGTTGGGAATGAGTGAACTGCACTGCCACGTATCTCAGTAGATAAAGGACGAGTATCCCAGAGCTTAAAGCGCAAAGCTGTAGTCCGTTTCTAGGCTACATGAGCGGTCTGTGCATGCTCTGAACACATGCACGTGGTCCAGACTAGAAGCCAACTCCCCGTTAGAGTTATAACCATGTCTCTTCCTTCTCTTTAAGTCATTCCATGCTTTCTCCATCTTCATATCACACAGGAAGGTTATTAAATTTCTTCTCAATAGTTCAAGGAGATTGTAAAAAATCTTAATGAGTACAAATGGCGGGGTTTGCCTGAGAATAGAGGAGGTTGGTAGTGACATAATAGGAAGTTTTTAGAGTAGGAAAGAGAGATAATGATGCCAGAAGTAATGAGGAAGGAGAAAGCATTCTCTGTTTCTGGATGGAATTTTGGAGAGGGACAACACCTAGGTCAGGACTTGCAGGAGGTGCTGTGAAATGAGAGCAAGTGTTAATACAGCTGCTGCTGGTTTGTGGTGAGATTGGATGGTGGTCTCTATCAAGCAGGGATGTTTCTTGTGCATGAAATGCGGAAACAGCTTTAGTCAGAGCTTGCCATTAAACAAGTTATTTCAGTTCTCCAACAACTTGTTCATGTTGTGAGAAGTACTTTTAATGGCTAGGCAATTCCTGATACAACACTCTGCAGATTTAACATCATCCATAGGATGAGGCTGCCCGTTCAGGACTAAGGGTGTCTCCAAATTTCCGTTGACTGAGTAACTCTCCTGGTGCATAACTGATCCTGCCTATATGGGTCTAGTGCCTTGAATTGTTTTCTTGGCACTTAGGAAAATACTGACCCTCCCAACACCATTTCTCTGCCCTGGCAAGTGCTGTGACATTGGGCCTCAAAACCACGGGTGTGGTCTAATTTATTCATTTTTTTCCCATCTTTCCTCTGGTTGTTACTGAACATTAATTGTATGGGGACTGGGGCAGGAGCAGCGCGTGCTCGGGAGGCTGCCAAATAAAATGTATCCAGCCAAGTGAAAAATAAAAAGGTCAGGTTCAAAAGTCTAAGCAAGAGAGCTGTAGGTTTTCCGATGGGTTTGACATCTCAAATGGTCTGATGGATGTTTCCTTTGTTTGTTCTGTGACCACGCAAACGGACTATAGAAATGCAGGCAAACCCCATGATCTACTACTCTTGGCTGATCTGTAGCTAACGTATCTGGTACTATTTATACTTTTTATTATTACTTATGCCACATGAAAAGGTCCTTCCCTAGGACTAGTGCCCTTGACGCTATTTAGTAGTGTAAAATACACACAACTAATAAACAACTTTCTTCCATTACTCCTGTAATATCATCTTTCAGCTGTGGGGAAAAAATAATATATATATAAGGAGCTTCAATTCTCCACCCAAAAGTCCACCAGGGACCCCTCAAAACAACTTACCTCTTGCTTCTTAATTTGAAGTCTAGCAGGCATAGAGAAAACATGTCCTCTGTATTTAGAGTGAGTCATAGCACGGAGCACCCTGCAGATAAAAGTGGGTGTGGTAGTTGAAGAATGGAGGGCAGGAAACAGATGTGTCTGTGGTTTTTCTGTCTGGTCAAGTGGGTTAGCTCAGGGACCGTTAATGAAGGCCTGGGATAGTTCTTTAGCTGGTGTAAATTAAGGCAGTCTAGCTGAAGCTGTGCTCATTTACTCCAGCAAGCATCAACCCTTTTTCTGTTTGCATATGTCACTTGGAGTCCAATGCTTGACAGCTGTGAAGAGCCAAGTCTTTCCTTGGTTGGTCTGTCCCGCTTCAAGTGAAAGCTCAAGTTTAAATCACTGCACTTATCTTTATTCTTTATCTAACTCTGGTAGGTTTGTTTTGTGAAATAAGAGAGGTTTAAGGAGAGAGACTAAAACTCCACACCTGGGAGTACAGAGGCAGCTGTATCTCCTTTTTAATACTGAAAAGAGGCTGCTTGTCTCCTTGTCAAAATAAAGAGGCGGTTTCTTTCTGTAAGACATCCACATTTGAAAGCGGTTGAATAATTGGTTTCATCTAGGCCATGGGATCAGCACTGGAAGGAGAACACAGTAACTTTCAGTTCCGACTTCCCCGAATTGACTCTCCAGCTTCTCTTTGGGCAGGCTTTCAGGTTGAACTTCTGCATGTTCAGTGATTATCCCACTAGTGGTAAGGACACTGGGAAGCACCTGATGAAGAAACACAGGCCTAAGAAGGAAGATCCAAACTAAACACAGTGGGAACAGAGCAGCCGGCTCTGCAGAACATCGTACAACTGCAGACTTTAATTTTTTTAGGAAAATTTTCCACTTCTTCACTTAAAGGCCACATCTGGCAAACATTGGAAGAGTGTTAACAATTAGAAAAATGAAATATCTTAGCCCTCAATTTTAGTTGACAAAATAAATATAAGAATTCCATTGATCCTTTTAACAGACTATTGTATTATTCTTTGGGATATAGTGAATTTCCAGCATATTCTAATCTTATCCAATTAAGGGAAACTAAATTTAAATGGCAAACCATGAGGCCACTCCCCGCTATGGATCCAAAAACTCTCATAAATACCTCTAGGAATTGTTTTTATCCTCTAGTGACTCAACAGGATCCCCATAAAAATGGAGGGTCACATTTTAGGCAACCTACTGTGGTGTTTTACATGGATGGACACCAACGCTAGGACCTTTAACTGAGAGCCTGTGTGCAGCCTTTATTCCTCTTCATTGACTGCATTACCATACAAGGCCTTGTAGCATGGAGCAGTAGGAGATCTGAATTACTTAATACAACCTTGAACTGTGGTACCGTCTTAGGCACTGTAGTAGGTGGTCTGAAAAGTCCCTTTTTGATGTTGACTTAGGAGAAATAAGAGAGGATTTCTTAGGTTATTCTTGTCCATGCTCCATTACTGAAGACAGAATTTTTCCAGAGAATCTCAAGGCTTAATGAATTTCTCTGATGCTGAATCACTCTGAAAGGCCCTGAAACTACAGTTTGTGTCAGAGTGCACCTCACAAAGGAAGAAAAATCTACCAAAATGTTCATGTAGTCATTACATTACCCTCTACCAATTTGTCTTTAGCTCTCCTGAATAGCCAAAATGCCTATAAAACTGTGAAAATTCTTCAACATCTGGCTTTCTGAAATTCCTCCTGTGTCACGTTAACTAGTGCAGCGTCTGATCACTTGAGCTTCCCTAAGATTTGCATTCACTCATTTCTCGTTGTCTAATATATTTTGACATAAGGATTACTCTTTCGTTCTTTTCTGTAGATTTGAATTAGGCTGATGTAAAAAGACTCATTATGTTCCACCAAGTCCCACAGTCTTTGCAATATTAGGGCCCTGAATACTTCTGCTGCATAGATTTTTATGTTCTTTCCCCTTACCCCAGTTATACAATATCAGTGGAGATATTTTTGCTTTACACTTTGATGACAACAGTCAATACTCAAGTTTTTTTCTGAGTCTTTTTTGAAGGACAAAACAGTAAAGGAATTCACATCCCACATTTAACTCTTTTGTGAGCTGAGTGTCCTACTTGCAGTTGTGGTCTGCGAAGATGTGATTGAACTAGATGATCTTTAAGGTCCCTTCCAACCCAAACCATTCTATGATTCTACGAATAGAGTACCAGTACCCTATAGAAATGTGCGGAGATTGAATTGCATCTGAAAAAGGTGTGTTTTAGTTGAATGGGTAGGCTTGATTTTCTGGTGAAAACAATTTCAAATCTGATAATGTATTCTACTTTCTGAAGTACTTTACAGAATCCATTTCAAATCCACTGGTTTTCCATAGATTTATAGAATCATAGAATGGTTTGTGTTGGGAGGAGCCTTAAAGATCATCTAGTTCCACCCTGCTGCCATGGACGGGGACACCTCCCACTAGACCAGGTTGCTCAAAGCCCTGTCCAACCTGGTCTTAAACACTCCCAATACTGGGGCATCCACAACCTCCCTGGGCAACCTGTTCCAGTGACTCACCACCTCCAGAGTGAAGAACTTCTTCCTAATTTCTAATCTAAATCTCCCCTCTTCCACTTTAAAGAGGTCACCCCTCATCCTATCAGTGCAAGTCCTCATAAAAAGTCCCTCCCCAGCTTTCTTGTAGGCCCCTTTCAGATACTGGAAGGCCACAATAAGGTGTCTCTGGATCCTTCTCTTCTCCAGGCTAAACAACCCCAACTCTCTCAGTCTGACCTCATAGCAGATGGTTTCCAGCCCTCAGATCATTTCTGTGGCCTCCTCTGGACCCTCTCCAACAGGTTCACTTCTCTTCTGTGTTGTGGACTCCAGAGATTACCACAGCACTGTAGGAGGGGATCTGATGAGAGTGGAGTAGAGAGACGGAATCATCTCCCTTAACCTGCTGCTGTCCATGCTTCTCTTGATGTGGCCAAGGATTGTTTGTAATCCTAGAACATATGGGGTTCGAATACCAAGTGTCGGATTTGGGACACAAATTTTGCAGAACTTATCATAGAATTATAGAAACTTAGAATGGTTTGGGTTGGAAGTGACCTCAAAGATCACCTAGTTCCAACCCCCCTGTCATGGGGAGCTTTAGAAAATGCAAATACTTAAAAAATATTTTTAAATTTTTTTCTTCAAAATGTTGCATGGTTTCTTTCTGTTCTTACACATTTTTACTGAAAAATAAACATCGAAGCAATGAAAAATCTTTCAAGTCTTCAAACTGTCTTTTTTTGGTCATTAATATCTTGTTTTCAATTAGCAAGAACCCATTTTGTAAACTTTTACCAAAATATTTTCTGTATTTTTGTGTATTTATGTAGAAAAATCCACAGATACAGAAAACAAAACTAAAAACAAAACAAACCCAGACTTTATTTTCTCTCTATTTGTAAAGGAGTAAAAGTTTGTATATTGAAAACAGGAAATAAAATGAATACATAGATATAGCTGTAATACACCTTATCCTTTGAAACATTCCCTGGTCTTTTTGCGGAGCACAGCAAGCTAAATAAAAGGAAAAGGAATAAAATCTAGCCCTCCTTAAGTCATTTCAATCACTTCTTAAAAGATCACAGAGAGTTACCTGTAGCATGTGCAGAGCTAAACTTGCCCACGTTCTGCAGGTATGGAGTCTATACTGTAATCCTTCCTCCTCTCCAGCCTTTCATTTCTATTTGGAATCTCTCCCAGAACATTTTAACTCTTTTCCTTGATCCGGCAGCAACCCTGTGATTGTTTGCAGCTGACAAAAGTTGAAGGCTCATCAGAGGAAACTCAACTTGAAGAACAAAACCTCTAATGCTGTAATATGTCAAGATGACTCCTGGGAGTCTAGCAGGTTTTCCACACCTTAGCCCGCTAGCTTTGTTGCCCTTCTTTGGATGCAGATTTAATTAAATTTGTTGAGGGATTTAGGAGATATTGAGTTTGGGGTTCTATGTATCCTCGACATTGTTTTAATTGGTAATCGGGAGATAATATGATGGTAAATGCCAGTGTTTCTATGATTCACTGTTCCTTACACCCTTCCTCTATTGTGTTGGTAGAAAGCAGACAGCTGCAAAGAGGCAGCTGCATGCAAGGATTTGTAGGTGACAAAACATTTTTCAGTGGAGAAAATATCCTTCAATAAATCAACTAATGATTAGAGTTATCTGTGCTGAAACATTCTGAGGAAATTCAGCATGTTCATATTTAGAATAAAAGGGAGTGGGGAACCTTTTATTTTTCCATTTTATGGAAATGAGACATGAAAGTGTTTCCTTCTCTGAATCATGACAAGATTCTCTAAATATCTTTAATGAATAGGAAATTCTCTAGTGGAAGTTGTCCCTGCCCATGGCAAGGACGTTGGAACTAGTTGATCTTTAAGGTCCCTTCCAACCCAAACCATTCTATGATTCTATGATTCTTATCTGGTTGAGACAATGGTAATGCTGCTTTAATTGTAAATGATAGTTTTTTTCATTTAAAATTTATTTTTGAAATATAATTTTTTGAGCTGGAAATGTGAAACTTTCTATTTCAGCGAAAAAGAATGAGACATTTATGCAATTCAACTCATATTTATTGAAACAGAAGCCACTGAGATTTAATTACATGAATTTAATTGTAGAGAAAATATAGCCTAGTAATTATATTTCTCTATTTTACAGGGCAGAATAGGTTGTTCCATAAACCTCTGCGTAGCTGAGGTTTATTACAGAAAGTCTAAGAAGAAGAACTGTCTTACTCTATGTTTGAACAGTACCTGGCACAATGAGAACCTGCTTTATTATCACCAATTTGGGGCAAAAATGCCCAATTAAAACCTGTGGTAATAGGAATGAACTTCACATTCATCCACAAATAAAAAGATTGAGTGTAAAGCTGGTTTGTATGGACAGGAAAGTCTCCCTCACCCCTCGCTTTGGGCACAGATGGTTCTGTTAGTTCAGTGTTTGATTTGCTTGGCACTGAACATCAGCAGTTTGAGACGGGCTTGTACCACAACCAGGGAGACCAGGGTTGGCTCCAGAGCTTCAGGGGCATAGAGGAACAAGTTTTTTCTAGACAGTGTGCCTCAGAATTTATTTGGAGAATGGTTTAGGAATCACAGGTGGCATTCCTCTGGCATGTGTTATGTTCTGGGTTATTTGCTAATAATGTGTAGTTGAAATCTGTCAGACCCCTGAGCTGAAACGTAAAATCACTGAACAGAATTAATTCTGTTCTAGCCCAAACTAGGACACTGGGTAACAGAAAGGCTCTAGCAGCAAGTAATCAGGTGCAAAAGGCAAACCAGGAGAAGACACTCATGTATTACACTCTTTTTGCAGCTCACCCTGCTCACACAGTAACTCCAGAGGCAAGGACTGCTAAGCCCAGCTGGGGCAGGAGCATCCCTGCCTCCAAGATGGTTATTTACAGAGGAACACACAGGTGAAAGTATGGAAACAGTTGAACTTCATGCGATGGAAAACGGTTGCATTGACTAAATAAAACCATTCCCACCCTGTGACACAGTGATTAATAGGTGTTACAGAACTTCAAGAGAGTGGAAAATTCGCTCAAGTGACACATACACGCACGCAAGGGTAGAAGAGGAAACAGGGAACTCCCTGAAAGCAGAGACATCATATCACTGCAGACTTGAACAGGGGAGATACCAGCTTAGCAAATAAGCAAGAGATCTAGGCAAAGGTGGAAGAATCTAGAGCACAATGGAGACTAAACAAGACCAGCTGGAAGGCTTGTCAACTGCTGCCTGCGGAGGAGGAGATCACTGAAAAAAGATCTGGAGTGTGGCCAAACGGTTTAATATTAGGAATGGCAAACTTAGGCAGAAGGACAAGAAAAAGAATTTGTCCTTCGTCTTAGCTATCAAAAAAAAAGTATGTAGAAAAATTCTTGGAAGTCAGAATAGGTAATGGGGACATGGTGTAGTTCTGGGTGATTTGGAAGCAGTCAGTGTCCATCTGTCAGAATTCACATCAGTAAAACTGACTGATCTATTATGTTTGTGGGAATGATCAAAAGAAGGAAACAGTGAAGACAGTGGACAGCGATAACCTTGCCCTCAGTGCAAAGACTTTACTACAATTCCTCATCATGAGTCAGCATTGACCAACACAGAATCATAGAATTCCAGCATGGTGGGGTTTGGAAGAGACCTCTGGAGATCATCTTGTCCTACCCCTCTGCTAAAGCAGGGTCACACAGAGCAGGGTGCCTAGGATCATGCCCAGGTGAGTTTGGAATCTCTCCACAGAAAGAGACTCCACAACCTCTCTGGGCAGCCTGGGCCAGGCTCTGCCACCCTCACAGCAGAGAATTTTCTCCTCATGTTCAGGTGGAACCTCCTGGGTTCCAGTTTGTGCCCACTGCCAGTTGTCCTGCCCCTGTATCAAACTCCTTGAATCACTCTACAAGGTCTGAGATCACAAATCCTCCCCACACAAGTGAGCTAGGATTTGAGTAACCTCTGTCTTCAACTCATGGAAAGAATATTTTTCTTACTTCACAGTCTATGCTAATATTAACAAACTGTTTGTATCTCTTAGTAAAACTTTTATATAATACTTTAAAGGTCAGAGTTTGTGGGTAGACGTCTTTTGTATAAAATATTACTTTGTGTTGGCAGTACTACCATGAAATACGTTGGGTTTTTGTAACTTCACTAAGTAGCAGGAAGGATGTTAGGGCTGGATTCTGCTTGAGATTAAAAAAATAATAATCCCCATGCCACTTGATATAAAAGCTTGTGACTCTCATTTAACTTGGGTTAGCTGATTGACAAATTCACCTTTTTAACTGCTCTACAAATGTTTTTTCTTCCAGGACACTAACCCTTCTGATTTATTTTAGGCTTAGAAAAATTGTATGACAAGACTTTCCCATAGTGAGTAGAATTTTGCTGTTCACACACACCTATTGAAGAATAATATTGAAGAATATTCAAGAGCTAAACAGCTACTTTTTTCTTGAGCTTTTATACTCCTTGTTCCTACCTATAGGTTCCTTCAGGTCTGGTGATGGGTTTAGAAACATTGCAGATGGAGCTTTATAGGGAAGAGCTGTGCTTTCCTTTGAGTTTAAAAAGTGCAAATGATAGAAGATCATTGTTTATGAAAATGAGAATCGATGACCTAGAGTGAAATCCCAACAAGAACAATCCTCCGATGTGTTGAAAGACAAGCAATGTCAGTCGAGCACCTAAGGTACTTGTTGGAAAGGTTTTGCTAAAGTGACAAAGCTGAAGATAAGCTTTCCTTCCTATTAAGTAGGAAATGTCAGTTGCATTTGAATAATTTTTTGTCAACATTTTAAAAATGTCGATTTGCTAACCTTAAAAGTGGTTCTGTGAACAGGGAGAGGATCCTGCAGAATATAGTGCTTTCGTGAATGTTACCAACTTTAGCGAGATGAGTCATGAATACACATAAGCATGTATTAACAAATAGAATACAAGTCTTCTAGAAATCTAAGTACTTACTTTGAATTCCTTCTAGTTTAAAAGCTCGTGACACCATTCCTTACCACACAATCACAATATTATGGAATTGTTGAGACTTGCAGAGACCTCTGAAGATCATCTAGCCCAAGCCCCTGCTCAGAAGGTCAGTTACAAGAGGTTGCTCAAGGCCCCAGACTGGATGTGGGATACCTCTAAGGATGGAGATTCCATAACCTCTCTGCCAGCCTGGTCCAGTGTTCATAGAGTCATAGAAGTGTTTTGGTTGGAGAAGACCTCTGAAGATCATCAAGTCCAACCGTTAACCCAGCACTGCCATACCACCACTAAACCATGTCTCTGAGCACCCCATCTACATGTGTTTTAAATATCTCCAGGGATGAGTATTCCACCACTTTCCTGGGCAACCTGTTCCACTACTTAACCTTAATCCAATTCCTTAATAATTTTTGTGGCACTTCTCTGGACTTGCTCCAGAATATCCATGTCTTTCCTCTACCGAGGAGCCTAGAACTCAGCATACCACTCCAGATTTGTTTTCACCAGTGCTGTTATTATCAATTCTAAGGATCTTTGTTGTCACTAGTGGATGAACTACTACACCAGTGCACATCAACCTTCAAAGAGAGTTGCCAAATCTAGTCAAAGAAGCAGAAGCACAAAGAAAAATAAGCAAAGGAAGACCGAGTAAGGTTATCTACTCCAGTGTCCTGCTCTGGGAAACAAACCACTCTACTTACACAATTCCTGACATACAGCTCTCTAGGATTTTTCCAAAACTCTCCAGTGAAGGAATTCCTATGGCCTTTCCAGACAACCGCTTACTATCTCTACTGTTTCTCATAATATTTTATTTTAATCTTCCTTCCTGGAAGCTAGGACAACACAAGCACTCTCTGCCAGTCTTATTTCAACTTCAGAAGAAGTCGTCTGGGATATTAATCACAGAATACCAGCTTGGAAGGTACCTCAGGGATCATCTAGTCGAAGCAGAGATTAGTGAGATTTGGAGGAAGAATTCAGGCCCTGAAACAAGCAACTCGCTGTGTATTTCATGTTACACCACACTCATGGTATGAGGTTCAACAAGGCCAAATACCAGGTTCTGCACTTTGGTTACAATAACCCCCTGCAATGCTCCAGGTTTGGGGCAGAGCAGCTGGAAACTGCTCAGTGGAAAAGGACCTGGGGGTATTGTTTGACAGTTGGCTGGAGATGAGCCAGTGTGTGCCCAGGTGGCCGAGAAGGCCACCAGCATCCTGGCTTGTATCAGAAATAATGTGGCCAGTAGAACAAGGGCAGGGATCAACCCCCTGTACCTGGCACTGGTGAGACTACACCTTGAATACTGGGTTTGGTTTTGGGCCTCTCACTCCAAGAAGGACACTGAGGGGCTGAAGCATGTCCAGAGAAGGGCAATGAAGGTGGTGAAGGGTCTAGAGCACAAGTCTTGTGAGGAGCAGCTGAGGGACCTGGGGTTGTTGAGCCTGCAGAAAAGGAGGCTTCAGGGAGACCTTCTCACTCTCAAAAACTCCCTGAAAGGAGGTTGGAGCCAGTTGGGGTCAGTATCTTCTCCCAAGAAACAAGAGATACAACACGAGGAAATGGGCTGAAGTTGTGCCACAGAAGGTTTAGGCTGGACATGAGGAACAATTTCTTCATGGCAAGGGTTGTCCAGGGCTGTCCCAGGCTGCCCAGAGCAGTGATGGAGTCCCCATCCCTGCAGACATTTAAAAGCTGGGGACATGTGGTGCTGAGGTTTAGTGGTTTAGTGGTGGAGCTGGTAGTGCTTTCCAAACAAAACAATTCTATGATTCTATGATTCTCTCTCTCTCTCTCTCTCTATGTACATTTTAGGATGCAAAACAGCTGTCTTAGAGTGGGTATCTGATGTCATTTGAAATTTCCTGAAGACATCTGGGGTCAGCAGATGCAACACAGGAGCATCTTTCAGGTAGCCTGTGCCCCTCTGGAACAGAAGGCAGAGTTGTGGGGCGATACCCTTATGCACATCAAGTGTCCATGTTTAAGTGGTGGAGTGTATCAGAGGTTGCTGGACTGTGAGGCTTTCAGGACACAGGGACTTCCTCCTACCCCAGTCTGATAGAGGGAGGCAGTCTCTGAAGTTCTCTGTATTCAACTTCAGATTAGTTCAGGCTGTCACAGAGCTTCAAATCCTCACCAAGTCTTTATTTAACATGATTAGCGTTTGGTCAAGCTAACAAATGACATCCCACATACCTATCTGAGGAAATCTGGGATTTCTCTGTACTCGGTAGAGAGCATGTCAATACATGATGCAGAACTGAAAATGTACTGACTCCTTTTGTGATGTTGCTGCTTGTTTAGCGTCTTGAGGGACTCTGAGTACACAGGACCTGTAATTTCAGGGAGCTGTCAGCACTGGTGTCTCTTGGACTAAAAATAATAGTTCTGGGAGTGGATCACGTAAGACAGGAAAAAAACAATTCTGAGTGTCTTTTTGTTGCCCAATAGCAATATCAGTCTCTCCCCAACTGTCCTTCAACATGGAAAAGTTGTGTTTAATTGGATTCAGGAGGACTAGCTGGAGGAAGTTCAGATGGGATTCATCCCAGCTAATTATATTCTCTGCCTTTTTGGTAAGCTTAAAAGGTCAGTTAAACCTCAAAGCAGATAGTTCTCAGGGTTGTTCCCTTTAGCATTTCCAGTTGTAATTCCTCCATTTGAACACGACTTAGTGTTTCTGTACAAATACATGCTACAGCGAGACAGCAAGAGAATTCCTCTCTCCACAGAAATTTATATACTGTGTAGATAAAATAAGTGGTATTTAGGAATACTGTAGGATTGTTATTTCCATTTTGTAGGTGAGAGATAGGGATAAGAGGTAGATCATGTGACTTTTCAAGAGTTACAGGAGAGTCTATAGTAGTGTGAGAAGATCCATCAAGATCTCCTGAGGCTTTGTAAGATGTAGCAACTACATGTCCCTCCTCCACATGGTCAAGTTTCACTCCTTTACTGTAAGTAGTGTAGGTTTCCAACACACAGTTGATTTAAAATACCCTGAGGGTTTAAGTCTGACCAGATCCTGCTGCAAAAAAAGGATTGTGGTTTTAATCATCATTACCTCCTGTGCCTCTGTCATCTTTCTGCACCAGCTCTAATCTGTGCTGCTGCATCTGCAGATAAGAGTCAGCAGAACCTCTGGTTTTGAAGGATCATCTGAGAGATTAATTCTTCACTTTGAAAGCCTGGAGAGGAGTCCCCTGCGCGTGTCATTAAGCTGCAGGCAAAAGCAGATGCAGGGGTTAGATTATCTGTTGGTAACAGCCTGAATAAAATGCTGTAATGGTCTGGAGGTGGGGTGGACAGACGAACAACTGCTGCATTATTGAATCCATATGAAGAACAGCTGTGACAAAGCAGAGGTTCTCCCACAAAAGCGAGTCTTGGAGTTCCACTTGTCTGCACAGGAAAAGAGTGTGAGGACTACAATCTCCATACCTCCCCCAAACGAGGATGATGACACTACAAACAAAAAATACATATATTAGTGATAGGACAAGGGGTAATGGGTTCAGACTGAAAGAGGGGAGATTCAGGTTGGAAATTAGAAGGAAATTATTCACTCAGAGGGTGGTGAGACACTGGCACAAGTTGCCCGGTGGGGTTGCTAGAGGTGTTCAAGGCCAGGTTGGACAGATCCTTGAGCAATCTGGTCTAGTGGCAGGAGGGGTTGGAACTAGATGATCTTTGAGGTCTCCTCCAGTCCAAACTATTCCACGATTCTGTGATTCTATATTGTGGTCACACTCTTTCCAATTATGATCTTCACTGCTGGACTTGTACTTTATTACTTAGTACATAGGAAGATGCATTGTCTCTGGAATTCCTTTGGAAGTTCACAAAAAATGGTACTTCTCTGAAGCCTCCCTTCCAGTCACTGACCAGGACAGACCTACTAATCCCATAACTTTTTTTAAAAAGTGAAGAAGAGTAAGTCCTGCCAATGTCTCTCAGCAGTCAATTGCCAGGAGGAATGCTGAAGAGAAAAACCAACCAACAAAATGAACAAATGTACTGAAGATATTTGTCTCCTGCTAATTTCAACCTGAGGAAGCATCCCTTCTGATGACTAATCTGACAGTGTATCCTTAACCTTTCCATAGGTGCTACTGGATAATCTAGGCAGCTTGTAGTTGCTGGTTCATTTCATTGGTAATTATGTAGTATGTATGATTTCTAGGAATAGGCATTGTGGATAAGTCTTGTTTGTTTTGGCTCTGTTTCTATGGGGATAAACAGAAGGAGTGTGATTAATTTCCATTCTGTTGCCATGGTTATTAATAATAATGAGGTGATTATTACTGCATTGTAAACCTTACAGCAATTCCAACGTTGCTATAAAAGAGAGAGAGGGGGAAAGAGGGGAAAAAAAACAACAATGAAAGAGCTGGTCCAGATCCTCCACCTAGGCAAATCAGCACTCACGCATTGCCTTCAATGAGAGGCAATGAAATAGAAGATGTGTTCTTGGAGAGTCTGGACCTGTAGACAGAGCGATGTTAATAAAAGAAGTGATAGATGAGAACCCCTCACTGACTTCAGCGGAACTGTGCTGATTTATGCACGTGGAGATTTGATCAGGACAGAGCTTTGCCAGCACAAAGGTCCCACCTGGTTCACACGGCCAACGGAAAAACGCCATCATGTGCTCAGTGATTTCTGGATCAGGCTCTATCTTATTAGTTTAACTGTAAAAAGTGATGGTGGTGTGTGTGGGGGGAGGGTGATGAGTACAGGCGAATAAAAATAAAATAAATAAAAAAAGCAACAGCTCTTCCTCCTGGGTGACTAATAAGCAACTCCCACATTCCTGGTACCTGCTCAGCTGGCTCTATCTCATTGCACTGAGTGATTTGTATTCCTTCTGGAGACATTGCCATGGTGTTGGAACAATAAGTAACACTC
The DNA here is from genome assembly GCA_013400335.1 of Eurystomus gularis. Taxonomy (NCBI): domain Eukaryota; kingdom Metazoa; phylum Chordata; class Aves; order Coraciiformes; family Coraciidae; genus Eurystomus; species Eurystomus gularis. Next base: position 33,564 of record VZZY01018751.1, on the reverse strand, counting down.
ATTTAATCAGATTGTCCCCGTGGGTGAGATTACATTTTTCAAGGATTCTGCACTCCTAGCTGGGATGTTTTGCAGACTTCCGTCTTTCCGAGTCCTGGTATAGGTGCAGAAAGCTCACAATTGGCAAATCACAGCCACTGGGCAGACTTGTTGTTGTTATTTTATGGCTGACTGGGATTCAACATCAACCTTTTCACACAAGTCTTGGAATGACAGAAACAGGATGAGAAAGTGACTGTTCACATTCTTTCTCCCAAAAGCCTCAACCTGTGATTTGAGGCTGTTAGTTTTCCATGTTTCCCTTTCCAAGCCAGGAGAAATTATTTTGCCTATTTGCTTTTTCCTTCCCTTGTGTCTCATTTCTGTTTGGAAGTGCAGAGACAACCCTTCCACTCCTATCACTTACCTTTTATATGTTCAGGATGCCAGCTTGGCAAAACAAAAATCAGAGCCTAGCTGCTTCCCAGCTTTTCTCATCTGCTGAGGTTCCTTCAAAGCAAAGAGGACAACAGGTCAGATGCTACCACTGGCTGTCAAATGCTCATGTAAAGCCAAGGTAAAAAACAACCAAGGTTGTGCAGACATTTAAAAGCCAGATGGGGCCATCAAGTGTTTTCCCTTTCAAATGGGCCTCTCAGTGGTTACTTCCAGATCATGTGATTGCCCAGTACCAACCGGGAAGAGCATCAGCTTCATCACCTCCTGAGAACACATGGCAGGCTGGGTACAAGTCACCTCTCCTCTGCAGACAGACTTCATGGTAGGCATCCACCACACTTTGCTGTGGAACTGCTTATGCTTTAAAAAAGGATCCTACAAGCCAAGTGTGCAACCAAGAAGGACAGAAGAGAAAACGTTGGTCCCTGCTGCCCTGAACACAAGTGTGGTTCTCTAGTCACCAGAACAAAGCTAACAGCCAGCAATCAATGCCATTTCGTGTGGGTGGCACATGGAGTCCTCTCCACTCCTGAGACCCAAAATGTGTGTCTGGCAATCTTTTGGGGGGACTCAGCACTTGTAAGGACAAGCCTGTAACTTAAAAAGTCTAGAAAATAAATAGATAAGAAGAAGGATAGTAAGAGAGATTCATTTTTAAACCATAAAGGAGCATGCTGCAGTGGAATCTTCAGGAGCAGCAAATAAGGTTCATGGACATTTAGGAGTGGTGGTGTAGCTCCTGCCTGCTCACAAGCACACGTGAACAAGCAAACATGTATTGCAGGCACACGCACATACACACGCTGCCGTGGTTGTGGGCATATGGACACGGGAGAGACTCGCGGCATGTATCGTTTGAAAGGGAAGGTAAAAAAAATTAAAAGCTTCTTTCCAACCCAAACTTTCAGAGCAATTCTTTCTAAGCGATCCAGCATGATCCTTCCTCTGGTTGAGATGGGGGAGGGAAGGGAATGGGGAGCAAAAGAAAAGGAGGCGCTGGGGGGGGGGGCATGGGGAGGACAAGTTCGTGGTTAGATGGGAGCTCCCACCCATTTCCTTTCCTTGCCCTTCCCAGGCATGTCAGAGCTGGGAGCCAAGACAAATCAAACTCTCAGGAGCTTGCAGACAGACAGCACCACTTTCTGAGAGCATAATTGCAGCCCTTGGAGGAGCGTGAGGGAGGGGATGAGTGTGGAAAAAAATTAAGAAGGGGGCAGTGCCCTCTGCTGCCAAAGTAAAGTTGTCGATGTGGAGGATATCAAGGGGAGAAGCGATTGGGATGCAGTGAGATGGGGCCTCCGGGAGTTTGCAAATAAATAGTCAGAGCACATGGCATGGGGAGGAATGTTGACCGAGGTTCATCTAAGGTCAGTAGGGTTCATCTGAGGCCTCACCCCCCTGCTCAGCTTACCAGAAAGTGAAATGGATACGATTAAGTCTACTGCCTTCACGTAGGCATTAGCCTGGTTTCATTAGCTTGGGCAAGCTGAGGTCTCCTTGGAGGAGAAGTGGAAGGAGCTGCTGTTGCTAAGGAAAACTCCTGTGAGTTTGCAGAGCAGCAAAACTCCTGTGGTAGGTACGTCTGGGGCTTGCAGTTGCTGCCGTGACAGAATCTAGCAAGGGCCAAACAGCGCAACCAGAGAAGGGCAGGTTCCCATCCTCACTTAACAGGATGGAGACTGTGGGGCTGTGAGACTAAGGTCAGGGTTCATGCCACCTAACTTTAGCCTGCTAAGTGCTCATCATCCAGCTTGTTCCTAGAAAAGAGAGAGCCTGAATCCACCAGCCACCCCAGACCAGGATGAACTAACCTCCAGAGGCGGTGTCAGATGTCCCCTGTCTCCTATTCCAAGTGCCCCTTACAGGGCTCTTAACCCAGAAAAGGCAGTGACACCAGCCTGAAAACTGAAAAAAAATACAGTCCTTTTTTTCTTCTAAAACTTTCCCAAACCCTGCTCCCCTCTCTCAGTCTGTGGCTTCTCTCTTTACAGCTGGAACCCACTTACTGGTGTTGCAATACTGCTGGGACCTTTCGCCTTGGCTCCTGCAGCACTGAGCAAGGTGCACTTGACTCCTTAGGGAGCAAAGGGACAATCTGCAACATCAAGGCAACAAAATCGAGTGTCAGCAGCTGCTCACTGGCATGTAACTTTAGCCACAGATTGTCAAAACAGGGAGAATTTTACTATAAGAAACAAGTCTGTCAGCCCCAGCACTGACCATCCCAAATATCACAGAGTTTTGCTAACATACATTTCTGATATAAAATAAGTAAGTATAATAGTTTAAATAATTTGGATATAACAGAAACATGTATTTAGACTGTGTATAGCTGGATATGAGTGAGGTCTTGCTAATGCTATTGTCTGTTCAGTCTTTGATCTAACCAGACTCACATTTTTGAGACCATTTTCTTGACAGCTGGGGAGTCAAACCTTTCTTCAGCAGGTATTGGAGGCTTGGCTTCCTGTGAGCTTTTGGAAAACCATCAGTTATTAGGAGAGGTGCAACAGATTTGTAGAGAATATTAGGTAAGTCATACAGGGCACAGAGGAAAAAAAAACCTCTTGAAAAAACACTTGGAAACAGATTTCATCAGATATCAGGACTAGCACTAGTTGAGCTGGTGATCTGACTGAACCAGGAAGAAATCTCCAGTCCGATCTGGCTGTCATTATGAGTAGGAAAGCCTGAAAATCTACCAAATTTCCTAATGGAGGAAATACTCCAGTGCACAGGTGTAATTAGGTAAACCCCTTATTTTCATATCCTCATTGTCCTTATTTCCATCACTAAGCCCTTGCAGTTAAAGGTGTTAGTTTTCCACTTTCTTACCTTTCACATCTGGCCCCTGTTCTTCCCCTTTTGATTCCACCATGCCTCCAGATCAAGTTCTCTTGTCTTGCTGCACACCTACTGATGGGGTGAGGAGTCCGAGAGTTGTTTTCTTTCTCTCCTTTTCACTAGACATGCAATAGGAAAGGAGTCTGGTCTATATGCTGCAGTAAAAAAGAAACCTGTTGCTTTTGCCCTTTTTCAAGTCTGAGCTGGTTGCAGCCATCTGTTTTGTAGGCCACTAGATGAACCCAGTTGCACAAACCCTAAAAGAGATATCCCTGCCCTCAATTTTCTCTTAGAGTGAGTTGTCTCTCAGGACAACCCTGAATTTTCCTCTTCCTTCCTTCTCTCCTGGTCAGTATCCTACTCCTGGTCGTTTAGCAGCAGTCATGGCTGGTAAACTAGGGCTTATTGCTTGGCTTTTCCCCAGCTCATGTCTCCAGATCTCCTGTCTTCACTGCAGGGTGCCCTGAATGACTCTTACACACAGCTGGAGTGATGTTTTCATGTGTCCCTTCACAGAGCCTTCTCCAGGGCAGACCTAGGGTGATACAAAGCTGTTTGCTGGCATTTTCTTACCACTTTGAAAGCAATAACTACCCCTAGTTAGGAGATACTTGAACAGCCTAAAGGGGCTGCTCTGCAGTGCTCCTGGATCTTTCTCTTTGGCTGTTAAAACATTACTCATACAAGAGCACTGGGCAGCACCTTTTAGAATCCCCATCTTGGTGATAAAAAAAATCTGTAGAGCATCTAAATCAGCAAGGCTTATAGCATGGATATGACCATTAATGTCTACTTCTGTTTTTCCCCTCAACTTCTATTTTTCCCCCTGTTCTTTACTCAGCTTGCACAAAGGAGAAGTATTGGATGCTGGTTTTTTCTCTCAGATGAAAAAAGTCCTAGTGTAAGAACGGTCTTGAATGGCTCACAGAGCAATGACCATTGGATAATTTATTTGGAAATTCCAGCAAATGGTCCTGGCAAAACAGTTTCGGAAAATAACAAGGAAGGGCGCAGGATGCAACGTCATGATATATCCCTCTGTAAAACCGTCTTGAAAGGCTGGAAAAGCATTGGCATATCCCTCCTGTTGAAAAGACAATAGCAGTGAGAGCTTGGCATGATCTTCTCTTAAAAAACATGGAAACTAGACATAAGAGCAGAAGTTCTGGCAGCACCATGTTTTCCCTCAGCCGCCAAGACCTAGCGGTATTTGGAACACACCACAGCAAAATATAAAAAATATATATATTCAAAGAAGGAGAAAGTGGTATTATTTTTTCCCTTGTCTCAAAAAGGAGGAAAGAACAGCTTGTTACAGATTCTCCTGGACCTGAGTCAAGGGAAAGCAGTTAATGGTCTGTTACTATCACTGTACAAATACCCATCAGTTGGTTTGTAGGTGGCAGACTCCCATTATGGTAGATGCTGTGCAAACACTGGTGTCTGTTCTGAAAGCACAAAGACCNCTCTCCAGTCTATATCTCCCCTCTTTTAGTTTAAAACCATCACCCCTTGTCCTGTCACAACATGCCCTGCTAAAAAGATTGTCCCCATCTTTCTTGTAGGCCTCCTTTAACTACTGAAAGGCTGCAACAACATGTCCCCGGAGCCTTCTCTTCTCCATGCTGGACAAGCCCAACTCTCCCAGCCTGGCCTCCCAGCAGAGAGGTTCAAGCCCTCGCATCATTGCTGGGGCCTCATCTGGCCCTGCTCCACCAGGTCCATGTCTCTCCTGTGCTGAGGACTCCACAACTGGAGCCAGCACTCCGGGGGGGAGTCTCACCAGAGCAGTGAGACTTCTAAAGCCCTTGGAAGAGGTGGGTTTGCTATTATTGAATAATATTGAGGGGACGTTTTATTAGTATTGCAAGATAAACTCAATTTCATAGAATCATGAATCGTGGAATCATAGAATCATAGAATGGTTTGGGGTGGAAGGGACATCAAAGATCATGTAGCTCCAATGGCCCTGTCGTGGTAGGGACTCCTCCCACTAGACTAGGTTGCTCAAGGCCCCAGTTTAATTCATCCCTTTCCTCCTGGAGAACAACTAACTTAGGATTCATGCTGTTCCCACAGGATGTCAACAGATTAAACAGGAGAGGTGCTGGAACATCTCAATGTCAAGAAAACATGGTGTTCTCTGCTGTTACCCTTTTGGTCTCAGCACTAAAGGATTTAAAGTTTTAACAGCATTTTACAGCATTTTAAAGCCCTGTATTATGTCAGTTCTGGATGCCAGTTTTATGCAATGCCGTTTGCTGCTATATTCAGTGAAAATCACCTTTGGGATCTTTTATTGTACAGCTGAGCCTTCAAAGGTCTCATATTGTCCTTGCTCTTTGAAAGGAGTAAGGCACTTTCTTACCTCTGAGGACCTGGATCTTCTTGGACTTGCCTGCCAGTTAGTAAAAAGGGGAGTATTTCAAGCCCCACCTGACACATGAGAAATGCATGAACATCACCCTTACCTTTCTTCTTTGCTTGTCCACTCCAGTTACAGCTGACCACAGTGCCTTCCCCAGGAGACTTGGGACAGGACTGGAAACCCATGTTGTTGTTTCTCCACCCATCTGGGATAGAGGGAGTCACACCAGTTGCTTTAGGCTACTCATTATATAACTTGTCGCTGGCCACATTTCTGTGGCTGGTTCTCACCAGCCTGTCTTAGCTCTGACACCATTGTTTTTGCCTCTTACCAGCCCACCTGATTTGTTTTTTGCCTTGTGGGATCCTTGCCCCATTTGTAGAAGCACTGTAGACACTGTGGCTTTCCACTCTCTTGTCTGACACTTGGGACTGAATCATTTCTTGGCTTCTCTGGTTTTTCATCTTGGCTTTTCTCCACTATCGTACTTGGCTGCTGTCTCCAAAAAATCAGGTCCAACAACCTGAGTCCCTCACTCGACCTCAACATTGGTGAAACATGACAAACCCTGAAGCAGAATTTTTGCTTATTTTCCCCAAATGAAGACGAGGTGAATTTGATAAGGAATTTTAGATGAACTGCCCCCAGATAGGTGATCACAGGATGACACGAAGTCGTTGCATGGCTATGGTCCTGTGCAGCCAAACCCTAAGATATGCAAGCCTTATCCAAACAATGACACATAGAAGAGGAGACTGAGACAAAAATGGTTTTGCTGCAGTGACCTCAAGTTCAGGTCAGCCCCTCCTCAAAATCACTGGAAAAAAATTGTATAAACTTAAAGATCACTGAGTTTCTTTTAAGTCCTGAAGTTGAAACAGTGTGGTGAAAAGAATTCTTTACCTTCTTGTGCAATAAGCCTGAGACTTATAGAGTGGCTCCCACATCTTAATCTCTCATTATTTGGGCTACATCTGGCCCCATTCCGATTTAGACCCATGGTTGCTCTCATGTTTCTTCATCTATAACCTTCCAACCAGCTGTGTCTTGTGCCTGGATCCCAGAGCAGGCTGTGCATGCTTCTGATGCTGGGGACACATCACACAATGGGATCAGGGATTAAGAGGCTAACTCTGCAACTGTGAGATCCTTCCTTCACCATGCCTTAGGGACGTGTAGAGAGATTAGTGACCTAAGTAAACAAAGATTAGGTAGGAGTCAGGTTTTATATCCTGTGTAAGATGTAGTCTGATAATTCCAATTCCGTGACAAAAGACTGATAGCTTTGTTATCCTTTCAGCTTTGTCTATCCTGATCATAATTCCCCAGATTTATTATGACAACACCAGTGCTTAAACCATTACAGAAGTCACATATCATAGAACCATAGAATAATAGAATGGTTTGAGTTGGAAGGGACCTTAAAGATCATCTGGTTCCAACCCTCCTGCCATGGGCAGGGACACCTCCCACTAGACCAAGTTGCTCAAAGCCCCATCCAGCTTGGCCTTGAACACTTCCAGTAGTGGAACATCAACAGCTTCACTGGGCAACTTCTTCCAGTGTCTCACCACCCTCATAGTGATGAACTTCTTCCTGATTTCTAATCTAAATCTCTCCTTTTCCAGTTTGAACTCGTTACTCCTCATCCTATCACTACAAACCCTCTTAAGAAGTCCCTCTCCAGCTTTATAAACTACTATTTCTTTGAGTCTGTCACAGAGAGTTGTGGGTTGGTTTGTTACTTTATTGGGGTGATTTAGCATTCTTGATATGCCTTGATGTGTCATTAGTCACTCATTATAGTCCTGACATTATCCGCCGGTTGTAAGTACTTTATATATGCATAATTTATAATAGATAGGTGTTTATATATGTATAATATATAGGTAACTAAAGATACATGTGCTGATACAGATGTCTGATAATGAGATTCTATTTCACCAGACTCATCATTAAATGTTCAGAAAATGAGACCATTTTTCCACCTCCACAAGGAAAATTGAAATCTCTGCAGAGAAATGCAAGTCTAAAGCTCAATCTTTAGACTTACATTTGTAAGGGTGCCTCTTTCGTATGAAGCATTGTCCTCTCCAGCAACCTGCATACCACTGAGGTGTGTTTGTTTTATTTTAATTTAGCAGTGAGAAATCCCACATCCCTGTGTATGATTAAAAAGTAAACCTTTCTGCAGCAATAGTAATATACAAATACATAAATTCTGTCAGTCTTAAACAAGATGTTCAAGCCTAACATGGGAGAAGCTAAGAGAAAAATTTTGGTTGTGAATCATAGCCAGAAATATAGCCTCTGCCCTGTCCATATAGAGTGCAAAATAAATCTGTTCTTGTATGAAAGACCTACACACTGAGTTTATTTTTGAAGTGGGAAATATTCAGTGCCATATTATAATAAATGTCACCTTAGTCTGGTAGCTACTTGTCTCAAACATTAACTAATTAAAGCTCCAGCACCTGAACTGATGATTTTCCTGTTCCTTTTGGAAAAAAAGATCCATTAAAAAGAAAAGAAAAATAGTTGCATCCCTCACATATCCTCAAAATTAAGAAAAAAAGTTTCCCCCTCTCAGAAATTTTAAGTGCATGATTCACAAGAAATATGAAATAAACTAAATCCAACAATGAATTAGTAAAACACCTCGCACAGTTTTGACCATCAAAAACCTGGTGAAAGAGAAGACATCTGTCCTTACTTATGGAAAAAGAGATGATGTAATAGGTTGATAAAGTAGTTTTGCCAGTCTCCACAATATTTGATAATTGCAGTTCCAGCTTCAAGAAGTTCGTCATTTTTTGGGAAAAGCACCTCTTTATAAAGCAAAACAAAAGAAAAAGTCCACCCTTTTTTAACATCTTTTTAGCTTTCATAATGTTAATAAAAAGCCCAAGGAAGTCAAATCTAAAAGGAAGATAAATCTCTCCTAGTTTTAAATATCTATGTTAACTTAGTTCTATGAAAGGAGAAAGGTCTATATGGCCTTAAATTAGATGGGATGAATCTCCTTCTGTATTCTTCATTTTCTCCCCTTTGACTCTAAAAGAAGAATATGTGTTCAGACAAGATATCTGAGGTGGATTTATGGAGATAAGAACAATCTCACTAGATGTAAAATCCAGTGGTGGTGTCTAAGTAGGAGGTGGTCAGCCCTGGCTTAAGAGACAGCTTGAGATCATGCATTTAGAAAGGACTTCTTCCCCCTCAGGTGCTACCTGATGGATCTCGCCTTGCCAAGCACCACCAGCTCTGCTTTGCTCAGCCTCTCATACTTTTAACAGGGCAACAATTTCAGTGACAGCAGATATCATCAGAACTAGAACCCTGGAAATGGTCTAGCAGTGAGATAGGGTCTATTATCTTAGGTATATTATCTAAGATAACTACCGTATCTATTATGTTAGTACTTTGCTAACACACCTATCTGTCTGTAAGGATTTATATTAATATTTTCTTACACTGTGCCTGTAAATACATCGAGAAGAGTGCTAGTTCAGCACCACTTTCCACTACATGATGTAACCATATTCAATGAGTTATTTAACGGGAACGTGAGGTCTTCCTCCTGCTTTTATATCTGCCAGCATTGCCCTGCACCCTCAGAGGATTAGTCATTTTAAGTGCCATTATTTGTTCAGACCAGTTTAAACACAGTGGTTCTACCTTCATACAACTTAATGTAGAGGGAGCTGGCCATGACTGACCACCTTAGCTGCTGTCTAAAGGTAGTTGAACAAAATCTAGGGCCAAGGATACAAGGGTGAATTAGTGGGAGAACCAGAGGTAAATCCCATCTGAAGTCTAGCCTGTTATCAGACATCCAACCTGTCTCTTGCCACATATGTTGTCTTCTCACTTTTGCCAGTGTCTCACCAATGTAATATGCCTTATAAGAAATCTTTGAGGGATACTGTGAATGCGCGCGGTATTTTTAGTCCTTGACTCTGTATTGTCTGCAAACAGTAGGAGAGTGGAACGGCTGAGGAATGCAGCCTGGAGACACAGTAGTCATAGACACCTTGTGCTGGATGTAGGACAGAAATCAGCTATGCTCATTAGGACTTAAATTGGCAAAGTGCTACCAAGGTAACGGCTCTCTCCACAATATTGTTGTCTTGACTAAACAACTTACCCTAAGCTCAGTTGAAATAATATGTTTTTTCACCTGCAGGAGTGAAACATTCAAGACGACATTCCAAGACGGATCTGGTTGAGGTCATAAAAATTTTGTGGTAACCTATATATTATTTTTATGCATATGCTTAACACGATGTATTTTATGAATGCGCTAAAGTGCAATAAATCACCTAAAACGTAGTGTAAAACACTTCAGACTCTTACTAGCGTATCAGATGTTCACACATATTCCATACATCTATAGTCTCATACAGATGCACAAGCAGAGAGACCTGCCACCTCCTGAGCACAGTTGACAGATGAGAGTACTGCTCGCTTGTCTTCTGCGTGGGAGGTCATGCGAGTAGTCACTGTGTCTGTGATGAATTAGCAGTTGAAATAAAGACAGATATTCTGGAGGAACAGCGTGGATCCAGCATTTACTGTGTGTCTCAACAACTGGAGTAAAGGACAGAGTTTCATAGGAATTATATTGCAGGAGAGAGGAAGTTTGTCTCTTCCAGTGGATAAAGACAAATACCCTGAAGCTCATGCTTCTGCAGAAGACCAACATGAGAAATCTTAAACGAAAATGAAAACCTTCAGCTGACTCAGCTTAGGGTCAGAATACAGAGTGGATGACCCCCTGGTTAGCCTGCTATCCCCAGTTTCTTTGATTTTATGATTTGGAGACTTGAGTACCATTGCATGCTATTTGCTGGCTTCATCTGTTCTGGTTTGCTTTTCAACTAAGGTAAGCACTGAGTACGTTTAGAGGTTCGAGTCAGGCTGGAAAAGTATTGAAAAAAGCTATACAAGCTTATAGGACTGGAAATATCTGGAGATGAAGGTGCTCCAGAAGTTTTCACAGCCTGGATGCTGTTCATCCTCTGCAAGTTATGTTGGAAAATCTGGCATAAAAGAAATTCCCCTCTTTCATTCAAGATATCAGATTAAATGGGGCCATAATTATCCCTTCTGATCTTAACCTTTACAAAATGTTTGAAAAGTGAGATTAGTTAGAGGAGGCTGGACAAATATTCTGCAGACATGATACGATGCTCCTGTGATCGTCAGTGAAGGACACTTATGGGTGAAAGAAACAGTAGCGTAGAACACCCGGCCAAGTGACACGGAAACAGAAAATTCCTTCCTCGTTACTATATCTTTTAAAAGTGCATACTGAAAGAACCGGTTTCTTTATACTGCTGAAGCAGATCCATAGCAGCTTCCTGTTGAAATTTGCATCAATAGCATCTAATTTGGGTCAATAGTATCTAGCCCCTTTGCATTTCTACATCTGAATCAAAACACGACTCTTGTGTTCAGCACAGCTTTCTCAGAAAATCATCCATCATTTCCTAGCACATGAGAACAGTGCATGCTGTCCATGTTAAGACCACATCTTAAAGCCCTAAAAGTGGAAGAACCAGCTAGATTTGTAAAACAAGATCTTTTTAGCAGAGAAGGATAAAGGAAGTGAGCAGTTCTTTTAACATTTCTACTGACCCTGGGCTTGGCAGTAAGGATGACATCAACATGAGGGCACCGGGGAACTCTTCCTGAGAGAGCTACTAGTGATTACACTTGTCCAGGAACTCACAATCCCTATACCACCGAGTTTAACATTCTATGGGATCAGGCAAGAAGAAGACACCACCTCTTACTGGCAGAGTCCAAAAACTGTAAACATGACCCAATCTTGGCTCTTCTAAACTGAGAGCTACTCCCCAAGATTGAGTTGAGCTCTCAGCTGCACACCTGGACGCCACTAAAGAACAGCAAATGTATCAGTTCAAGGAGCTTCCCAGGCAGCTCAGCCATCTCCACATGAGATCTGCTTCTCCAGGCAGCTTGCTCCAACAGGCTGCAGGCATCATGACTCCTTGAAATGGCCAGCCAGCTCCAAGGGAATCATCAGATGGGTGGAGTGGCAGGAGAGCTGGAAGCTGGAAATGTTTTATGTCCTGCCAATGCTCCACCAAAACCAACACCACAGAGCACTTAACTCTCACTCAGTTGGTGTTTTCCAATGGAAAAATGCTCCACCAGTAAACTCGTTACCAGATCTTATAAAGGGTCAATTCAAACACCAGTAAAATTAATCTGGGTTCTTTGAAAGTGGGACTTCCATAGCAACCAGCTAATTTTTTACTTGTTTTAAAATATAATAATAATTTGTTCATTTTTGCGAGAGCAAACTCCCATTGGCTTTGGCTGACCTTACATTTCAACCCTCAGAGGGGTCACTGTCAGTCAGAAAGCTCTAAATTACAAAGTTAGACACATGCTAGAAAGGTAGCCCTGGGGAAAAGAGGTGATCATTAAAGAATGGGAGGTTCCTATCTCTGGGGACAGGATTGAGAGGAAAAGGAGAAGCAGAATGAGAGAGCTGGTGGCATAAAAGGATCTGGAGAGCAGACCTTGCTCCTCTGCTTTAGGTGAAATCAGTGCCTAAGCCTGTTCCCTAGGATACTGCGTCCCTACACTGTGCTCACTCATGGACCAATTTAGCAATAGTCTCAAGTTTTCAGTTCCTGCAAAACAAAAGATCTCATAGATTCCCAAACCCACAAGGGCCACAGTGGGTATGGAGCCGGCAGGAGTGTGTAATATAAGAGAGTGTTTGTTGGTAGCCTGGGATAAGCCCAGATCTTAGCCCTGCCTGTCAGCCCTGAAAGCCACTTGTCTGAGCACAATAAGAAGGAGTGATTCACAGTGCATTAATGATATCACCAACGTGGCGGGGGGATCACCGCGCCGACTTGAAGTCCCTCTCTCCGTGCCAGCAAAACATTCATCTGCAGGCTTTCAAAACATGGGAGAGGAAAGAAATAAAAGAAAAAAAAAAAGAAATACAGTGCGAAGCACCGATGCCAGGAGCTGACGCGTGGGGTTGGGCTCAGGATGAAGCTTGTAGGCGGCTTGTGCGTGTGCACAGACAATGACGCAAGGAGGTAGGAGACTGCGACAGCGGCAGGATGTTTTGTTGGTGAAGAAAGGGAGGAAACCCCATTCTCACCCTTCTTTTGGTTTTCTGCCCTTCTCACCAACCTCCCAGCACATCTGTCCCAAATTTCAATGAGAAAGAAACTCCTGGCAAGCCCTGGTAGGAAATTGTTGACCTTCATGAGTTGCTGACAGCCTTTAGCGTATTTCCAGGTTACCCGTAATGGTGTGGGGCTTGGTGTGGAGGATTTGCCTTCTGCTGAGAGAGCAAGATGTGTGAGTAAATATTTTTGGTCTGGTTCATACAGTTTTATTGTTTGAGAGACCCCTGACTGAGACAAGAAGCCCAAGAAGGTAGTTTTGTGTGCTTCTTTTGACTGATCATGAAGTCACGTTGCCTTGAAAAAAACATCTGGAGCTCCTTTCTGAACTGGACTAACTGACGTCAGACTTCTCCTGTCCTGAATCCTGTTGCAGAGGCCCATGAGTATTGCCTGTCTGTCAGGGAAAAAAAGAAACAAAAAAAACCCAAATGTGAGTAAGGAAAATTTTCTGCATTTATCCAAACATTTTTCATCCTTCAGTCTCCTCCTCTCACTCATTTCAGTCAGAATTTTTTATTGAGCAAGTGATTCTGTGACCACTGGCAGGAAGAATAAAGGGTGGGATTCATCTTGCCTTCACTGAGATACCTTACTGTTATTTTACCCATATGCCAGTCATCTAACCCTCTCAGTAGTCAACGGAGAGAAAGGTTCCTACACTGAAAGATTCATTTCAAATGCCTGAGGATGAGGTGGAACTTCTGAAGATGCCTTTCTCCCTGATGACTCTGAGGAGCTTAGGGAGACTGACTTGGTTTCACACAATCCAGTATCAAAAAAAAAATCTCCTACATTTGTTCCACTAAGGCACATTATGGGTTCTATTGACTAGAAAGATGAGGGGCTCAACTCAGTTGCCTGTATGTAGGCACCTGGTGATATTTTGGATGCCCTAAGAATATTACTCCACATCTAGCTGGCGCATTAGAAAGGCTTAGAAGTAGGCCCTATGGTACATCTCCTAGACTTCCATTACTTCAAAAAATGAAAGAGTGCAGGCAAGTGCTTAGGATCCTGCCCAATGTTTGCTGTTGCCTGGCCTCACTATCTCTTGGTCGTAGATATTGTGGCAATTGTAAAGCTTAAGTAAGACACCTGTAACAAGTCTAAACCTAATTGATGTAGGTCTCTCAGCTTTCCCAGGTGAAGAGTGTCAACACCACTTCTCTAGCTCAGGAGGGAGGTGTGCAAAGAACTACAGACATTTCTGCAAAAGTTTCAAGAAGTGTTTTTCTTCAGAACTGGTTGAAAACCACATATTTTTTAGGCAACGAACAATGGCACTTCTGTCCCAGGTGATCCACTTACTAGTATGTTCTGGAGCCTGGTGTGTTTGATTCTGACAGAAATCTTATTTAGATTGCTCAGGTTATTTCACCTCTTCATAAAAGCATAGCCATAATATCACAAAGGCTGTTTTTACTGGTATAAATTGGGATCTTAATCACTTTATCTAGACCACAAAAGACAGAGCATTATAAATCTGAAGGGCAGTGAAAGCCTGAAAGTCTCTGTGTAAATGTGGTCTGCATGAGAAGCTGCTGTCCGTCAGCCAAACTTAAATACATATTTGGCTGGTCTGTTCTAAGCCACCCATAACTGTGAGGTGAAATATGTTTTTTAAACACCAGTTGCGGCTGATCGTGTGTCTATGGGATATATATCCTTGCACCTGGAGCATATGACATCATTTTCTACAGAGGCACACAGAAGCCATCTCGCACACAAACTGCAATTGTCTGACATCCTGTGGGATTTACACGCCTTGCCCAGGAGCAGACTAAGCGTGTCATTTGATGTCGTGTGATGGCCAATGATCCAGAACTGGCCTGCAGGACTTAGCTACCCTCAGGCAAAGCTAAACTGAAGCTGTAGCTGTAGTTAATTTGATGGAAAAAGGGACTAATAAAAATAAAGAAGCAAAGCATGTGAAACAGGCTGTATTAAATTCTGTAAAAGAGTGTCATAAAGGGTTTTTGGTAGCTCAGTTAAAGTGTCTTTGAAGGACATGCTTTATTGGAACAGAAAAGGAAAAAAAATACAACTTCTGTGGATTCTCATGATTTTGGGCTATCTTGCTTTTGGTTGTGCTGTAAATACTTCAAGAAGAAGGTATTTTCTTTGCTTGTCTTCTCATAGCCTCAGTTATTAAAATGGGATTAAATATTTATTTACTACAGCAGTGGGAGTGACAAGACCTTAGTATTTTTTATGGAATTCTGACCATGGCTCCTTTTTTTCCTCTGCTGCCAAGAGTTGGAACAGTCACTTCCCATGGCTGTGAGTTTGACATGCCTGCCAAAAGCACAGAGATTCCCAAACTACTACTGTCTTCAAGTGATCCATGAAAAAGCAGGTTCAAAAGGTTTCCAGTAGGCATACAAAAAAATCAAAACACTCAGAATGAGGAACAGCTTGGGAACATTTAGCAACCTGCTTGGCCAAAACCACTCCCCTGATCTAAACTTGGAGATATCAAAGCGTCGAACTAGCCTCATGTCTTCAATTTCCAATTATTTAAAGTCCCATAGCTTTAATTTTTTTATGTTTGCTTTCTGCTATGTCTTTCTCTCCTCACTTGAAATGCCTTGAAGTGCTTCAAATACAAAGTGTCTCAACCTTGTGCTGCAGAACATGTCTTTAAGCACACATTTCTGATCACACAGACTTCCAGACAACCTTGATGTGGTAAAAACCTCTCTCTATTTCCCATCAGAAGTGGAGATATTGCCGGCACACTAGAACTTGCGCTGCTTACTCTATGAGCCAGCTAGATGTGAGTTGGTTCTGATCTGAAAGTCACATAACTATGCTTAGCTCGGTGCTGAACCTGAATTACTTCATCTTTCTGAGCTGTACCTCTTGCCAAGTCCTATATTACTGCTGGGAGAATCTTATCTGAATTTGTTAGAGAGAAGGGGAGAAGGAAGGAGAGGAGAGGAGAGGAGAGGAGAGGATGGAACAGGACAGGAGAGAGAATGGGGAAAGAGAGAAGGGGCGATGAGAGGAAAGGGGAAAGGAGAAGAGAGAAGGAGAGGAAAAGAAAACAACAAAAAGTTATGTCTGACACAGTTTTGTTTCCCAATACATTAGTCTTTTTCTTTCCTTCTATTTTTTTCTTTTCCTTCAAATGTTGAAAATAAGAGAAAAACAATTTCTTCTTGAGCTGGCCTATGAAAATCCAGAGCAAATGCAGTAAACGTTTCGCAGGGTGATTATCTGAACAATCTCACTTTTCCATTTCAGTTCGTTCCTTGTGTGCTGCCAAGTGAAGTGGGAAAGGGAAGGATCCTTCCAGGGGAAAGAACACAGCAGGCCCTGTCCAAGGTTCTAGCCCAGCTTCCCACCAGCAGCATTCCCCTACACCCTCCCACTGCATCCAAAACTTACACTAGAGCCATCTCAGAAGTGTCTTTAGGCCGTGCTGTGGTTTCAAGACATACAACTGACACATGGTTAGACTCTTTGTCCTGGGATTCAGAAGCAGCATTTATTTGTTGTGGGTTTAGCTTCCTAAGACGTGGCAGTGCCTTTCTCCAGTGAGCTGGCTAGGGATGGGCAAAGGATGAAGAACAAAAAGTAGGGCATATTTCATCCTCCAGTTTCTACTTCATCACCATTATGGGTTTTTTGGATATTGTTAGATTCAAAACAAGGAAAAATCTAGACCAACTCATCATAGCTGTCTGTCATGAGCTTACTTTTGGGCCTGGGACACAAAAATCCTTTCAGTGATTGAATTTTCAGCAGGGCAAATCTTCCTGGAGGCAGCCCTCTCCTAGTCTGGAGAGGGCCCTGATATTGCTTCCTCAGCTGCCCACTGCTGTTTCTACCCAGCAGATCCTTGGTCCAGTACTGCTCCCTTGTTCTTCCAAAGCCACCATGAAGTTCTAGGCATGCATCCTCCTCTCTGCTGAAGTCTCTACCTCTTTACCTCACAAAGTGTCTGTACTTCTCTGAACAGAAAGGTCCTACATCTGCACAGGTCCTAACAGCTGAAATAGAGACTGCTACCATCCCATCCTCACCTCCTTCACCAGATGAACAGAACTGAGGAACCACAGACACCTGAGACAGCTACATCCCACATATATGTGAGCTATTGAACAAATACATTCTGGGAAGGAATTAGCTTCAGATTACAACAATCCAGCTGTGGACTCTGTCATGCCACAGGTTCCTTCTTTCTCTGGAACCAGACACTCAACAAGACATGACCCACTCCTAAGTTGTCTGTCTCATCATTGACCTTGCTTTGATCAAGATGTTACACTGGATAATCTCTTGAAAGTCCCTTCCAACCTAGATCATCCTATGGTCTCATAATGCAGCTGTAATGAAGTTTCACTGAAGTGCACAGGAAGACTATTGGACTACTTAATGCAGGCAACTACAATCTACCTACAAGGAAAGAGGGAAGAGCAAGGAAAAAGTGTCAGGTCTGAGTTTTTTCTTTGCGTTTCAGAGTGGTGGTTTGGAATTGTCTGCATCCATAGGAGACTACACGGAACAGCAGTTTGTCCTGAAGACTGTAAAGTTCAAGTACATTTGTGGCTTCGCTGAGGCTTTCTACCAGTGCTTTGTAGTTTCCAGTAGGTCCTGAGTAAGTCCACACACCACCACAAGGATATGTGAAAGGTTATTTGTTGCTAACTAGGCCTTCTGTTCAGTGGAGTATCTGTTGTGTAATTAACTTGTGCTTTGGGAGAATGGCCAGTTTATATGAGACTAGCAATTGCCAAGGTTTCTGGGGCATTTCATTCCCCGGCTCCTTGCAAAGCTCAGCTTTTATATATAAAGTGCATAGTCAGATTCCAGTACTTCCCCTGCATTGTGTTGGTCTTTCTGGGAAGTTTGCGAGGAGAGGAAGCAAAAAAATTTTTACTACTGGGAGTGCCAAGTATTGCTCAGAATAACAGATTTCATTGGTGGCAACAACCACAACCAACTTTTCTTTCCATAGCCTGGGAAGGGATAAACTTGGCACAGCCTATAGGCAACTTAACCATGATAATTTTGCTGCTTGAAACAACACCTAACTTTGTATATTCTTTGAACCAGCTCAGCTAGAATTTAATCTGTGTTTCTTTATAACTGAGTCACACCATGCTGTTGATCTGACCGTTCATTAACGGAGGATATTTCATATAAGGCCAAAGCAATGTGAGTCTGTTGTAGGCTGGTACAGTGAGAGTCAAGGTGTTTGTGTAACGAAAGGCTTAGTAGTTTGTAGCTAGTCCTCAAACATACACATTGCTTGCCTAATTATGTGGCCTGAATATTTATATTTATAAATACTTGTTTAATAATTAGTTTGTGCGACCAGATCTATGCTCATAAACAATGTCTACAGTACTGGAATTTAATTTTCTCTGTTGTTAAGTTGCCAGAATAGCCCATAGCAGAAACTCATGTCATTTAACACCCTGCCAATTCATGGCATGATTTGAGAGTTTGAATATTGCTGGTACCATACGTAGTAGGTAATCTGCACACATTCATTCTGTTTTGGAGGCCAGATTTGAGTTGCCCAGATGAAGGCTACTCTGTGGCACCTGGCTTCAATAGCCAAGGCCCTCATACATTGAATATTTGAGTGCAGACACAGCCCATCTATCTTTAAAGAACTTAGCAGGGGCATAATTTTAGTTGGAGATTCTTGGAAAGGCATGATAGAGATAAATGAGATTAAAAAGGTTGACTTGACCAGCACACCTCTTTGTGTACCCACACCCATAGAGGACAAGGAAAGAGTGGATGACTGCATTTCATATATATGTATCAAATTGACATAGCTGAGAAGATTATAGAATCATAGAATAAAACAATGTTTTGGGTTAGAAGGGACCTTTCAAGGTCATCTAGTCCAACCTCCCTGCAGTGAAGAAGAAGATCTTCAACCAGACTTTCCCCATCTTTCTGACAGCCCCCTTTAAGTCCTGAAAGGCCACAATGTCTCCCTGGAGCCTTCTCTTCTCCAGGCTGAACAAGCCCAACTCTCCCAGCCTGGCCTCCTAGCAGAGGGCTTCCAGCCCTGCCATCATTGCTGGGGCCTCCTCTGGCCCCGCTCCAGCAGGTCCATGTCTCTGCTGTGCTGAGGACTCCAGAGCTGCCCCAGCACTGCAGGGGGGTCTCACAGAGCGGAGCAGAGGGGCAGGATCCCCTCCCTCGCCCAGCTGCCCACGCTGCTGGGGATGCAGCCCAGGAGGACATTGGCTTCTGGGCTGCAAGGGCACAGTGATGGCTTATCTCCAGCTTTTTACCCTCCAGCACCCCCAAGTCCTTCTACACAGGGCTGCTCTCCAGCCCTTCATCCCTCAGCCTGTGCTGATACCAGGCATTGTCCTTACCCATGTGCAGGACCTTGCACTTGGACTTGTTGAACCTCATGAGTTTTACAAGGGCCCACTTCTCAAGCCTGTCCAGGTAAGCTCAAATAAGATAGATCCTTTCCTGGGATTAAATACTTGAAGAGAGCAGATCAGAGAGGGATCAAAGTGGGGAGGCATGTGAAATAACAGTGGTAGAAACCTCCTCCATTATACACTGCCAACTATCTGCTGTGGACTTGAATATACCTCATGCTTACTAGGATGGAACCTCCTCTTTCCTATCCATTTGCATAGCTCTCCTTAGCCTTTTTTTTTTGACGTTTCTTTTCTTCTGCTGCACTGTGTTTGCTGTTGAGACGATGATGGCTGCAGGCTGTTCCCAGGTTGTCCCTCCTTTTCCCTGGCCAAAGCAGGAGTCAGCAACAAGCACCTGAATTAAATTCTCTGGTTGGTATTGGCTGTGTTCATTTCCTTTCCTAGGATGTGGAGCAATCGATTACCTCATCACTGAGCAGAAACAGCCTTGTTGCAGGATTTACACAAGCAAACCTTTCATAATGCCTGTAGGTATTAATGTTCAGGAGAAAGAGCCAAAGTTTTCTTAGATTTTCCCCCTGTATTCCATGTCCTCGGGGGTATTCTGATACTCACGGAATGGAAAGATTGAGGCCTCCAGAAATATGCAGTCCTCTTTGCTGCAAAGTCATCTTCCCAAAATCAGGTTACTGGGGCGTGGGAAGGAGAAAACACCCATTTTAGAGAGTGGGGTTTAAGATTTAGGGTAATTAGAGGCTTGAGGAAATGAGCAGAAATCTTTAAAGGACAAAAGTAATTTAAAGATTTGCTGTGGCCACCTCTACTAAATGGCTGTAGGCTGGCACTGTTCCTTAGCTAAGCATCCACCACCTTTCTTTCTTTCATATTTCACTTTAATTTTCTTGTAGTATAAATTGAGTGGGTCTGGATTAAAAGTTGAAAGAAATTAAACCCTTCATTTCATGCATTTTGGGAAATCACAGTGTTCTTCTCCAGAGGCGTGATTCAGCGCTGCCTTTTTGTTTGCATGATCATTTCTAGATATCTTTGTGGTCCCTTCCAACCCAAACCATTCTATGATTCTGTGATTTGTGTCAGAGCAAAATCAGTGTGTGATGCTGCTAAATACTACATAAATGGCATAGAAAAATTACACTCACAAGATCCCTGGAAGCAACATCTATAGTGGTAAGGAGTTACCAAGTATTTCTTAAAACCACCACAAGCCTGGATGTCCTACGAGGTGGATCAAACAGAATGTCTTACTGTAAATATAGCTCTAACCATTAAACATATTACCTCCCAGGAATATATCTGCTATCACCTTCAGAGAAGAGTGATCTTACAGTTCATAGTTTGCTGCAAAGTCAAATGATGTAGGACTTCTTTTCTGAAAAAGTTTCCCTTGAAGAAGAGTAGACAAGCCAAACTCTTTTGTGAGTCCCTCAGCATGAAGAAGACAAAGAAGAAGAAGAAGAAGAAAAAGAAGAAGCTGGCAGGATTGTTTGAAGAAAGAGGGAGCTAGCAAAACACCTCAGCCTTTAGGGTAACCTCATTGATGAGTTACCTCCAGTAGGATGCAGGACTGTTGAAGCATGCAGCTTTTGCAGAAGCTTTTCTGTAGAAGACATGATTTTAATTAGGGCCATTGATAAATGAGTGCATCAATAAATATAACTGTAGCTCTTCCTTTCCTCATGACGCTACCCATCTTGAACACACCTTAACCTCTCTTCTAAGAGAGACTCTCTTAAAAAATGCAGGTTATCTCATCTTCTGCTCTCTCCCCATACGATTTATTTGAAACATCGTATCTCCCTCTTTCCAATCATAAAGAGAACCTCCCTTTAATAATTTATTTCTTCTTAAACTATCTCAAAGTCAACTTCATCAAGTGCTCAGAGACCATAGTCAAGTGAGGCATCCTTTAATTCTTTTTCTTCTAGCATCCTTAATTCAGGCTTGCAAAGCCTGCTTGTGCAGAGCTGTTCCATGAAACTAATGCTCACTAAGGCTTGATGATCCTCTTCCCTAAGTCCTATGTATGGTTTCTCCTTCTCTGTGTTACCTCACCTAAGTGTGAGCACAATATGAATAAAAACACAGCTGAAGTGCCAAGAGATATTTATAATCTCTGTGAAGTTCCCAGTTTACCAAGAAAAAAGTTCTTGATATGCTTATGAATCCCCATACTCTACACAACCTACTAACCCAAATCTTTGTGAGACCTTTCACATTTTGCCTAACAGCTTCACCAGGCACAAGGCAAAAATTAATTGGCTTCTACAGTTTTATTCATCTGCTAGTTTGTACATCATGACAGGAAGCTCATTTGCTGAGCTGTGGAGATCTGCTAAATGAAAGACCTGCTTCTTTGCTGCCTTGGTGAAATGCTAGAACCTTTCCAGCTTGGGCTAGTGTAAACAGCTTGACAACCACCATTTCTACTGGCACTCTGGGAACTGAACAAGTGGCCTCTAGAACTAAACCCAGTAATTACTACAAGCTGAGCTCATGCTCCCCAGGTAGAATTCTAATGAACGCACACTCTCTTGAGTATCAGACCTCAGTAAAGAGGTATATGACGCACTTAGCAACAAGATACCAGAAGGAAAAATGGTGAAAGGGAAAGATGACTAACAACATTTTCTTTTGCTTTGTCACATTTAGGGGACTAAACTACTGCTGTGTTGGAGGTGCACAGGTGTTTTCTCTATGTAGGGAAGATGAAGAACAGGTCTAGTATCATAAAAGAACAACCAATTAATCGACGTTGAGTGTTTTATGTAAGTATTAAAGTTTTAAGTGCTTCATATTTGTGGGGCTTGTTATTCCTGGATATTCCTTCCAAACCTGTTGAGAGACATGAAGCAAATTTCTGGAAAGTTTCCCTAGATTTCCTTAACGTAGAGCAAACCTTGTTGTGTGTCTGCTTGGCTTCAGTATCCTGAAGATCCTGTGCTGTAGCAACATGAAAGGTGACTGGATTCCAACAACCTCTCATGTTTGTTGAAGGTTTGGGACTGACACACCCATCTGCCTTGACTTAGTTTTTATTCATCTCTCCCTGCATGTTACACCCACCTCTTGCATTACACTCCCTGTATAGACCAATATTGCTTTAAAAATGAACATTTTTTTAAGATATACAGAATGTGTTTTCATTTTCTCTTTTCTCCAGTGACACTCATCAGACATAGACTGGCGTGCCTGCATCTCTTGAGACCAGAGAGCTATGCAAGAAAACCCCAAAATGAGTAAGCCTAAGCCCACCCAAAAAGTGAGGACTGATATTTATCTCCTGCTGATTTGAGGTGAAGTGGAAGCCAGTCCACCAAAATGAATTACAACTTATCAAAACGGCAAAGTCAGAACTGAGGCTCTATCTCCAAAATGAAGGCTGCAGACACGGCTACCAATTGCAGAAGTAAGAAGAAGGACTGTATTTTCCAAATGAAATGAAGACGGTTGGACTTTGATGATCTTAGAGGTCTTTTCCAACCTTAATGATTCTATAAAAAGGTGGAGACCTTGATTCAGTTGCCTCAACAGAGGTATCTGTAATGCTCTATTGTACTTGACTTGGCCTTCAGCATCTGGTTTCAGTCCCTGCATCTGTCAGTGTACTATGACCACATCCATACTCCCTGCTGGGATTAAATGTAGCTATAGACTACTCTACTTTTCCTACTGTCTAAGGAAATGAGGACATGGATCATAGAGTGTGATGTGTGGACCAGGACTTTAGGTCACACCTTGGAATGTGCCAATTGTATTTTTGCCATCACCTGGATGACCAACTTAGTAAATTGCAGGAGAAAGACTTGTTACTTATCTTCCAAAGGTTAATAAATATCTTTATTGGGTTACTTTTGTTTTTATGTTTATATATTATGATCACAGGTTTTTCCTCCTTTCTCATAGGATTTCAGGAAGCAGGTTTGGTTTAGAGGATTGGTTAATAAAGTTTTATAACATTTTTAGAGTCTTTTTTTCAGAAACTACAAAGTCCACAGAGTTTGAAAAATTGAAAGAAAAGAGAAAATAATTTAATATTGCAGCTACAGAGAACCCACATCTATACCCAGAATTATAATATGTTGATATTGTGTGACTTTAAACTTTTTTTTTTCCAACACCAGATTCTTGCTAAAGATTTACTTCATGGAAGCATCAAGAACTCCTACCAGTTGTTGTATTCGGGGAGATATGCTCTTGAAACAGCGCTGAACAATGACAAACCTTTTGAAAAATTAAGTTATCACCTACATACAAACACCTCAAGTAGAGAGGCTAGTGGTATTAGTATCTCTCTTGAGTCAAAGAAGAGAGACACAGACCTCAAAATCAATCCAATTTAGGCTGCGGAGAGTCATATAACCCTCAACTCATCTTTGGAAAGCCCATCAGGTTCCTAATTTAGGTAAAACTGTTCAGAGTGGGTTCATTCTGGTCAGTGCACTTCTGTGCACTGGAACACCATCGTCTGTGCTCTTAGAAAAGGCCCTGGTGTGATTTTAGCCCAGCTACTGCTCTCCAAAGCAGTTCATCATGGTTCAGGTGTCGAGAACCAAGGACCATTTCCAGTCAGAAGTTGTACTCAGCTGCAAGACTTTAGGACTGAAGATGCTGCCATATTGTCATGGTCATGTCATGGTTTGCACTGCTGATTAAACCAATTAAGGTGCTGAGGGGGGAAAAGAAATACAAATCAAAACCAAGACAAAAATCCTTCATGCTTTGCTATTATAAGGCTCCAGATGAGCTAAACTCACTTCTGCCTTAGTGAGAAGGGTCTCTGCAGATTTCCTTGAATAACAGCTAAAATCAGGAGCTCAGGTTGCAGTAATTGTGGTTTTATCTTTTGAGTTTCTGCTTCTTTTGAGGACTCCCTTTCACAGAGCTGGTCAAAAACCATTCCTGCTGAAACATTTTTCTGACAGGAAATGTGGATTTTATCTAAACTTTCCATAGAAAATATCATTAGTGATTAAATATTTCGATATTCCAGTTGGACTTTTTTGACTTCTCAAATATTTCACTTGAGCCAGAGATTTAAATACTCCCTAGGGCAGAGATTATCCTCCTGTCATTTATTTTTACAGCACCCCAGCAAGTCTCTGATGAGAATCATACAAGCATTTAGGTTGGAAAAGATCTTTAAGATCATTAAGAAATTCTCAGCCGCAACAGAATGTCGGCAACAAGCACCAGCAGATGATTGCATTTCTCTGCAACGAGCCCCAAGGAGACAAAAGATTTAAAGATGGATTATCCAAGGAGTAAGATTTAGGCCTCTACTAAAATTCCAAGTTAAGGACTCTTTTGCCTGTACTTAAGGTGGGATAATCCTCGTCCCAATCCAAGCATGTTTTAACTAATTCAGCTGAGGTGTTTACTCTCTCTAGAGACAATCTCTGCCTAAGTAAGACTTTGAGGTCTGCATTTTAAGCACTTGAATTTAGCAGTGCTGAATCCTTGCCTTCAGTTCCTTTGAAACATCTCAAACCAAGATCAAATTTTAAGTTAGCCAGTCCTAATGACTAAAGCCTGAGAGATGGTCACACACAAACAATATCAGCAGATTCCCAGACGTAGATGTCCATGAACATCTTGTATCGGTGCATTTCTTTTTGTGTAGCTGTGTTTTACGTGGTGTTTCTCACTACCTCAACTCAAGAGAGTGAATATGTTGTATGTTGCCTTCTGGTTTGTAAAGGTTAGGAGTTGAGTGTAGCTTTAGCATTCAATCCACGTCTTGCTTTATGTGTTTTTAGCTCACAGCTTCTCCTGCTTCGATGCAGAAATTGAGATAGTCACAGTCACATTAGAACATTTAAAGTCTCTGTCAGATTAGTGGCTTGTTTAATTCACTCTGGTTTCAAGCACCTAAGTGTAGACAGGGTTTTACAGTATCCCACCCATGCTGGCATGTTCTTCCCACGTCAGTTAAATAGCTGCGCGTGAAGCCAGGTTTTCTTTAAACATCATCTATAATTATTTTGTATGAGTTCTCTGTTGCCTGAAAAATCCTCTCTCATTCTTCCATTATTTTTTTACACCCTCTCCTCTTTTCCTGACGTATTGTGTGTAATGGATGCAGCCCAGACCAGAACAGGAAGCCTCTTTTGCATGTCTCCAGCCAGGCTTAGCATACCCCCCATTGGATTGCAAGAGGCTGGATCCCCCACCTGGGTGTATTAATAATATTATGAAGGGAAAGCTCTATACTGCTGTGACATACAATACAAAGGAACCTTGGCACATCAGGAAGTGGAAAGGCAGTTTTGGCACCAGCCTTGGTAAAAACATGTCACATTGCTGTCTGTAGCTCAGCCTCATACCCAGACAGTGAAGACCTGAAATCATATCTGTGTTTGTCTGGCTAGAGCTTCAGGCATGCCGTGTATTTAATGTGGATGCGGTTAGAGGTGAGGATAACAAGCAACTGCTTCAGATGTGCTCACCTCTATTTTTCTGCCATTTGCGAAAGGCTTTTTGCATCAACACTGCCGATTTCAAAGAAGGTTTGTCAAGGTCTAGGATGGGGTTAGCCACTGGGTGAATAGCAGACACTCTCTATTAGCCCCTCTCCATGCCCAAGGGGGAAAAGAAAGGGAATAAGAGAGAAAGACTTATGGGATGGAAAAGAAAGCTAAAACAGCTTTAATGAAAGTAATAATTTAAAAATGGGATATATACAAATACGTATAAACCCAATATCAAACCTAACCCCCCATGATGACAATTGCATCAATGTCACCACTGATGCTGTGGAGCAGCCATTGGGGAAGTCCCATCCTGGACTCAGTCAGGAATTGGATTCAGGAGCTGGCTTCTGGATCTGGATTCAGGAACACATGGATGGGGATAGAAGGCAGAAGAATGGACAGCATTCTCCTTGGCCACTGGAGAAGAGGCTTGACCCTTGTGATCCCTCAGCTTTATACTGAATATGACATATATGGGATGGAATCAATCCCCTGGTCAGTTCAGGGTCCCCTCTCCTGGCCGCTCCTCCCCGCAGGTGCAGCCTTTTACTTTCTGCACCCCCGATGTGGTACACAGGATTTAACAGTGACTTTAGTCTGCGCAGAAGTAAGTCTAAGCAAGAGCCTTTCTGCATACACCAACCCTTGGTAGTAACTCTAAACATTGAGCATTATCAATGCTAGAAGCAGACAGTGTGGAAATCTGCCATTAACTTCAGAGTGCAGTTACAGACTGAGCAGAAAAGCAAAATCACTGAACAGAATTAGTTCTTTTCTAGCTCAAACCAGGACACCAACTTACAGCAATCCAACGGAAATGAGGTTAAAACTCTTGAACTAGAGGCTCAGAATTTTAGAGATGTAAAGCTGTCTGTATTAGATACTCGCCATCCTATTACTTCGCCTGTTCTCAAGCATTTCATGTTCCTTAGTGGCCATTGAACCAGTCTTGTGAAGTAGGTTGACAGCATCATTTTCTGACCAAAAAAAGATTTTAAAAGTGGTAGTGAGCCTAAAGATGGGAACCTGGGACGGCCATCCCAGTGCCTGTACATTGAAACCTCACTGAAAATTTTAGAGAGTTAGTAGCTATGGGAATATGGCAAAGCAGTCTTTTCTTTCAAAGGTAAAATGAGGTTATGCTCAAATAACACTCATTGGCAGAACTGTTTAATGGAAGTTATGTGTTTATCTACATGTATTTGCCCATATGCATGGGTCTGTCTGCATGTTAGATGTTCTAACACCCTCCACCCAATGAAGCCCAAACTTTTCATACTGCTGTCAGTGTTCAGAATTTCTATTTGACTAACAGACATCCTTATTACCTATGTGTAGTTGAGAAAAGTACTAGTGAGGTAATAAAAATGAGTGACAAGCTGCTAACCACTCACTGTGGCCTAGAAGACAGTTGGTGGTTTACAGATGACAAGTTATTTTTCCTTAATCTAAGCTATAATTATCCACACAAAAACTAGCTTTCAAAGCTAGAGGACGGACTCTCATTCACTTTGACTTAGAAAAGTTTCGTGGGAAATAATATTTCACAGCATAATTTCTATTTGAAGAAACTTTATTTTTAAGTGTGGAGTTCTTTTTCTTTTTAATAAGTAACTTTTTAAGAGGCAAATATTTGTAATTAGACGAAAAAGTCTGGTTTCATTTCAGGATGCTGATTAGAAAGGGAAATTTTCAAATTTCCCACCATAAATATTTGGTGAGAAGCTTTTGCTTTTTCAGCTGAGAAGTCAAAGACTGAACCTTTATTCTCATGAAACGATTTCATTTCTAGTGGGGTGATCTTATATTAAGTCACAGCACTGTCAGGATCCAGCAATCACATGAATTAGCAAGTGGACAGAACCACATGTCTGTGGTACTCTTGGTTGGCCTGGACCACACGCTATGAACCAATGGTCCGTATGGAAATAGGTAACTACAGTCCTCTTAGTTGCTTCTGTATGTCTCTACCTGTTGAAGGAAATAGATGTCTCAGCTCATACTTGACTTGGGTAAGTCATGAAATCTTTGTAAGGCAGAGCTGTAGCCTCTGTGCTTTAAGGAGCAGAGCAAGCATAGGCATAGTGGTGAAAGATTCAGAATTTATGGGGATGGGATTTATGTGATTATCTGGCATTTGACACTTTTGAATATACCACCCCTGAATTGAGGTTTTGAGAAGCCCTTCTACCAAAGCTGCTGTGAAACACAGGTGGATGACAGCGGGGCGATAACACTGATTTCTTTTTCTTTCTTTCTTGACACAGCGAACTGTGCATTAGAAGCTAAGAAGTTCCTCTGACCCAAACAGCCACACGAAGCTTTCCTTCCCGTCAGAGCCACTCCATCCACAAGAGTAGCACGGTGATGAAAACTGCCCCTGCCTGAAGGGTAGAAAGAGGCAGAATTTATAACCCATCATAAATAAAGCCTTGTTAATTTTGTCCACTTACATGTGTTTTTCATCGCAGCAGATTCATCGAATGGCACATTTCATGGTGTAGTTTCTCAGTCCAAGGGAAACCATGTTTAATGTAGTGTGTTAAATAAAGTGTTTCTCTGGCTCATATTTCTCATTTCTTTCCAGTTCATGCCAGTTGGAATGGGCTGGGTACTAGAAGTCAGATTGGCAAAGCCTGTTCACGCTCTACAAACAGCTTTTCTTAAGAGCTACTCCAAAGTTGTCAAGATCCAAAATGAACCTTCTTCAAGATCTAGACTATGGGGTTAAATTTCTTTAAATAAGAACAATCCAGCTTATTTCTTTTTCTTTCTTTCTTTCTTTCTTTTTCTCTTTATCCCACTTTTTATTCTTTTATTTAACTGCCTTTTGGCCCTAATTAGAATCATAGAATGATTTGGGTCTTTAAAGATAATGTAGTTCAACCCCCTTGGCATGGACAGGGACATCTTTCACTAGATCAGGTGGTTCAAAGCCCCATCCAACCAGATCTTGAACACTTCCAAAGATGGGGCACCCACATCTTGTTTGGGCCAACAATTACAATCTTCTGGTTCTGGAAGATTACTAGATTACTAACACATTCCAGTCACACAAGCTGATCTTGCCTTTAAACCGAGGAGAAACATTATGCCTAAAGCAAGGAAGCCTTGAGTCCAGTAGTTGTGCTTTTATCTCTGGGCACAGATGACAGTTATAACTGGGAAGAAAAAAAACAAAACAATACACAGACAAAATGTCCATGAAACTCATCATGATATTTCTCTGAACTGAAACACCCCTTCTACAAGGACAGGCTGAAAGGGTTGGGGTTGTTCAGCCTGGAGAAGAGAAGTCTCCAGGGAGACCTTATTGCAGCCTTCCAGTATCTGAAGGGGGCCTACAAGAAAGCTGGGGAGGGACTTTTTGTGAGGGTTTGTAGTGATGAGGGGTAATGGGTTCAAACTGGAAGAGGGAAGATTTAGATTAGAAATTAGGAAAAAGTTCTTCACTATGAGGGATGCTGAGACGCTGGGACAGGTTGCCCGGGGATATTGTGGATGCTCCATCAATGGAAGTGCCTGGAAGGCCAGGTTGGATGGGGCTCTGAGCAACCTGGTCTGGTGTGAGGTGTCCCTGCCCACGGCAGGATGGTTGGGACTAGATAATGTTTAAGGTCCCTTCCCACCCAAACCATTCTATGTTTTTATGATTCTATGATAAAAGTTTAAATAGTTTTGTAATTGTAAATATCCATTTTCATCATTTATTATTAAATTACAAATTATTCACTCTTTCTTCCACGATGTTTGCACAACACCTACCTAAAGGGGAATCCACTTCCACTTAGTCCTTTAGATCCAGTTTCAATACAAATAATGAGTTATTTGAACAATGCCATTTGGCTTTTTCCTGGGAAGATGCCATGAGGAAGAGCCGCATGTGATAAATCCTTTTGCAGTGTCAAGCCTGGGCTCTCCTGAGTGAGAAATGACAGCAAATGGTGTCCTATAAAGCGAGGCGGTGATTGGTTTTCCCAGCCAGCAGAGCTCCACGATAACAAAATAAGCATGGAGATGTTATTGCATGAGTGCTCAAGGCCTGTGTGTGGCCGAGGCCACCTTGGTAAGACTTTCCACTGAGTCTGGCACTGGGGGTGTGTGTGGTTTGCTTGAATAATGGAGTGTTGGTGGAGTGAGGTGGCGATTAACTAATCTGGAGTGTGTCTTCAAAGGGAATGACTGTTCAAAGGAGACACGTACAGGGAGAAGGGAGATGGAGCTGAGAGAAGAAGAGCAGAAAGGAAGGAGTTTCTGAATGAGACAAGACTAAATTATCAGAATGTTCCCTTCTGGCCTCAAAATGGCATCTCTGGGACAGGCAGAATCACAATAAAAGGCTATTTAAAGACATTTTGCTGATACTGTCACACCTCCTGGGATTTAGTCAGTACTTCTCCCTTTATATCTTTGTTTAGTAGACACACTGTTGGTCTGCAGCACGCTGATCTAACTGGAAACCCTTGATATTTGTTGCCGTTAAGACAGCATGGAGTATTCTGAGAAGAGTTTCTGGAAAAAGGAGGACAGTTTTCTTAGGAAAAAATATAAAAATAAGGAACCCATCAGTGTTTCTTTCCCTTTTCTGAAAACATTTTCTGATTAAAAATCGAAGCTCAAGCCTGTATTAGCTTCTCTGTCTTCTTAGCTCAGTCAGTTAACATCATCCTGGTTCAGTGAAAAATTCTCTGTGTGTGTATGTTTATTTATTGTTTTGGAAAAAAAGCTTGGGTCTCAGATTCTATATCTTAATTTCATCCAGGAGAAATGACTATAATCACAGAATGAGAACAGTAGAGGTTGTAAGGGACCTCTGGAGATCTGCAATCTATAGTTATTTGGAATGAAGCCAGGATATTTTTCTAAACTTTTCTTGGTGTGAAAACAAGAGATAATTTCTCCTTCAGGACAGAAGTGACATTTGCTCTCTTCTCGTCCTCAAGGACCTCTCTTGGTCTTCACAAACCTTCAAAGATAATAAAGAACTGCCTTGCAATGTAGTCAGCCAGCTTCTTTAGCATTTGTGGGTGTATCCGATAAGGTCCCGTGGACCCTTCTCATAGAAACCATGGTATAGAAGACCATCATGGTAGATGCCTAGATCATTGATTGCAATTATGTTAGGGAATTTCCCTGCCTAACAACCAGACTCAGAAACACAGCGAGATTCCCACTTCCACCAGTCTAAATCTGAGCCATTAGTTAATTATTTAGCTTTCCTTATTAGCATAAAAGAAGCACTATCCTAGGCTGGCCAGAAGATGTGCTAGGAGATTTATCATTTCATGGATCTGGTTCTTTGGGCTGGACTGCAGCTCTCTTTTTCCTTTTCCATCCAACCAGATCTACATTCACCTTAGTGTCATTGATGCAGTTATTCCCACATGTCCCTGTGAAGAAGTACTTGCTCAGCCTCACCCAAGATTAACTTAATATTATGACCTCCAGCTATTTTTCCTTTACTAGCTCAAGTCTTGATGAACATAATCATCAGCAGGGGCATCAGGTGTATTTCATAGGTATCATAGATATGTACTAGACAAGGTGAAATCTCAAGGTGCCTATTTCTTTTCATTCCCCCAGGCAGCTCAAATACTAATATTTGCATCTGATGAGACAAAATCCACCTACTATGCTTATAAGTAGGTCTGTGGTGTTCATTCCTTAGCACAGTAGCTCTGAGACAAGAGTGATCTTGAATAACAGTCTCAATACCTTAAGCACATAAAATGCTCCTCAATCCCACTATGTTATTTAATAGGAAGAGAAAAAGTTCATCATAATTAGACTACATGATCTGTCATGGCCAAACTTAAAAAAATTTCTAGAACTGGAGGAACAGCAACAAAACGCTCAACTTGGAGGATGACAGAGCTTATATCTTCAGCAACTATGTAGATGACACTAACACAGAGTGAGAATGGCTGAGCTTCTCTTCATGCAGACTTTGATAAACTTGAGGACTACACCTGCAGAAACCTCATGAGATTTAATAAAGGACCAAAACAAAGCGTTGTTATGAGACAGGATCACCCCATGCCTCAACCAAAGCTGGGAAGTGACTGATCAAGTAGAGGTCCTGCTGAAAAGGACCTGGAGGTCCCAGTGGACGCAAAGTTAACAGTGAGCCAACGGTATGATTTCACTGCAAGACAAACTGAGTACCGAGCAAATCTCTTTATTTGGTGCTGGTGAGGCTACGCCTGAGCTACAAGGTGAAGATGAAAAAAAAATCTGGGCTTGTTTATTCCTGTAAGGAGGTGGCTAAGGGGTGGGGAGTGGGTCTAGTTAAAGTACTCATTTTGAAGCAGCATTACAAAGAAAACAAATAGAAACCTTTCTTGGTGATGTTAGATGGAAAAACAAAGGACAATCCCTACAAAGAGTAAGCTGAGACATTCAGTTTGGACACAAGGGGAAACTTTTGCCTTAGGAGAGTAGTTCAGCACTGGAAAAGGTTGCTTGGAAGATCTGTGGAAATTCCATTCTCAGAGATTTTCAAGACTAGACTAGAAAATATTAAAGCTTGAACTGGTTATCACTTGGTTTCACCTGAAGAAGTTTGGGCGAGACACCTCCAGTTGCACATTCAAACCAACACTTCTGTAATTCCATAATTCAAGAGACACAGGGAAAGTCGATTCAATTTGCAAAAAGTCACGAAGAATTAATTCTAGGATTTTTGGAAGAGATGAGAGAGCTAAGATCTCAGCTCCTCTCTTCAGTTGTTTAATTTCCATGGGTTCTTGTGAAAATCCCACCCACTAAGCCTGCAGAATTATGGTGAGATTTTCCACCTGATCCTAGCAAAACATGTGCCTAAACCCCACCTATATCCAATGTCAAGTAGATACATAATTTCCTTTGAAAACCTCAGCTGGCATCCATGGCTACATATATACAGTGCACCCTTGGTCAACTGCTTATAAAATATGAGCATGAAAAGGAGAGCAAGCTTTACAGGATGACATGTGGTTTCTTTAGTTCCAAAAAGATTCAGGACTGTGAGTCCTTGGAGAACCAGTGTCTGAGAAGAAATCAAGGAGAACAAACACCATAGGAAAATTGTATCTGTAGTATCTGGAGAGGAAGAGAAGAAGAAAAGCTATCACTGATCTGTAAATCATCAGTCTTTGCCTTACTTGACATAGTACCTCAGTCACAAGAAAGTAAAGATGGTGATTCAGGAACAGCTTAATCCTCCTTTCTCTCTCTTTAAAGAAAAGGTTGTCTTTCTCTCTCTTCCTATCTTTCTCTCATTTCCTCACTTTCTCCCTTGTTCTCTTTCGCAGGTCTTATGCCATGAAGTGTGATGACCTGCCTGCAGCCATTTTTCCCCAAGAGTCAATAACAAGATCCTTTTCAGGATGACTATTATTTACGTGGCCACCAGTCATGCGAGAAGCGAGAGGAGCACACAAGTCCGTATTCATGAGATGGAGAATCGTGTTTGAAATAGCTAACTGCTGAGAGAGGGCAGGTGTGCCTTCAGCTCCGACACCTGGTCTGACCACATCAGTAATTAATCATTGGAGGGTGTAATCTAAGGCTTTTAATGCCCTCCCAGCTCATCATTATTGAATTGAAAATTTGTGATACTGAGCTGGATCCTGAAGAAGACAACATGCCAGCTGTCTGGAAAGTAAACACCAAAATCTCTGTGACATTTCAACAAACACATGTAAAAGCAGGAGCAAAGGAGCAAAGATCACACTGAGACATGAGCCACTTTCATGAGACATCAGCCACCTTCCCTGTAGGGCTGAGCATAGGATCAGACCTCCCACAATAAATACTTATTGTTTCCAGGGCTTGAAAATTCAGTTGTTAAAATCTGTATGATGGGCTTTCAACATCTAAAATAATAATAA
>VZZY01018747.1:971-12763 GCA_013400335.1 Eurystomus gularis | reverse complement strand
AATTTTTTCCAACAGACCAAAAAAAAAAAAAAAAAAAAAAAAGCAGAACTCCATGAAACACTTTCTTTCTAATTGTAAATATTTACACTTCTTAAAACTGGTAATCTCTTCTGTCTAAAGCTGTGTGTTATTTTAACATAGCAGAGTGTAATGTAATGAAATACACTACCACAGTATTATAAAAATTGTATTTGCTCAATTATGTATGGGTTGGTCACAGTCTTTTCACAGTGCTTCTCAGCCCTACATCTTCTTTTATTAGTTTTTACGATCTCCTAGTGCTAAAAAAGAGTGGTTTCATTTTACTGATGTTTTGCAGGTTGGGAAACTGAGGCAAAGTCCAGGAATAACTTTTAAGTAAGATTACTCAGGAACTTGTGGCAGAGCAGCAATTTCAGCCTCCAGTCATCTCTCTGAAGGTCTAGCCATGCTGCATCTGGGATACAGTGATAAGCACACACAAAATCTCCTTTTGCCAGAAAAACCCTGTTGATGTAACCAGGTTTAAGTCAAGGGTGACATCCAGTGGTCAGATGCCTTTTATTTCCAAGACTGTTGTAATTTCTCTGGCTAAACACCAGTAATCTAAGTATAAACTAGATTAATTTAGGGCCTTTTTTTTATTCTCAGCATCTTCTGTGGAAAGACAGATTTTGAAAAATATGCATTGCTCAAAAAACTGTTTAATGGATTATGTCCATGAGTCTATTTTGGCATCAGGACTGCTTTGAAATTCCTTGGTTGCAATAATGGCTTTACATCTCTGCTGATCATAACTTACAGAATGTATTTTTGATTGATGACTGAAGCCTCATAGTGGTAAGATCCTTTTACTGAATGTTTCAGATCTGCTGAAAGCTTGCAGAATGAGATGGGTAGGTGTGTTTCTGTGCATATCTTTATATGCATATTCTAGTACTCCTACTGATCTTTATCTTTGATGCTTCACCTTTTCCATTTTATTATACACTTTGGCAGCAAAAATTCACCTACAGAAAGCTGAAACTTGACTGGAAGTGACCACATATGTCAATAAATCCATTCTGCTGTGGGCAAGCATACTGTCTGATCCTTTTCAAGAATGTCTCACAGAACGAGCATCCAGAAAGAACAGAAATACAGTTCTGTCAAACAGGCTTTTTACTCCTGAGTATCATTAAATACTTCTTCTGCATTCTTTTACTCAGATCTAGTCATTGCCATGTGTATCTCCTAAGATCTCAGTTGTTTTTCCCTTATCAAAATGAGAAAATCTCCACAGATCACATAGATAGCAAAACATGTTCCGAAAATAATGCTAAAACTGGACAGCGGAGGGGACACACAGGAGGGGACAAGACTTAAGATAAATGCTATGTTACACATTGATATTGATCTCTTATCTCTGGGGAGTAAACTGATGACTGAAAATGCATATGGTAAGAGAGGAAAGTGTTATAGAATAGAAGTGAAAAATGAGTTCTGGTATTTTTAGAGCAAGAGAAAAGCTGGCATTAACTTTCCCAGTGTATTTGAAGATAAGGTTTATATGCTTTTTCCTTTCATTCTAGAGATGAGAGATACATTTAACAGCTTTTTATTCTTCATCCCACAGCTGCAAATTAGTGTATAAATTATTGCCTATTACCAGCTGACCTCACAAACTCAATTCCTGTTACAAAAAGCGTTTGGCAAGTTAATAATTCACTTAGTTTCTAATCAATTGACATAAGGTCAGTCAATGAACCAGGTCTAGACTAGAAGATAACAGAGTCATATGATTTAAATAGACTATTTTATTTTAGCAATAAAGTATCTGGGCTGAAATGAAATTACATTTCAAAGAGGTGACATGAGTGTGTTCACTTAGCCCACGCTACCTTTTGTTGAGCTGTACCTTAATATTATATTCTATCTTACAATGAATTGCCAACCAGAATCTTCTTTCTTAGGCGTAAAAAACATAATACAAAACATTGGTCCTGAAGTAATAAGGTATTTTGTGTGTAGCAAAATAATTTTGATTTCTTTTTTAATTATTGTTGTTGTTATTATTATTAAAGATCGCTTCTATTTGCCATATCAATTTGCATTAAAATAGAGGTATCTCTATTTAAGAAATTACTTTCTTTAAAACCCTGTTGTTTGAATTAAGTATGCAGAAAGATGTTCTGCTAAGTAAGACGAGCCAATAAGTATCATTAATGTAGTTTTTACAGTAGGAGTGAAGTCAAATGCTTCATAAAAACAGAGGCATAAGCTTGGATATCTAAATTACTAACATACCTAAATTGATATTCAAAGGGTGCAGTTAAGATATTTGATTTGATTAGTTTAGTTTCTTATGGTTTGGGGAAGGGAGGCGGCTATGACACATTTTAGGAAATTGTTTTGGCTTCATTTGAAGTAATTATTTTTGTTGATCTGCAGAACAGCTGGAGGGGCAATTTGTTTTTTCTGCTTTGGGTAAGTTGCCTGTTTAGAGAGGTGAACACTGGCTAGGATAAATTTATTTTGAAATTTATATTTGTGTATCTATTGGTTTATTCATTTTTTTACTAGCTTCTACTATGTCATAATGGTGATAACAGAAACTACTCCTTTTGTATGTTTTCTAGTCATGCTTTAGCAGTTACTGCCTTTTACATGTATGCCAAGAAAAATCAGTGCCCTTGTTTTTGGAGAGGACTAATGCCCTCAGGAAAGTACAGAAAACAATTCTAGTGTGCTATTTTTATCATAAAGAAAGTTAAAAAACATCACATGGTAAGCACTGATTATTTCTGGCTGCAAACCCAATCTAGCCTTCAAGACTAAAACTTTTTGCTCTTTGCATTTTGTGGCAAAATAGTTGTGTTTCATGTAAAGTAGTAATGATGTAAGCCGAAAAATTGCAATGACAGAAATGTAGTGTTGCATGCAATATTCTATGTTCATAGAGAACCTTTTATCCCCCAAAATGTCAGTGCATTTCCCAAACTAGCTATGTACTAAGGCTATATTCATCACTGAAAGGGGAAAATAGGCATCGTCTGTCATTACTAGCACATATCAAAAGCCAACTCACCAAAATGTAGGCCTTTATCACTGAGGGTGACAGCAGTAAGTTGCTGTAAGTGGCATGTTTGCAGTTGCAAAGAGAGAAAGAAAGTGGTGATAGTTGACTTAGCAGTGCTAAGTAAATTCTCCTTTGTAGTAAAAATACAGTAGAGATTTTTAATATTTGGGATGAGTAGACGTAGGATTACATGGGCAAGTTTTTTCTCTGGTGGGACTGCGGAACTTGATATGACTAATAAAAGGAAAGCAATTAATTATGTAGTCTATGGACTTAGCACTCCACAGACTGAGTGTCATGCATTGAAAATCACTGGGATATATTCAAAGCCTTCCTTTCCAGAGCTGACATTATCTTTCACTATTGATCAGAGAGGCTTAATTCAGACAGAAACACAGATAAATAATTGCACTCACCTCCTTGGTGAACATGTTGTTCTTGTTTTTCAGTACAATTCAGGCAAAGCTTACATATTAAGGTACTCCTCACTTGACTTCGCATGTGCAAAATCAAGAACAGAAGGCAAAGTGTACCTGGGTAGACATCTATGTTTCCTTCCTGCTCCTGAGAGTCGCTGTGTACAAGGGGAGTGTTCTCCCCTTTTTCCTTTAAGCCTCAATGAGATAAAACATCCCCTTCCCTGTTAACTTATTCACTCCATCACTAGTTCCATCTTTGCCTATCCAGAGTCCTCATGCAACTGTCTTCTCCAATCCATTTCTGGTAAAGGTTAACTTTACGGTTGATTTTACTTCTTAAGTGAAATTCTAGTCTCCCTTTTGCTTCCCTCCTGAACTATACTCCAGCAACTTAATAAAGGTAGCTGTGATATGCTATTTCCTTTTCTTTATTATATGCCTGAAAGTCGTTTGGGTTGTGTTTGTGGAAGGAACTGCTCTCACTAGTGCAGAGATGCTGGTTTCTTAAGTTTCAAATCAGTTAAGTCATGAGTTATATAAAAGTGGAGAAGGGAGAAAGGGCTGACTGCATGTTCGGTCAGCTTACATTGTACAACTAACTGCCTCCTGTATAATGTATAGAACCTGTCAGGGTGGGATCCTTCAAAGGACTCTGAGGCAACTGGGAGTCTGCATTATGCATTCGTAGTTGCATGCATTGCATGTTACAATAGGAATTTAGAAAGGAGAGATAAAATAATCACACATTTATTAGAGGCATAATGAAATACTGTTATAATCTAGCTGTACTGGGTTTCCCTGGTAAGGTTTTGGTAGCAGGGGGGCTACAGGGGTGGCTTCTGTGAGAAGATGCCAAATGTTTCCCCAGTGTCCCATAGAGCCAATGCCAGCCAGCTCCAAGATGTATCCACTGGTGGCCAAGGCCAAGCCCATCAGCGACGGTGGTAGCACTTCTGTGATAACATATTTAAGAAGGGGAAAAAAACCTGCAGCACAGCAGCAGTGAGAAAGGTGAGTGAGAATATATGAGAGAAACAGCTCTGCAGACAGCAGCGACAGTGAAGAAAGAGGAGGAGAAGGTGCTCCAGGACTGGAGCAGAGGTGCTCCTGCAGCCTGTGGTGAAGATCATGCTGGGGCAGGCTGTCCCACTGCAACCCATGGAGGTTAACGGTGAAGCAGATATCCACCTGCAGCATGTGGAGGACTCTGCACCAGAGGAGGTGGATGCCCAAAGGAGGCTATGACCCTGTGGGAAGCCTGCACTGGAGTGGGCTTCTGGCAGGACCTGTGACCCTTTGGAAAGAGGAGTCCATACTGGAGCAGGTTTGCTGACAGGACTTATGACCTCATGGGGGACCCAAGCTGGAGCAGCCTGCTCCTGAAGGCCTACACCCCATGGAAAGGACCCACGCTGGAGCAGTTCATGAAGAACTGCAGCCTGTGGGAGGGACCCACATTTGAGGAGCTCTTGGAGGACTGTTTCCTGTGGGAGGGGCCCCATGCTGGAGCAGGGGAAGAGTGAGGAGGAAGGAGCAGCAGAGACAACATGTGATGAACTGACCATGACCTCCATTCTCCATCCCCCTGTGTTGCTGTTGGGGAGGAGGTAGAGAATTTGGGAGTGAAATTGAGCCTGGGAAGAAAGGAGGGGTGGGGGCAAGATGCTTTAAAATTTCATTTTATTTCACATTATCCTACTCTGATTTCTGATTTGATTGGCAATAAGTTGAATTAATTTCCCTGAGTCGAGTCTGGTTTGCCCATGAGGGTAACTGCTGAGTGATCTCACCCTGTCCTTATTTTGACCCATGACCCTTTTGTTGTATTTTCCCTCTGCTGACCGGCTGAGGAGAGTAGTTTGGTGGGCACCTGGCATCCAGCCGAGGTCAACCAACCACACTAGCAAAAAGAAAAACAGTTTACCTGTTCCCAACACATTCCTGATATAATGTTGCCGAAGACCTTGGATAGATGCCTACTCTTCTCCCAAGCAGAAGTTAATTTTTTAAGTCTGAGCTTATATTACTAACTGGAGAAAAGAAAACAAACTGCTACATTTTTGGAGAACTGATGAGAGATAGAGCATAACTTTTGTCCCACTGTTATTAATTTGATGTAATCAGTTACAACAAATTAAACTTGCTACAACAGCATCTTTCATCTAAAATGAGTTATTCTGTGTCATAAGTGGGCAGCCTTCTTACAAAAAAAAAGATTGGTTTTCAAGTGAATTCTTATCACAAAAGACTTCCCAACAGTTCTGTTGTAAAATTACTGCCTTTCATAAATAGTATTTCCGCTGCAAATCTCTGAGTAGCATCAAGAAGGTAAGCAGTGCTTAGTCAAATTGAAAATTAAAAGGTGTGATTTGTAATGAGCAGATTAGTCTGGTGATGTTGCAGATGTTTCAGGTGTTGCATTTCATATACGGATAAATAAATTGCCTCTCTTGCTTCTGGTTTAATCGTTTTACTTCCATCTGAAATAACAGTATGTTACTTGCTTTGGTGATATTACACTGACTTCATTATGACTCCTGTTATTTACCAATTTTATTTTAGCTCTGGAGGAAGTACTGGACATTAGCATAGAAGATGCTTTCTCTGGACATAGGTAGCTCATCAGTTAATATACATCAGTGTGACTCTCTTGAAGTTGATCTGCTCCTGCTTTACTCTTTTCAGAATCAGTTTCACACCAGCAATCTTGGAGTTTTGTCACAAGCAGGAGGCAGTCTCCCAGGGTCCTGTAACCTGATGGACTGTCTGATATCCCTGTAACAAAGCAAGAACACACCATGCAATGATTACACCACAGTTTTACCCTTCTCTCTGTTGTGGTCAGGCTTATCTCATCCACCATACCCTGTGAGCAAAAGGCTTCTTTGATATCTCTTCCGTATTTGTCCACAGGTATCAGGGCACAAATATGCAGCTGCTGAAACTAGATGCAAATGAGCATTGAGATGCTTGTTAAAGCAGGAGCAAAAATGCAATTCTAAAGGCAAAAGTAGAGAACACACAATGAAGTTAAATAGATCCTTTCAGGCACAGAAAAGTACATAACTGGATATCAAAGCCAGCTTTTTGCCTTTATTTAAAAAAATAATTATTAAGATAAGTGTGGCAATTTTGAGTAAAATAAGTTGGAAATTTTAATGTTTCAATTTTAAAACATTTTCACTTAAGCTTACAGATAAAGAGATCATGTTTTAATGGGGGAACTACTTCATATTTCTTTTGTTCCAGTTTCTTTTAATTTCATTCAAGATATTCCTTAACAGAATTTCTTCTATGGAATATAAAAATCAGTGTAATAAATGCATTCTTAATTAACATGAGCAAGAAAAATGTTCAAATTTTGTCCATGTATGAATCAGGGTGGTGGCTCACTGGAACAGGTTGTCCAGGGAGGTGGTGGAGGCCCCATCCCTGGAGTCATTCAAGATCAGGCTTGATGGGGTTCCGAGCAACCTGACCTAGTTAGAGATGTCCCTGCTTATTGTAGGGGGGTTGGACTAGATGGGCTTTAGAGGTCCCTTCCAACCCAATGCATTCTATGATTCTATGATTCTATGACTAGTGCACACAGATCTGTTACTGTTTTCCACTTATCATGCAATATGTACAGTGTGTGCACAGAGATATGTATGAATATTTATTTACACATTGAGGAAAAACTCTGTATTTATATGACTTTCCACTTCTGCCTCAACACTTGTAATTTGGGTAATAAAATAATTAACATTGATTTTACTTGTCCCCTCATGAAGGTTACTCTTTCCCAAATGTTAGGAATGAATAATATTTAACTAAAAATTACGCTTTCTGATCCTGCTGTTTCATTCAGTTTATTAGTTAATAAAATGCTTTGCTGGATGTTTGAGGAAATCCAACTTTTTGGTAATGAATAGTACTGTTGTTCATTTTACGCAGATATATTGTTCTGTGAGAATTATATGAACAAATTGCTTTTAGTTTTTTATGTGTATAGGTTTACATATGCAAGCTGGTTTTGTGCTAATACCTGAATTATGGGCCAGCTCTTTCTCAGGTTTTTTTTTCAACATTGAAGGTGAGATATTGATGAGGTACTTGATTCTTATTCAGATCCTCTTAAAATAAGTTATAAGATCAGCCCTGGTCAAAGGAGGAATGTTCACTTTCCTGTCCATGGGCGACCACCAGCATCAGCAGGCAGCACCAGCAGTAAGGATCCACTCCCAGCCTGCCTGGCTTTCAAAATGGGGAAAGAAATGAGCCAGCTATGGCTTTATGACCCTGAAGGCTTGATTTGAGGGTGCTGTGACTGGCAGTCAAAGCTGTTAGCAGTTTGAATGAGGAACTAATTAGCACCAAATCCAAGCACTGATCCAGGGCTAACACAGTGTGATCACATCTGCAATGGCATTCCTGGTAGCACTGAAGCAGAATTCACAGCACATCAGTGATGCTGTTGAAGCTATTTCCCCTCAAATTTAAAATGTTTTATTTGGCAGTTTTCAGACTCTTCTGGATATATGTATATTATGTATATTTATAATATATGTGTAATTCTTGTAGCAGGGTTGTTCACCTACTGTGTCAGAACTCACTGACAGCGCTGAACTTCTGTTGTGTATTTTTTGTGTTGCTAAAGGTGCAAAGTGATTTCTTACAGAATCAATGGAATTGTATTTTATGCTTTCAAGAGTGCTGGCAATCCTTAACTAGCCCACTGATGAGTTAAATGACATAAGTGAGAAGTTTTGAACTGAGAAGTTTTGAAACCAACAATAAAGTTGTTACTTGATTTAGAAAAGTACTGATACAGCTTCTATTTATGTGACATGGGATGCATTACCTGAAGAGTCTGTAGCATGTAAATAGATGGCTTGTTATTTTGGAGCAGAAAAAGTGCTGTTATTACAGTGACTGTTAGAGTGCCTGCATGGAATTCAACAGGAGATATCTCAGCTGAAGAGCCCTCTTCTCTATGTATCTTTCTTTCCTTCCTTCTTGCTTTCTTTCTGGCAAAATGCTCTCAAAAAGACACAGTGCTAGCTAGGAAGCTGCACTTGCAGAAACAAATAAAACTTAGAACATCAGGCTATTCACCCACCTCACTGCCAGTTCACTCTGTGGTTTGTCTTCTGTCATCTGCCTGTTACTGTTTTCTGAACTCTTTTTTTCTTCAAGAAGGGATCTGTTAGAAATCAGTAAGCCCCTTCAAAAAAGCCCTCTAGCTATTACTTAGCTATTCTTAGCTATTTTGTACCTCAGAACTAATTATTACCAGGTGGAAAGGCTTTTAGGAGCAGTTCAAGTCTCTCTTGGACTTCCACAGGTACTTCAACCAATGGACATCACACTTAAGGGACTAGGCACTGTCCCACAATTTACAGTGTTTTTGCAACTTCTCTGGACGAAATAGACATAAAAAAAAGGTCTAAGCAATAAAATGATATGCAAAACTGGATTAGAGCTAAAAAACTGTGTTTGCACATAACAGTCCATATAACCCAGTAAGTTAAAAAAGAAAATGAGACCTTTTTGCAGAAAGCTTGTGGGCAGAGACTGAACTGGCATGAAGATCTCTTGGTTTCTACTTGTAGAGCTATAAAACCCTTGAATATCTTCAAGAAAGAAGTTCTGTGTGAGAATGATAAGCAACAGTATATACAAAAGGAAAATATGTTAAAAGTAGGGCAACTATAAAATTATTTTCCTTTACATACCCCTCAATTTTATGGTAGACAGCAGTTTAAAGATTAATTCAGGAGCATGTTCTCGAGCAGTGTGTTTTAGATGCTTTGCTAAGAGACACTGATGATCTTTTCCAGTAAGTTATCATTTTATTCATCTTTTAACTCATCCATCTTTAATTAATTCCTTTAGCGCACTGTATCTATATGTTTCACAGTTTAAATAATACTCTAGCTGGAAGAGGTTTTTTGGTTTAATTCTTGCAGCAAAAATCTCAATTCCTAGCTGCTTTTGTGAGAAATAGGGAACTACCATCCACTGTTCTCTCTCAACAATGTTCATAATAGGTTTTTGATCTTATTTTGCCTCTCACTCCCCCTTTATTTGTCTCAGGTGGAAATGCTTTGTCTCTTACACTACGTAGCACTATGAAAGTATTTCATACCTCTAATCATCTTTGTTGTCATTCTTTATTTTTTCATAAGTATCCTATATTTTTCTTAAAATCAGCTGACAAGAGCTATATAACTTTTATGTTTTGTTCTCAAATCCTTTCACAGTAATTTGTAAGGTTCTGTTTGAGTTTCTGACTGGGTGCTGAAATTATGTTTTCCAGGAATTACCCATGACAATTTCAAGATCTTTTCCAAAGGGGAAGTCAGAGCCTTCCAGAAGGCTCTCAGAAGCCCAGAAGGCTGAGCCAGAAACCATAGCTTTTCTCTTGGTGTTACTGTGCATTTTTTATATTACATTTACCATTTTACTGCCAATTTATTCAGTGTTATGGGTAGTTCATAATTTCCGTTAGGAATTGTGTGTTCTGAATAATTCTGTGTTGTATACCATCCCCTTTTCAGGTAATTCTCCAGTATGCTAAACTGTTCACAGTGCCTGTAACCTTTTCCCACCTTTTGATGCCTGCTTCATATCTCAACACTGGTGAATGTAGAGACTCCCGTCAATTGCAGGACGGCTTTGTTTCTTTAGGAGGCTTTGTGACAGACTTGTTACAACTTCCCAAAATATTCCTAAATGTTATCAGCTCACTCACCCTCTCATTGAATCTGTCACAGAACTCTACCATATTTTTGAGACATTTTTATCTACAAAGCTGTACTGATTTCACTACAATACAGTTTCTTTGTCCTATTGCTTTCTGCATTTCATCATAGTTTCTCCTAGTTGCCTTGGGGCAGATCACAAACACACCAGTCTCATTTTTTCATATCATTTCCAGACATGATTTTGCAGTCTTCTGTTGCTACAACCTTGACTGCACTGGGTCAGGATTTTACTAAGTGGTCATTATGTCAGAGAGGCTGAAGGTACCAATTAATAACATTTCAGAAATACATTCAGATGTGATATGTGTGAGATGTTTGTTTCAGTAGATTAATGCTTGGTGATTTATTTCCTCTGGCAGTCTTAGCTGTCAATTTAGTTTCATGAATTATTGTTAAATGATGTGCCACAGTAGCCAGCAACTCACACTCTTCACTTGCACCTCAATCTGACACATAGATGTTTTATATTAAAAAAAAAATTAAGAGGAAGAATGTTTCCTGTTTTGTTAGTAGCAGTGATATTTTGCATTGAAACATTTGGCTTATGAGCAGACGGGAGATAACATAAAGATAAGAGCATTCCTGGAAGGTTAGAATGCAATTTGTTAATGAAGGAAGCAACAGCATGCATGTTATGTGGGATTATCTTTAAATATTACCATAACAAAGTTCAAAGGCTTTGCAGAGATTCAGTTAATCTTCCTTAAATAACTTTTCAGTTCTAGATGTTTGATAATAACACCTACAGCATGTCAAATGCTTATTGTAAATGCACAACCAAATTTTCAGCTGTAGGTACTGCAGATTTTATTTGCAGTTAGAAAAGTTCTTGAATACATTTTATCAAAACTAGGAATAATATTTTATTTTCATTTCAATATTTGGCACTTACTGGTAGCAAACATATTAACTGAGTGGCTGCATCTGCTTCAGTTAATTTTAGCAGGAACAAAGCCAGGGCCTGAAATTGCAAGGCATCAT
Organism: Eurystomus gularis; assembly: GCA_013400335.1. Taxonomy (NCBI): domain Eukaryota; kingdom Metazoa; phylum Chordata; class Aves; order Coraciiformes; family Coraciidae; genus Eurystomus; species Eurystomus gularis. The sequence continues at coordinate 1,577 of VZZY01018747.1, read as the reverse complement.
CATTGATTCTAGGTAAAACTTAAAAATTTTGTTCCTCATCATTGTGGAGAGAAGACTCTGAAGAATGCTTGTCAGATTTACAACCTCCGTATAAGGACCCAGGCTTTTTTCAGAGAAGGATTATTAAGTTTGCAACCTGCTGCAGTCAACATTTGCAAATTATACTGTGGCCCCCCTCAATCTGACTAATTAACAGGAGATTTTTGAGTTGCCTCCATAATGTCTGACAACTAATTCTAGAGAACGCTTTGCTTTAAGTAATAGGAGGACTTACAGAGGGCAAAAGGGAGGGTACTTATAGGAAAAGGCTGTTAATTGATTGTCTTGCTCTCTGGATGTATCTCCTCTTATGACATCTTCTATCATCAGCACAGATTTCTACATAGAAAATAGTGTTTTACAGATATTCACAGTAACTTCAGTTCTTATAAATATAGAAGCCAATTATTTATCTGTCAGTTTTATTTCAACGGATTCTTGCTAAACTTTCTGATTTCAGGTTTATCTTGTAGTAGCTTGTTTTACATTTTTATAATTATTTTTAAGAGACCTTGTCCTTTTATCCATCTCCACTTAAGATATGGTACTCCTTTATTTCTTTGCACT
>VZZY01018746.1:84643-133442 GCA_013400335.1 Eurystomus gularis | reverse complement strand
AAGGAACTTTCTCAACCAGCATCAAACAAAGCTTCTGCCTAACACGGGCTGAGCTCAGACCCACCTCCTGAAGACAGAAGACACTGTAAACGGTGCTTTTGGTGTTTCCCAATGTTCCCAGCTGAACAGATAAGCACATAAAGGAAAATCTTCACACCCCAAATTCTACCAATACACTTACAACTGGCTTTCCACCTGCTGAGGCTACACAGGATGCTGTTCCCTGTGTTCTTTTCTGGATTGCAGCAGAGGTCCCTGGGGTTCACAACTGCAGCACTGCTCATGCCATGGTCTCAGGTTGCCTGTCAGTGCCCAGGCTGCCCTCTGCAGCTTCTGGGACAAGAGCAGTCAAACCACCCGGCACAAGGCATCTCCTCACGTCATTTACAGGGAGAGGTAGTAGCTAAAAATGAAGCAGTCACACTGAAGTCTGAACTCGGACAATCTTTCACCCCACACCTCAGGTTGTTAAATCCATGTCTAGAAATCCTAAACCCACAAAAGATTGCTCTGAAGCAGGGATCGGGGGAGCCTGATATCACAGCAAAAAGATTGAAGAACCCTGGCAGGCAGCACCCTCCTTCTGCTGTTTCTGGATCTCACCATCGTGGTTTATGCCAATGAACAATAGACTTTGAGATACAACACTAGAATGATGAGATTCCAGGAATGCCCTAGGACTTGGGGGTTTTTTCAACAGTCATTTTAAGCCACTTCAGGAAATAGTTAATCGCTACCATTTCCATAAGTGGAAAAAAGAACTATCTCTAGAGAAAGTTTCCATCCCCGAAGACCAGAAAAACTGATTCCTGTATCTTTGTAAGCAAGATCAGAGGGAAGAAGATATCTGAATTTTAATGCATTCTTCTGCATGTGATTAAGCCCATGCAAGAAGATGGCAGTGGTGCTGCTGCTTGTATGGACAATGGAAGTTGTATGTTGGCAGGCAAGGGAGAGGACACACAAAGGTTACAGCAAAATCCAGGGATGTTCTTTACAATATCCCCTTTGCTGTCAGCACACACAGAGGCAGCATCCACTGAGCTCCGTTCTGGGTTATTGCAGTGATGTAGGGCTGGTGCAATCCCATCCCAGCAACTCTGCACCAGCCTGTTTGATGTGAACTTTGCTGTCCATTTTTGAGTGAGGAAGAAGGAGCTGCCAAGAGCAGCTACCGAGTCATCATCTTTGTTGTACTTTCATGTCTACAGCTATTGTTTTCTTGCAAACATGGATACTGAGGGGTCAGGCTAACCAGCCTAGCATGAAGTCTCCCCACACCAGACACATGTTCTCATGTTATCTTGACTCCGTCACCTTTAAAAGCTGCTCTGATTAATTGGGCTCAAAAACCACAGGTGTTTACCGGGTAGGTGCTGGCGCTTGGGAGGGAGCCTCGGCTGGATGCAGGTCAAGGCAAGGTGATCTTCAGAGTCATTCTCGAGTAAAATAAACAGTAAAACGCAGCAGATGAGCTGTTCTCCAGGAGTGCAGCCGCAGCCCAGCCTGGGCAGCTTTTGATTGTGCTAGAGGCTGCAAAGGGTTGGCAACAAACAGGATCAGGGCACAAGCAGATGGAAGCAGAGATTCATCCCTGAGACCACCTGAAGGCAGGAGTTAAGAAAAGTGTCCAAAGAAAAGTGTTCTGGTAAACAGGAATTATTTTCCATGTGAAGCTGACAGCATGTTTACCTGCAGCTTTCAGCTAATTCCCCTTTTATTAATGCTAAAACAGGGGTAAATATGTTTAAGTGGCTTCGTTAAACTGGCACTAAGAATATGAAGAGCAGAGCTGTAAAGCACAAGTATCTGTTCCTGCTTTTCCCAGGAGGGTTTTCCTAGGGCAAGGAGAATCCCACAGATCCTGTGCGAGGAGGCTGCTCCTCAGCTCCCCACCTCCCCCCCCACCCCTCCGGTGTGAGCACACAGCGTTCCCTGATCTCCTTCTCTAACAGGGACTAAAATCTATCATATTGAAAAAGGAAAGTCAAATTAATGCAATCCGTATTAACGGGCTGCTTATTAAACGGAGAGGAAAGCCTTTTCACAGCGACCTACGCAGACACACACATGTGCAATTATCTTTTTAAATTCTAAATCAAAGCAAATTAGCAGTCTAGTGCCAAGCAGTAAACATGATTTGATTAGGCATTTCATACCCAGGATGGAACAGGATTTTTTTTAAGAGCCCAATTACGATCGTGAATCCTGCTTTCTCTGTGTTATGAAGAGCTCAGGACCGAGCAGTGACAGCTCAGCACACAGGGTCAGGTTTCCGAGCTTTTGTTTCAGCCTGACACACTGAGTAGATACTAAGATTGCAAGAGCTGGCGCTTCCACAGCTTACTGTGCCTTTGGTGGCCTTTCTATTTTCAACTGAAGCTCCAGCTTCTGGAGTCACCGAGTGCAAGGTCCTGCACCTGTGTTGGGGCAATCCTAACAATAGGCTGGGGGATGAATGGATTGGGGGCAGCTCTGTGGAGGACTTGGATGAAAATTTGATGAGGAGCTTTCAGTGTGCACTCACAGCCCAGAAAGTCAATCATATCCCGGGCTGCATCAACAGAAGCATGACCAGCAGGCCAAGGGAGGTGATTCTGCCCCTCTACTCCTCTCTGGTGAGACCCCCCTGGAGTACTGTGTTCAGCTCTGGGGCACCCAGCATAAGAAAGACGTGGATCTCTAAGAGCAGCCCCAGTGGTGGGCCACAAAAAAGGAACACCTCCCCTACACAGAGGTGAAGAGATTTTTTATAATGAGGGTGGTGAGATATTGGAACAGATTGCCCAGGGAAGTTGTGGACATCCTGGAGGCATTCAAGGTCAGATTGGATGGGGCCTTGAGCAACCTGACCTAGTGGAAGATGTCCCTGCCCATGGCAGGAGGGTTTCACTAGATGATCTTTAAGGTCCCTTCCAACCCAATCCATTCTATGATTCTGAGAATAACACAAACTCCTTAGTTACCTGATTCCCTGCTTAAAAGCATGTTTGTAACCCTGTGGCTGATGAGAAAAGCTTGAAAATGTGCTTAAAGTTTAAACATCCCAAATTAGATGGCAAATATATATATTAAATGTCATAAACCTCAAATCAGCCTCTGGATCCTAAGTCCTCTGCAGTGGCAATACTGACTGGTGGTGTTCACTCAAGTGAACAACTCAGAAAGTCCCCGCATAGACAACCCCTTCTGCATGATGCTGCCAGACCAGCAGAGAGGACAGGAGGGGCCAGAGGAACTTTACAATGACTTTGTCCATCACTAAGGTCATGGCTTTGTGCTCAAAAGCTTTACGGCAGGTGAACTCAAACATGAGCATTAGATAAATGTTTAATGCTTATTAGCATTAGATATAAATAAGTATATTCTTACAGAAGGCACATTTGTGTCAGACAAACATCGCACACTTAAAGTTGTGATGGTGGATATATAAACAGTAAAACACAGTTAATAAACTTGTCTGCAAATGGCTTGCTCCTCACCAGCTTTCAATTTACTTTTAACGTGAAGCAGGAGGTGAAGATCAGGACACAGTGTTCTGCCAGGTCACAGAACTCAAGAAAACCAACAAACAAAGTAAACCAGCATTAGCAGCCTCATGACAGCCATGCAAGAGCAGGACTCCACTGCACAATTCGGTCCATCCAAGCACTTTTTTCCATGCTGTCCAAAATAAAAACTCTCATGTTCCATGCTGCCTTTAACACTGAGGGTTTGGCCATGCTTCTGCATGAGGAGCAGCAAGTCAAACACGAAGAGCAGAGCTGGGAGGAGAGGTGGGGTGTAGGTGGCAGATGGCAGACAGGCATGCTGTCATTCCTTTCCTCCTTCCAGAAGGGAGCATCCTTGCCCTTGCCGTGGCCAGAGGTGATCGTCTTCTTCCTGCTAGAAGTCACAGGACCCTGAAACTTCAGGCAGTTTTGCTGAGAACGCAGCACACTGGTGTGCTTGTAACATGTACTCGGTGACACTGTCTTGCCTCTGTCTATTGTCACCTGTTTTTAAAAGGGGCTGGCAGCACCTCTTTGTGTAGGAGGAACAGCATGTTGAGGAGCTGCAAGTAATAATTACGACAGAAACCTCTGCCACACGTGTTACCTGGTGATTTATCACTCAAAGAGGCTGAAGCTGCGGGTGATGGATAACAGTGCAGAACTGCTCAGACACCAGGAATATGTCTTGACCTACAGCCTGAAGAGGACAGGTGACAAACACTCAGCTGGGGCTTAAAGAACAGCACATGGCAACAGATCACATTGTAAAGGCTATCAGTGTTTTTTTCTGTCAGACACAGTAACTAGCATTGTTACAGAGATTCACTGTCACGCTGAAGCCAGTGGCATATTCTGTGCATTATACGGGTGGAAGAAGTGAGGCAGAGATGATTCTTCTTTAATGCTGCTGAGTTATTACAGGTTTTCATTCATGCTGAAATTGGGATGCACTGCAAGCTGGCAGGGCACGGAATTACAAGGGAAGTCAGCAATGATACCAGAGGTCTGGCTCTGTGTGTCTGCAGCCACAAAACACCCATTTTGGAAGAAAATCGCCATGATTGGTAAAACTAACGGGGAGAAATGAGTGGTGTTAATGCAGGAGGGTGGGAGTGATGGCTGTGGCTGTGCCCATGTTGCCCATCAGTCAGCCGTCCATCTGGTACTTGGTTAACCCTAAGTTAATGGTGATAAGCGCAAGAGAGATCAGTACAGCTACTTCCATGCTTCATGTTAAAAGTATGTTTTTATTTTGCGGGGACTGAAGTTACCTGGATTTTCTTGACTGGATTCAGCAGATAAAGGGCAAAACCCAGGGAAAGCAACTCAGTCTTTGCTGACATATTAAATTCTCTTTAAATGATGCAAAGGGGTATGTTGCTTTACTGAAAATCCAGGGAGCCGTCTGCACCACAGCAAAGCAAACCAGACTGTCTGCAGAAAGAAGCAAAGCAAAGCAGCACTGAGTGCAACAGCTCCTTCAACCTCCTTTGCCATTTCTGAATTTGATAAGCAGGGCAGCCCAGGATTCCTGTTTCTTTCCACTATGACAGCTGGGTTTTGGCATGGGTGCTTTTCAGAGGGGAAGAAGTTGAATTCAATGCTTTATAGGTAGAAAAAAGAGCTCGGTTTCTGCTTTTATATCCCCCTCATTGTGCTTTTTAAGTTTATAGGATGGTGCTATCAAAGCTGCAATTTTCCTCACAGTCCTTTGCAGGACACACCTCACTTCATACTTCTGCCTCTCTTTTTTCTCAGCCCACTCATGAAGAGGATGCTAAAGACAAAAACTTCACCTTCACTCCGTAAGGGCCAGCACGGATGTTTGCAGCTTGTATGTGGAGGGTGGGCGATGAATTTCTAGAGGTCTGTGTAACTGAGGGTTAAACAATTAATAACATCAGTTAGATCACTGAAATAAATGATTGACCTACCCTGAAGAGCTGCATGATGTGCAAGGTATTTTGTTAGAGGAAGTAACAGTAAGTTAGCAGTCATGCCTAGTGTGATGCTTGAGATAAAAAAAATTTGAGAAGTTTCTCTCATCTGTTCAGAGTTTGGATAAACTGCAAGCCTTCTGCAGCCTTCCAGCAGTTACGAAGTGATTATGCTGCAAAACTGGAAATGTGAATTCCCATTTCAGTTTCCCCACATCGAGCATGTGGTACAAAATGCTTTGCTTCTGCTTTGTTTTCTCAATTAGTTTCATTCCAATTACTGTATTATTTGATACTCTAGTAATTCATTTTGCCTTCCTCGTCAAAAAGTCCCAAATTAGTTTCATTGAAATTGATGGTTTCTTGAAATGTACTTCAATTTAAATGGAATAATTTACTAATTTGTCTGCTCCCATAGGCTCCTAGCCTCATAAAGTCCCAAACACATAGCTTTTTTAGGGAGCAGGGTGTATTTTTCCTTCATTGCTGAGGCACCAGCATGAAGTTTCCACCCCTGCATCTCTTTCAAAGCAAGCACAGCAGCACTATGCCTCCACAGGATGCTCAACTGTCCCAGCTTCAGGCTGACGACCAGTGACTTGGTTCTTTGGAGCCACCCCAGCACGTATCATCACATCTCTTGCATTCCCTTGTTCTCATTGACCCAATTATTGAGCCTGGTATTCCACTTAGCCCTTACAGCTTTCTTGGTAGAAAGCCCCTGGGTCTCACATCCATGTGAAAATAGGTTTTAAAAGGGCTCTGTAAATAGTTTACCATTCAAGATGATCTACAGAGAGAAGCACCACAGCTCCAGCCCGTGGGCAGGTTTTGTTCTCTTGCTGTCGCATTGTTCACAGTGACTGATGCTCCCAGGGGCTCATACAGCCCAGCTCACTGACACCCATGAGCAAGTGTGTTGGGAAGGATGATGTCTTTCACTTAATCCGGTGGGATCCCCAGATAAAACAGAGGAGCTTTCAATCACAAAAGCCTTCCTCCAGGAGCATGCAAGATCCAGAGCTTGGCCACTTTGATCATCTGTATCAATCAGATCTTGTAGGAAGAGATATTTACTCTCCTTGCAAAGGTTTCCCTGGTATTTCTGGATCATCACAGCTGTAGCGGTGCTTCCAAGGGCTTGGTAATGCTGGCATCTCACCACAAATGCAAACAAACGGATACTTGACCGAGCTTGCATTTGATCAATTCGCATTTCAGGTATTTTGCAACCTTACAGCAAAGCCAATCAGAGCAGTTTACAAACGTCATTTTCTTCTACCTAGCGTCTGTCTCCAAGATCGAAAGAGATACTTCTTTTAATAACTAGACTTTATTATATCGTCCGTTCCACGGAAGTAGAAATGCAGCTCACAATCAGAAACTCCTTGGCATGGTAAGAGAGGAAATGAAGCCGTATCAGTCACTGCTGACCGAGAGGGAAAGGCTCTGTAAAACAGACATGCTGGGACGTTCGTTGCAAAGAAACTCTGGAGATCTTCCTAGTGAGCAAACTGCTTGATTTCCTCTCTGGTGTGGTGCTATGACCCCGTGCTCATGTGAGGGACAGACAAGTCAAAGAGCACAGGAGGAAATGAGAGCTGTTGCTCATGCTGCAGACAGCATCCCGGAGGGTTTAGAGACTGAGGACACAAAATATATTGCCTTTAATGGCCTTAGTAGCATTTTTAATATCCTGGATGGTTTATATACTGCACTGGCCTCTGTCAGAAAGGTGGTGGCATTTGGGAGGCCAGGTGAAGCAGTCAGCAGCCCAACAGGAGCTAGAGAGTCTGGAAAGCTAAATACATGGCCATTGCTGCCTTCTCTGGGCAGAGAGGGAAAAGAAGGAGCTGGGAGGAAAGCAGCATGAAATGAGACGGTGAGAAACATGGACTGGAAAACACATTGCATGAGAAGCAAAGATGCTTGTACTGCCAGGGAGATGGAAGTCATGTTCTCATTCAGTCCAGGTAGCATCAGAAATAGCAAAGATGGGTTTGCTGTGTTTGAAACCAAAGAGGTGATTTAAATATGCCTTAGACCACAGCTCCTCTGAGTTCTCCCCTTAGGTGATGTGAGCTGTAACCACCAAGCCTCTCAGCTAAAGGATGCTGGAAGATGAAGAGTCTGTGTTTTGATTCCTCTCTTTTCCTCCCAGTGCATTTCAGTCATGCCTGCAAGGTCCCTCCTGCAGGCCCCCCTTCAGCTGGGCTTAGAGCACAAAAACACACTCAGCTGCCGCCTTTCTGCAGCCACATCAATATTCAGGACAGAGCACTGGGGAGAGTTACCACAGAAGGGCTCTATGGATGCACTTGACCCAGGTGAGGCAGCAAAACGTCACTGCAGACAAAACGAAGCTGGTTTACTTTACATCTGCCAGCGCCTTGGAACACACACACGAGCAATTATCCCAGCCCAGCTCTAACTTTTTAGCCCCTCCTGACTCATCTTGCAAGTCAGATCTTTCTCCAAGCTGACCCAGTGGCTCCAGTCTCCTGCTCTCTGTGCAGGGGTAGATGCCACCATCATCACACAAAATACAAAACTCTACCCTTTTTTTTCCTTTGGAAATATTTTCTTTATTCTTTAATAGAACATAGACAAGCCTGAGGAGGTACCCATGTATTTTTCTTCAGATGGTTCCTCATGGGAAGGCTGACTGCCTCCTCCTGGTCTCTTGGCTGGTATGTCACTGAGCTCCTCTTCCTTTGTCTGCTCCAGCCTGGCCTCTGGAAGGCTGATGGCCTCCAGTTGTTTTGGGCCCTGTGACTTTTTAACCGCTACTTCCCAAATATAGCTGAAATTAAGATCTTTTCTGACAAAGTAATTTCTCTATCTTCTCTAACAAAGTCTCTTTGTACAGCAGGCTGGGATTGTAGGATGTATTTGTTGTCCATAAAAAGCTGCGAGTTTATCAAATCTGAATGTTGAATTCCAAAGGCCATGAAAAGGGTGAGGAGGTATCATTGCTTAGTAAGATATTTTCAGTATCTGGAAAGAGAAACAGAAGTGATGGTGCAACTTCCCACAACTCTAACACCCTGAGATGAATGAAATCACCGGAGGATCGGTCCTTTAAAGCCACAGAGAGCAAGGAGGGAAACCTCTGTTTCGTCTCCATTCTCTTTGATGTAGCTGCATCATTTAAATGTGTTTTGAGCTGACATGCTAATAAAATTTGACCTCTTAAGCTTCACACAGGGTTGTTGTTTTCTTTTTGCCTAGTTTGCTATGAGGAAACATCCTAGGCAGGCCCATTCAAAGCTGTGTCCGAGCTGTGTGACCTGGCATGTCCCTGACTACCATGCTTTCTCGCTGGCAGACACAGCCTGGTCTCCTGACAACAGTGCTTCAGGATCAAAGAAATGTACCATATTGATAAGGGTGGGAATATTTTTCCAAGCATCACTCCCACTTCACAGCTGTATACTCTGTAGGTTAAAATTCCCTTGGCAGAGCTCTGAGTATCTCCCAAGGGCTCAAACAGCCGCTCTCCACTTGGCTTCCTCCAGGGAACGCTCCCATATCCCACCGAGGAAGCTCTTCAAGCATGCCTTTCCCTCGAGACGGGCCTGTTGCATTTTAGAGAGACACCAGATTGCTTTTTTAAGAAAAGGAAGGCACTTTCCTAACCCACCTGCCTAGTGCTAGTGTAACCTGATGCACACCGAACAACCGGTACACAGATCAGAGTCCCTCTTCAGAAGAGCTTGGATGGGCAGCAGGCTCGAGATGCTGACACTGGAAGTATCATCATTAGCATCAGAACGAAACGGGTTGGGTGGGTACTGCTTGTGTCAGCAACGCTGGTCCATGGCCCATACGTGCCACAGCACTAGGCAGGCTCAGAGACATTTAGGAACCGTAACAACTAGAAAATATTATTTCTCAAACACTAGCACAGATTCTGAAAATTAATAAAGCAACAAGAAGGAAGCGCTTGTAGCCCTCAGTGCTTCCTGTGGAATGAATTCTAGCCAAAGGGATAATTTTGGAGATAAGTCTCTCTCACAGCCCTGCAGGTAAAACAAAACACATCTGCAACTTCCGTATTAACATTTTTTGTATTCATTACCTCTATTCCACAGGAATTCTAGGAGAACTTACCCCTATTAAAAACTAATTTGTGAACAGTTTGTCCTTTGAGGGGTCAGCCTGTGAGCCTCTTTCCTTGTTTGACTGGCGTGTGCTCTTTCTTCTGTTGCCATTCCTTGGCCTCGCTGCTTTGGCATGTCTTTATTCTTGCTGCAAGCAGTGTAGGACAGGCAGAAGAAAGGGGAAAGGGAACAGGCTTTGACTAGCTGTCACGACATGAACTGTGAATATAGCAAACCTAGGTTTGATTCCCTGCTTCACCACTCCCAGTGCAAATTTCTCTCGATCTTAATTTCCATCCATAAAAAGGGTAATTCTTACCAAACGTATATTGGCCTACATAACCTCCTAGCACCCCATAAAGGCATCACGATATTTAAATGTAAAAATACATAAACATCAACAGAGCTGCCTCCTCATCTACCCATCTGCCTTGAGGTAGGGCAAACTAACTAAACTATGCTTGGAAACCCTTTGATGAATTTTTAATAGTAGAGCTGCGTAAAGATTAAAGTTGCACAACCTTCCTAAACACATCCGTTCTGGTGCCTATCTGCTCCACTCAGATGTTTTACACATCTCGAACTGCGCAGGTGATTTTTTTTATTCAGGAGCAGATCAGCCCGAGTTGAAACTATCAGTTGAAACTAGCAAGAGATGTGAAAGGCAGCATGAGAGGCTTCTCTAAATACAGACCAGTGGCAAAAACGAAAAGAAAGAAAAAGGAAAGTCAACATGGCAAGGGACCTAGTGATGAAAGACATGAAGAAGGCCAAGGTACCCAGTACCTTTTTTCTCTTATCACAGTTTTTTCTGCAACAGTAAAACAACGACCTGCTGAAGCAAGTCCAGCAGAAGACAATCCAGATTATTTGGGGGTGTAAGTTTGCAGTGCACAAGGAAAGGCTGAGCTGAGTGCCCTCAGCCTTAAGAACAGGAGGTCTTACTGCTGTCCTACTACTACCCACCAGGAGGGTAGAAAGAAGACAAGAGCCAGATGCTTCTTGGAAGCGCATGGGGATGAAATCAGAGTCAACAGCCAGTTGTGGAACAATGGACATTCTGATTAGATATGAGGACGGTTTATCTATTACCTTGAAGGCAGCAAAATCGAAACATGAGGAGGAACTTTACTTTGAAGGTGGCAGAGCACTGGAACAGGCTGCCCAGAGAGGTGGTGAAGTCTCCATCTCTGGAGACATTCAAAACCTGCCTGGATGCCATCCTGTGCAACCTGCTTTAGGTGAACCTGTTCTGGCAGTGGGTTTGGACTGGATGGTCTCCAGAGGTCCCTTCCAACCTCCAATCATTTTGTGAAAATACAGAAACAGGATGCCCATAGAGGCTGTAGTATCTCCATCCTCTGAGATACTGAAAACTTGACTTGACCTCTAGAGGTCTCATCCAGCTGCACGTCTAGAATTCTGTTCTACAATTATACTTTATGATTCATGGCAAAGAAAGCTGCAGGGTTATGAGTGGAGACCTTGTCACCCTGGCTTCCAGCAGATTCCTAACTGATGGAATGTCTCCACTGTTACAGACATGTTCTACATTTATCATTAAATAACTGCTGATAGAGGACAGATTTTCTACAAAGAACACAAGCTCCTAAAATGGATCTAATGCTTCTGCAAGCAACTCAACATGAAAGGCACTTATTTTTCCTGAGTACAGGAGATGGGATCAAATAGACATTCAAGTAATATAACCTCCCACTAAAGGAAAAGCATGTTCACAACAGCCATCTAGTATCAGCTTACTTCATCAAAGCCTTTCTCTATCACTAATCACATGCACAGTAGCATCTGTGCGAGCCAGTTGGCTCTGGACAGCTCCTGTGGCTCTTGAAAGACTATTTCTTGGCAGGTTCTGTTTTTTACTCTAATTGAAAGGTTAATCAAATCAGTCATACTTGTATGTTGGCTAAATAAACACACTGTCTCCACTGATGATGAAACAGATGCATTACCACTCACGTTTCCCCACGGGGTTCATTTGCTCCATGATTGCATTTGGTTTTCTTCAAGCTTCTCTATGCAATATCCGACAGCATTCTGGATAGTTTTCAGAAGGAAATTTACCTTTCAGATGCTACTGCATTCACGTATCTCTTAGCTCTAGCAGTCTTTGTCAAAGGTATTCTATATCCTTGAGGCTGCTTCACTGTAGAAAACACGGATGAAGTTAACCCTAAAAAAGTTAAGAATTCTTCTTGAGGCATAAACGCATTATCGAGTCTAGCAGTTTACGTCGCCGAGGCAGAAACTGCTAACGCGCTCAGCCCTGGTTCCTCTCTGCCTCTCCTCCCTCAGTGCCAAGTTTCATTCTGCAGAAAGCTGTTGCAGCAGGTCTCGTTAGCTCCTAGAAGCCGGTCCTGCACATTCATACGCCTCATGTTTGATTTCATGCACAGTTAAACTGTACCGCTGACTCATTACGTCTCTTTTGAAACCCGTGCTTACATTTGATACGGCAACTCGTCGTCTGTAAGGCATACAGAAGAGACGCTGAATGCATCACAGGAGAAAGTATTTATTCAAGTTAAGAAGTTTTGTGTATCACAACATTTTCAAAAGCCCAAAAGCTACAACAAGCTGATACTTGTTTTAAAGGAAAAGGCATCAAAAAACCCTTCTGCAACCTGGTAATAAAGTCTCAAGCCATACAAAGATTAACACAGATGTTGATAATTTCAATATTACACATTCTGAAGTGTTGAAAAAATTCTACTTATGCACTTCAGGGTGGGATTCAGCCCACCTATTTTCTGTGCTCTAAAAGTTGTAGGTAACTAAACTGGATTGCTAAAAAGAGATGTGCTTTCTGCAGAGGTCATGAAAGTCACGTTTTAGAGATACTCTCCCTCCACTGACAGTAAAGAGAGACCAGACTTGCCAGCTCTGCCTGTCTGAGCAATTTAAGTCATTTGCACAACAACTCATCTGCCAACAATTAACTCCCACTGCAGTGTCTCCTTTTTTTTTACTATTTTTAAAAGCCAAAGTATGTCATCAACTTCCAACCTCAAGTCTCCACGCTAAAGACTTTTTCTTAATCTATCTTGTAAAGAGGAGGAAACTATTACAGAGAGCTGAACATTCCACTAAGAAAAAAAGCACATAACTGCTGTTACAAGTTAAGGGCAATTGGGAAAAAGTACCATTTTCTCCCACTCGTGTCCGTACCTTTTTAACCCCCAATTCACCTAAAACCATCTGGAGCCCAAGTATAACATTCTCATTTACCACATTTTGTCACCTTACCAAAAATCACACTGACAGAAATTTTACCATTCTTGTTATCATCACATAGCCCCTGATTGCTTATGATAGAAATGCCAAATCCAGGAGTAAATCAGGGTAGCTGAGGAACCCAGAGCCGGCAGTAACAGACAACCTCCGTGGGACTTTACTCATCTTCAAATTTACTACCACTGTGTTCTTACAGCTTGAATTTGTTATTCCCTTAAGCACTCTGTTGAACCAAGGCATGGGAAGAAAGGCAACAGAAAGAGTGGTCAAGTACCAGGTGGATTTATGTTTTAAGCCACAGCACAAAAGAGATATTTGAAATTAGTAATTTCGCTGTAGAAAACTTTGCATAAGCTAAAAATAGCAGCTTACCTCAGTTTAATAATAGTAGTGTATTTGTAAAAGATTCCCTGTAAAATGGCTCTGCATAAAAATACAAAATGCTTGACAAAAATAGTGTGATAAGCTATTGTTTGAAGTATTTTTTTACCTTCCACTTTGAATTGCTCTGTGAATGGTTCACAAGGTCACATTGACGCCATACAGACAAGTGAATATCTGCAGTCCCCACCAGAGCTGAATTGCTTGCTGATCAAAGAATAAACACTTTTAGGATGACTTTTTCATCTACTAGAATCTAAACTGATAAAAATGGCAAAGTCAGATTATTAGAACTGTGTGTGTATTAGGAAATACCACTGAATATAAATTCTGGAGACTGGCTTTTAGTATTTATTTAGTAAAACTCACTATACAAACAAAAGTTATCGCAACAGCATAATATGCAGAGTTATAGCTTTTCCTTCCTTCAAGCTGCTTCTCTGTTTCAGTAAAAACATATATATATACATTTACAACCATTTCCCTTTAAAGCACTGGGATTTCATATATTAAAACATACCTGGTAAAATAAGCTTAAAATAATTTTACATTGCTTGGAAAAAGATTTGAGTAATTTACTCTTACCAGCGTGCCATTGTTGCACAGTATTCAAAAAAATGAACCACCACTAAAATATAGAGTAAAACATTTAAAAGTACATTTATTTAAAATGTGGGCAAAATATCAATATAAAAGAAAATAGAGTATAAGAAATAAAAATAAAGTACAAAACATTTTCATCTTTAACATCCATAATTTAATAGATAGCAAGCCCTTTTATTTTTACATCCAAATTACACTTTTGGCTAAAGTACCATCATTTACGTTAAAATGTTTAAAAACGGGCTAATCATGATACCTAAAGTGGGCTCTTTTAAAATGGTAGTATAATACAAAACATAGTAAATTATGTTTCAGCATAATAAAATTACACATCCTAAAAAAGATGCAGTTTGTTTTTGCTTTCCTGCTTTAAACTGCGCATCGTCCCTAGGAAAACAGCTGGAAAACAGCATCCACAGGAAGTTTTAGTTGCTTTGTACAATGGCTGAACAGCTAGGTTTAATGCTCCACGGAGTCCGAAGCAGTAAGGCAATTTCACTATCCATCAAGTAAATTTATATGTATGTTTGTTAAGAAAGAACAACTTTAAGAAATGACTGCAAAATGGAACATCTATAAAAAACTTGCATAAGGACATAGAAACCCTACTGGTCCCTCCTTTGCATTTATCAAACAGGGGTTATAATTTTCTTCAGTAAAAAGCTATTTTCCCCACCTGCAAGTAACCTGTGACAAATATTTTCCTTAGAGACAAGCTTTTTTCCTGTTGCTTAATGTTCTACTACTATTACTCTCTGACAACCCTCCCACCTCCACGTAAGTATTTCCTATCAAAAGCTGAATGTGAATTTAAGCCAGGTTTCTGTGCGTTAAACTACCCTCCTACCGAGTAAACATTACACATCCTAAAAGAAAAACTTTTAATAAACCACCCTTCCCTAAGCAGCGGACAGTCCATACAGAGAAAGGATATGATTCGTAATCCAGTGTTTGAGTGAGTACTCCAGTCAGGACAAACTCTGCATTGTGGACATCTGGAAATACCAAAAACATGCCTACAGTTTACGCCCTGCAAAGACATCCTTCCTCATTCCGCAGGCACCTCAGGAGGGGCCATTCTGTACCTTTCTGTTCTCCACGCAAAGGCGTAAGGGAGCATTGCCCCACCGCTACCAGCGCCCTACTGTTAAGTCATCACACACTTCCCACCACAAATCCTAGACTTCCCTGTGCATGCCTTTGTTAACAAATACAGTGTGTCTGAGGGTTCTACACTGAAATAAAAATAGCCAAAGTGAAAAACTCCAAATCTTTAACTGTCTTGGTGAATCCTGAGACAGCAACCTTGCCTCACACAGGAAGGAAGCCCCAAGTTCAAGCCTACCCTTCCAGAGATTTATGGTGGCCTGGCTACAGAATTCCTCTATGAGAAATAGCTAGCAACCAGCTGGCTCAGGATGGTTTGCAGGATAGGCCATGTATTCCTCTATTATTATCTGGAAGCTTCAAAAGATGTCTATAATTGTAAAATAGTAATGATTTTCTAAAAACCAAAATAACAGCCACACTGTTCAAATGACATTGATAGTTTATACATACCTATGCCTCTTGCAAAATATTCTCGACACAAATGAAGGTCATTTTCACAGGAAATCAAGATTATCTCTGGCAAACTCTAAATGAAAGAAACTAATTGTAAGCTCAGAATAACACATTAGGGTATTACCAGTGAATTTTAGAAAGCAGCACTGTACACACCTTATTCTGCTTATGCTCCATGAGTTTTCGAAAAGAAGGTTGTTTAGATAACACTTTTCCTCCTGCACATTCCACAATAGCTTTCATGGTGGAGAGACTCGGACAAATTCCAGGTGTAATGTAAAAATATTTTCCCTAATAAGAGAAAAGAGAGAATAAGAAAAAACATTATTTTGTTAACTGATTTCTGCAACGCATTAAGTTTTATTGCCATGTCACTCTTACACAATCACGGGGCAGGCTTTATAAGCTGCCACAGCTTATGGCAACAAATTCATCAGCTGATGAGTTGTCCTTAGTTACCACTCATGTTTTATCCTGGAGGGGCAGATCCACAATTTGGATCAATTTGAACAGCTTAGATCTGACTACTTCAACCCCTGCAAAATAGCAACCAGGAAATGGCTCAAACGCTCACTGCTTAAACTATGATTAAAGAAGAAAAAAAAAAAAAGAAAGAAAAAAAAAGAGAAGGTAACTGCAGCTTGGTGAGACATGCAAGAACAACAATGCACCTTGCTTCTTCAAGCCCAGAGACATGTCATGTGCCACAAAAGAACTTTCAGCTTTTAATTAATAGCCAATA
The DNA here is from genome assembly GCA_013400335.1 of Eurystomus gularis. NCBI lineage: Eukaryota > Metazoa > Chordata > Aves > Coraciiformes > Coraciidae > Eurystomus > Eurystomus gularis. The sequence goes on along the minus strand of VZZY01018746.1, from coordinate 117,367 downwards.
TATTATTTTCTGACAAAAGTTATCTTACTATTTGACTAAGACTGATGCAGGTGATCAGATCACAAAGCAGATTATCTCTGTTTACCAGCTAGGAAGAAAAAAACAACCTTGCTATTTAGACTGCAAAACTGAGTGAAAGGTAGTATTTAGACTTACTAAAAGACATAGATTCTCATTCATTACACATTGTAAAAATAACCCTTGTTAGGTGGCTTGTCTCAACCGAAAGTTTCCAATTCAGTTACACTGAAGAGTCTCTAGCAATTGGATCTCCAGATAGCTCTCTGCACTGTAACGTAATTTTAACCAGAGGCATGAAAACCACCTTGCATCATCCTGGTGAACAGCCTGCTGGTAAGTGCAGTCTTCAACAACAGTCAGACGAGATCTCCTTTAGGCTGACAAACTCAATCTCAGACCCTCATTTTTACGGGCAAGTGCTTTGACTACCAAGCTGGTGTTAAAAAATAAAAAAAGTCCCTTTCGTAACTGGTATTTTACAAATAATGGAGCAATGTTCTCATTTTGTAAGGGAACAAATATAGGTAAGTATACTGAGCATGTTTTGTTCACATGTGCAGGATCCAGTCACGCAGAGGGCTCAGATCCATCCCAACAATGCTTAGGCAGGAAACAGGCATAAAGTGAAAAAAAAAATTAAAAGAAATACTCCACATTATACGCTAGTCTGTTTGATTGCCCTCAGCTACAAAAGCTGTGGTCCCAATACTGAAAAATATAGGTTGAACAGCTCCAAGTATTTCAATGTCCTTTTAAACTGCATACCTTGAAGAGTGGAGCTACTTGCGCTCTCTTCAGGGACTCCTCCAGACTGAAGCAGAACAGCACCTCAGCTTCAGCATCTCTGAGCACAAAGTTCTGCTCATCTGATAAAGAAAGACTGATGATGTAACGCATGAAAGACAGAAACATCCATGTAACCCAGGATCTAATCTGAACAGAGGATGTTGGTGGCAGGGTCACTCAAAATGGTAAGCACACGCTAATTTTAATAAGATCATAGTAGTGCTTTTTATTAGGTGTCTTACAAGGATGACCTACGATATTACTTGGAGTGCACCCTGTATATTCTACACTTGTGTATCTACAACAACCACTGTCCTAAAAAGTCCTTTTTTCTAACTTATTAGAGGGATTTGCAAACTCGTATTTGTTGATTTTCTACAACCAAAGGAGCAAAATGATTAAGTGCAAAGCACTGTGATGACTTATGGGAGCCCAGAAACTGTCTTCAGCGACTCATTAACCGTACCAAAGTAAATCATCTTTCCACAAAAACTTACGTCAAACATATTTCTACATCAGATTTAATTCAAAACACCTAAATTTAAAGAAAACAAAAATTCTGCATGAAGAACTGTGGTGAACCGACCAAATTGATCTTTCCAAGGCCAGTTCTGATAAGCTGTAAGAGACAGTGTCAATACTTTTCCGTAAGACAAAAAAAACCAGTAGGACAATTTTTCTAAACAGTTGCCGTACTTTCCATCATTGTACTAGGTACAAAAGTGTAGGCAGCCCATTTACTACAAATCAACTAAATTTCAGTAGGCAGTACTTCAAGTACTAGATCAAAACAATCTTCCTTCTAAATCCCAGACTTACTCTATCTTCTAATAGCTTTCAAATGCATTGATTTCTCAGCTCACTGATGCTGAACCAAGCAAGTTGCCTTCGCCAGATTTATAAAAATGTTTGCTGGTTTACTGGTTAGTTTTCCATAGATTTAAGTCTTTGTGATGGTTAGGCAGCAATGTTATATATTTGCTCCTTACAAACAAATGAAATAAAAAGCATAAAACAACCATAAAACAAATAATCAGTCTTTAAGATTTTCTTCAGATCCAACATCCTTGTCAAACAGACCAAAATAATCTATTTTTTTCTTCTCAGCTTTCAAAGAAAAGCAGTGTAAACAAAAATGGTATCTTCCAACACAGTTACAGGACTAGATGAATTAACTTTAAATCATTTTTGTATGTATTTCTGACAGTGGCATAGTTGATTACAACTTATATTTTAGAAGAATTATCGACAGCAAAAATATTTGGGGCTTAAAAAGTAATATAATAGGTAAAAACCTACAAGTGAGAAAGAAGTTCTATGCTTAACAACATTCACCTATTTAATCATTCTAAAGCAAACTTTTAAAGTCTTCTTTTACTACATTGAATGGAAACTGTATTCAATCAAATTAAAACTAAATGAAACAAAATACTATGTTGAAAGAGAACTTCATTTAAAAAAATTTAAAATTTAATTCATTTAAAAACATTATGACAGCTTGCTTTAACAATTCCAACATAACCTTCTACCTCAAGTGAAATGCAAACTAGCTGCTGGTATAATTACTCCAACACATCAGTTATAAACTATATTAGTTTGATTTAGTGCAGACTTAAAAGCTCTGCCTTCAAAACTGAACTTTTTAAGAGAACTAGCAAGAGACACTGAAGTCAGAAGTCAAAACAGCAAAGTGTATGTGCCATCTTCACACACTTAAATCAATGCACCTTAAGTTCACTACAGAAGTTGATACTAGTTTAACTTACCAACAAACTTCTGGCATTTGAAACACTCTTCTAACCACTCTGGAGTTACTATGTGCTTAACCACAGAAATTGCTGTCAGGAACTTGACAGTTCGGGTCACTTTACTGGCAATTAGATGGGTACATTTCTGGGCAGATTCTGCTACTTCCCCTCCAAGGATATACAGTTTCTGGAAGTTGTACAAAAAACACAAATTAGAATGGAACAGTCCTTTAAAAACTGGAGGAAAAAGATGAAGAATGATAACATCACTATCAAATAAAACTAAGCTCCTAATGAAACAGTACATATAGGAGATTTCTGTATTACAGTCATTCTTTTAATAAAACTGAATAAAGGACAGAATTTACAGCCATTGAAAATCCAGTCACACAAATTTCATCTGGCAAGACTGAAAGCTACATTCTGTTTCTGCAGTTTTTTGGGTTGATGTTGGTTTTTTTTTTCCACAAGGAAGCAACTACAAGATACAAATTAAACTCTTTTATTTAAGTGAAAGATGCTATTAAATTTAAGTAAGCAGAAAATGTAGTAACTTTGCCCTTTTCTATGGAAGGTGTAATATTCACTGTAGCTGTGGTAAACTTAATTTTGCCATTCTTTTCTTTGAAGAAAAAAGCATCTCATGAAAAACACGTATTCTTTAAATAGACTAGTTCCACACGCATTTTTGCTGATACTGAGCAACTATCCCTTTTTTCTTCTGGCATTACAGATAGCAACTACACTACAAGAATCTTGGGTCCCAGTATGTGGAAGGGACCTTCTTCTTTTTAAACCAACCATATGGAAAGAAAAAACAAGTCCCACAGAAGCATAACGTAGTTAATTGAAGCAGAACAGTTAACCAAATAAACCTAATTTCACCAAAATCTAAACTCTAACCTCAGCCCCACTATGTATTGGGTTTTTTCTGCAAGAAAAAAATAACTGATGTTTCAATGTAGTTAACAAGAGATAAGCATGAAAGTCACCTTAATGTACTGTTGAACTTGCATAGGTTCAAATCCTGTGAAGAGCACCATTGGTGTCAATTCTGGGGTGAGTTTTTTAGTAGGTGGTGGCAGGTCTTCAATCCTGCAAAACACATGAAATACAGCAGAAAGTGAAGTTTGGGCCTAAAGTTGTAGTATTATCATTATTATTTTAAAACTGGAGAAGCACAGTCTTGAAGCTTTTACCAATGGAATTATTCAGATGAATGAGAACTAGGCACAATCAATGTTCTCGAAGAAAAAATTGCTGTGCTGAGAACAGGACATCTTCTCTTGTTTCTGTTCTCTCCCCACCTCATTGTCTAGCTAATATCTTATTCCTGCCAGCTGAGTAGCTGGCAATATGCAAAAAGCGTTGATAGTTTGATTTGCAGGGCAAAGGATGGAAACAGACTGATGGCCAGCTGACAGTTCTGCGGAAAAGTAAATTAAGGACTACCAGGACTAATTGTTCACTATCCTTACCTTGCTCTTTTAGAAGGTGGCTGAACACTGGATTCATTTTGCTTTGGTTTCAAAGGCAACCTCACACCCTGAAATGAGATAATCTGCACGTTAATATCTGAATCGAGCAGGGAAAGAAACATCTATTTTGAAAGAGGAAAACTATACACTGATATTCTTAAACTAGGTAAAAGAAAATGAAACATAAATGAAAAAACCATGTTACTAAACACATACTAGTGCACCTGCTGCTTACACAACTGACTTAAGGCAAAGCTGAGCATTAACCAAAGCTTCTCCACAAAGTTACATAACCACGTAAGCATACACCAAATAAAATACCGTGAAACTTTTCTTTCTTTAAATAAAGCTGATAATCATCAATGGAAATTCCAAATAATTAAAATAAGAAAGAAACTGAAAAAACCTGTCCATTTGTTAAATATATGAAGACCTCAATATTCTTTCAGGTGCTTAATTACCAACAGAAAATACTGGTACCTGTGTTCTGAACATTCAAGTCCCCAGCTACACAAACAGATGCTCAGGCACTCACTGGACAGACACTCCCAACTGCCCAGTACTAGATCAGCCACCAAAGTGTTTGCCCAGAGGGTAGAGGAAGGCAGCTTTTAGGCTCTCCATGGCCTCAGGAACTTGAAACCATTGCTCTTAGTTGCAGGAGTGTGTGACATCTATTCCTTTCTTACCTTCAAATCTACACCTGAAGTTTAATGAGGAATGCTAGAGGCATATGACCAGAAAGACAGGCAGCATTATTCTAGCCTTGCTGGGAGGACAGTCCTTTGGGAACAACAGGCCGCAGGAGTTTGTTCCCTGCTCTCAGGGATGTGTTTTTATGCTAGATAATCACTAGTAAGAGCAGCCGGAAAGAAAAGTGCAAGTGCTCACCTTTTTGATAGACGTTTCAACTACTACACTCTGAAACTGCAGAAGGAGATGGTATCAACACTGTCTGGCAGACAGCTGTCCTCAAAAAAGCACCTTGTACTTCAAATGCCCAGACAAACACAAACGCCTACTGTGAAGGCAATGAAGCACCTTGTCTGACACTTCCACATGCCCAGCATTTTCTATTACCAAATCATATTCTTCATACGTGGGCATTCTGAGGGAAGCTGGACAAGAGTGACTTCAGAACTCCCTTTCAATCTAAGTTACAAGACTCTCTCTCTTCACATGGCCAAGATGGTTCCCATATAGACAGGGAGGTACTAAATTAGGCTTCTGATCCCCAAGTTCTCTCCATTTGCTACGTAAGAGAAAACATGGGCCACAACCTGATCTGACTGCGTCAAAGGCAGCACATGCCCAATTTTAAGATAAGCTCAACTGCACAGCGGACACAAAGAGCAGTGGTAGCAAACACCAAACTGTGAAATAGTTAAAAGATGTTTTAAATACTAATGGTGCATATTGAATCTCTTCAAGGACTTTTTATTTTGCCACTAATAGAATGCATTCTTCTTCAGGAAAATATGAAGTACACAGATTTTTAAAGGCAGTTTATTTCCTAAAAATTAGTTTCCTATGGGCTCACAAAACAATTCAATAGAGGTCTGTAAGAAGAAGAAGAAGTTTTCAAACTTATGACCAGGGATATAGCAGGAGCTGTTCTAAAGTTGAAAGGTTTAAAAACAACAAATAGTGCCCAGACACCATTTAAAGTATTAGTAAAAATTAAGTCATGATAGTTACTAAGCTCCTCTTTTCCGAAGACTGTACAAAATGACTGAGACAAGAAGTGATCAGAACACAAGAGGTTTAGCAAAAAAGTTTTGTATAGTATAAAATGTTATTTGAGAGTCAGTTGTTGTACAAATGAATTGCAAGCTCACTAGCTCAAACTGGGATTTACCTATGTCAAGACAGACACGGTGAAAACAGTTACCAAGTATAAATTTGAAATGGGAAAAGAATTTACAATACAAAAACTGAAATAGTTTTCTACATATTCAGAACAAGGCAACAGTTTAGAAGCACGGTTATCAACTACACTTTTTAAAGCAAGATATATTTTTACAATTTAAAATATCAGTATTATAACAAAATTCCTACTGATTTTTGGTGGTCTGCCTTAAAAACTTTGCGTGGCCTGATTTTCAGACAGTGTTAGATACTGACTCATAAGATACTAAGTCCTTTCTAAAGGTCTGATGTAAAAATCGAAGAGTGAAGCACTAGCCCAAGAGGTCTCAAAAGTAATTTGATTTCGTGTCACAGTGCAGGTTCTTAGTTCTGCAAAAGGTTATTTTTCAGATTCCTCAAAATAAAACAGTGAGAACACCAGCGGGAAGTACAGCCAGGAGGTTCAGTATGGGTCTGTGTAAGTCACTCTGGCACGCTGCTCACACCATGTACACATGTGCTCACACATTAAAAACACTAAAAACCATTAAAAAGTATAAAAGTAGCTGTATATATACAGTAAATCAACATACCATTAAAAGTTCTGGTGATACCTTTAATGGGACTCTCCAAGCATCTAGAAAACAAAAAACAAAACAAAAATGAAATGATTGCAAAGTTACTTATAACAGAAAACAAATACTTTTATTGATTAAACATGTGCATATATAAATGCTACAGAACACTGGATTTTGGGATTGAAATTCTTACCCAGAAGGTTTAGAACTAGATGTTGACTAGGTGACAGCGGATCTTGAAGACTGAACACTGTATATCGACTGTGCTGTATCTGCCGTAAAGCTTCAAAATTCCCTAGCAGTATGTCACAGAGCCACTGCGCATTTACACATGGTATTCTCCACTCTTTAGCTTTCTCATACTTCAATCCACTGGGCCTGAGTGTTCAGAGATGAAGAAAAAAATATTTTGATGAAATAGCCTAAACCAGTAATTTTTAATAATAAACCGAAAATATCAGTATTTCTGTGTTGGTCTACTATTTTAACTGTGACAAAATATATATTCTGAAAAAAATAAATTTTGCTTTATGGCTAGAACAAGTCAACTAGGGGAGAATTTCTGCCCCATATGGAATCAAGTTAGTCTTGGATTTAACTTAATTTTCCATCCCTTAGTGTTTTAAAACAATTATTAAAAAAAGATCTTTTACTTACAGATGATATAATAGCATCACTTAAAAAATATTGTAAAACAGTGAAATTCAAAATGGCTTTTCTTTTGCCTATCTTCAGAAGGCAAAATTTATCCTGTTACAGTGTGCAGTACTTCAGTTCAAGAAACATCATCACTAAGTTTTTTGCTATCAAATCTCGAAATTAATTAAAATTAACATTCCTATAATGAGATGTAACTAGCACCGCACACTAAGCAAAGCACTAACTGGTAACAGGCATGTGAGAATGCGAGAACTGCAGAGATCAAGCACTTACTCTTTACAGATGAGAACCGTATTGCTGCGACACAGGTAGCCCGTGTATTTGGCACCTGCTAGGTAGGCCATTAGTTTGAGGTCATCTCTGTCACTGTCAACAAATCCTGTCACAGAGATTATCTACAGGCAGAAAGAGACCGTGACAAATAACTGAACATAGATGGCACTTAGAAAACACTCCTGTTGTAGAAAGTTAGTAACAAAAATACTTTCATTGCAATGAAATACGTGGTATCATAACGATGGGATATAGGCACTTAATTAAAACGTGGCTGGTAGGATGTCTAAAACACAACTTAAAAGTGCTTTGTTTATACATAAACGTTTCAGGTTTCTAGCACTGGTTCTGATTTGGGAAGAAGCGTTTTCATTCTGCTGGTCAGTTTTTCTCTCATTTATAAAACTTTCTCATTTATTTCTCATTTACAGAGACATAGCTTTACTATGAAATAGCTCACAGGTAGTTTTCTTCTCACACATCTCTCACCTCCTGCTGCTGCTGCTATTCAGGGAGACAGAGAAATGCTTATACTTACTTGTCCTACTCTACTTCTAAAAATCTCCTGAACACTCTGCTCTACCCTGCCATGAAGCCAAGTAAAAATTGTGCCAGCTGATCACAGGTGGTGAACTGCCATTTCGCTACCATTCTTACCCTTAGTCTTGCCAAGTTTTCAGCTTTGCCACTCTCTCCTTTTATTTAGGAAAAGGCAACAGCAATTTTGTTGTTGATAATAAACTACATTTATTACATTACATTTACTACTAACCACTGCGTTCACACACATATCGTTAGTTTCTAATTTTCCCAAATCTGTATTTCTTTCTACGTCTTTTAGAAGCAGCTTGTAGCAAGGCCATCATCCTCTATGTTTGCATCCAGCACAAAGAAATTCATTGCCAGGAAATATTTTGGCATCTCGTTTTATATTGCACAGGCTATTTCATGATGCATCCAACTCAACTGCAAGTTTATCTTCCAGCCTCAGAAAATTCAACTTCCCCAGTGCTTGTCACTGTACAGGCTACTGGAACTGCTAATTCTTTGATTAACAACACAGGCTTCCTTTTTTTTGTATTTGCTAGTTATTGACCCAGAATAAAACCTTCAAAAAACTCCTCAAAATATTGGTAAAGGAAGTGTATACTGCTAGACGTGCTGTTAGTAAAAAACTACGCAGCTTGGATTCCTGTCACCTTGCTACGTGTAACTCACGTAGTCTTTGCACCTCAGCGCTCAGAACCCAGTAAGACTTGCAAAGCACCGGGAATCACCTGGTATTACACACTAGTTCAACACAGGGCCTTGAGATTAACAGCAGCTTTTCTTCTGAGACAAAAGAAATGTACATTTTGCTTTGAGTAAGCACTTTAAGCTCTATCTTAATCCTGCTCATGTAATGAAATAAGCATTTTTTAGCAGTAAGCTTTTTCTTCTTACGTGTTGAGAGCATGGCTTTCCTCCCGGTGGAAATGCCACTGGAAAATGAAGGGCTCGATGAGGTGGTACCATTTTCTTCTTCTTCAAGATTGAGTTCAGCCAATGTGCTGTAATACATCTCTTCCTTTCTCTTAAAGCCTATGAATATATGCATAAACAGCTTTTTGAAACCAAAACACATCTTTATTTTTCACTTTTTCTACAACACAAAGCTTTAATAGTTCTTCTCTACTTTTTCCAGATCCTCTTTCTCACAGCATCTTTCTCAGTGCTCTCTGGAGTAAATCTACTACATGTATTATGGAAGTTTCATTATACCATAAACTACAAATCATAAAAAAGCACATAATGAAAAACTTCTAACTTTATACTTGCAATCTAAGCATAAAGTACATGCTGAAAACCCCCGTCTTTCCAGTAATAAAATGAAAGAATGTGTGAATATGTGTTACTAGTTTGCTTACCTGAGCATACATATTACTGACTTGGCTTTCACAAAGAAGATGTGTACACCTGCTTGTAAGGGTAGGGTCCACAGTTCCACCATGTGCTTGAATGATCTGGTAAGAGAACAAACCCAGAATTTCCAATATATACAATAGTTTTTAAATTACCCTAAGAAACAAATAGTCTGAAATGAAAGTCTGCTCTTTTAGGATGCTGCCACCATTAAAACCAGTTCACTGTAGAGTTATCCCCCCCAAAAAAGGTTTGTTATCTAGTTTAAGAACATTTCTAAAAAAATGGAGAAAACAAAATTAAATATGCACCTTCTTGCTGAGCTACAAAAAGTCTATGTTTTTACAATCAACTAAAAAAAAAAATATATATAAGCAAAATGTATGGCTATTAAACAATTTTTCATGAACTACTCAATTCTATCTCAGCAATAAACACAAGTGCTGTTAAAAATGTCAACAGCTTACTTGATTATGCAAAATTGTAGGGAAAATTCAACTACAAAGTCCATCAGAAGTTTCTGAAGAACATCAAAGTCCTCTCATTTAGGAAAGGATACAATCAGATTTTTCTGAAAAATAGAAGTTGGCAAAAAATAGAAACACTCTATTCCTCCATCTTATTCACTCAGGTGGATACCTCACAGGCTACTAAATGCCAAAATTATATACAAAAGAAGCCTTTTAATATCATCAAGTTAAAGATAAGATAGCAATGCTCTGTTATATTTGCTGCACTACAGCTGCCTGATTAAAAGCATAAATAGTTGGGGTATAGTTAAGGCTGTAACTTATTTAGCGAATGTTCAGACTAAAGATCTAATTCAACCAGGCTGCACAGGTAAAACATTTTCATTACTGCTTCATGTCAGCTGCAGTTCAGTACTGGTTTTTAGGATGTTAACAGAAACACGACACAAAAGGACGCCTAAAGAAAACTGAACAGTGCTGAAATACTTCCAATTATTTCTTTCAGAATTTAATTACAATGACATTGTGTTATCAGAGTTTTTTAAAACTACAGCAGAATCTTACCCGTTTCCAGGTTGCTAACAGCTGTTTGTCCGACATCTGCTCTGGGTAATCAGCAATTGCAAAGACACAGCCCAGTAGGAAATACTCTTCTGGAACTGGAATAGTTTGGCACATAAAAGAACAAAAATTGAACACATTTAAGTCTGAAGAGTTCATCTCAGTACATAGTTGCTACACTGATCTTTACTATTATCAAGTTATAAACTTCATTTAATTTTGAAGTAAGTATTTCTTGGAAAAAGTAGGATCCAAAATTTCCAAGCTGACATTCACACCTAAGGCACGGTTCAGCCCAGGGTTTGCTTTTGTTGTGGGGGGTTTTTTTCCTGGAGTAAGGGGGACTAAAGGTGCAGAAAGATGTGGCACCAAAAAGGAAAACTTACTTTTTTATACAGATCAGCTATGAATAGTCAAAACAATCAAAAAGTTTTCAGTTCTATTAGCATGGACAGAATTAAAAGCAAGGTATGTTAACTTCCTATCTAATCCTCATTAATTAGTATTTCCAAAATCTAATCTGCCTTTCCATTTGCTACACTGTTTGAAAGCTTCTCCTTTCCCCTCTTCCAAAGGAAAACAAAAACCAATTAAAAAATAATTGCATGCATAGACTAATATTGGTCTCGTAGTATAATTTACATGCTAGTGGCATAAAGTCTGTATTTGAAAAGAGAATGTTCTCAGTGCTCTCACACTTTCCAGAATTCTGGATCATCCTTCAGCTATAATTTAAATCTGTTTGCCTGAAAATTAGTAAAATAGGTCTAAGTGTTACTATCCCATACTGTAAACAGCGTAATTTTTTGATATTCTAACCCACATTATATTATGTCGTGTCATTAGCCACTTTTTTTCAGGGTCAGAAGGCAATCATTACTAACTCTCAGCTGCTGGATCGTGTCCAAAAAGCGGCTGCTGTTGCAGTTGTTGCTGTTGCTGCTGGTGGTGCTGTGGCTGCTGGGCTGCAACTTGATGCTGCAGCGCTTGAGAAGTCTGAGTTAAGTGCTGTGTTGCCTGATTCTGCATTTGCTGTTGCTGATGTTGTTGGTGCAACCGCTGTAAGTGCTGCTGCTGGAATTGCTGCTGCTGCTGTATTTGCTGCTGATGATGTTGCAGCTGTTGCTGTTGCAGATTCTGTTGCTGTAGCTGCTGCAACTGTTGCTGCTGCAGCTGCTGCTGCTGCAACTGGTGAAGCTGCTGCTGCAAAGCATGCTGCTGTTGGAACTGGAGCTGCTGCTGAGGACGGTGGAGCTGCTGCTGAGTGTGTAACTGCTGCTGCGGGAACTGAAGCTGCTGCTGTGCGAACTGGTGCTGCTGATGAACTTGCTGCTGCTGCTGTGGAAACTGATGAGGCTGTTGCTGTTGGAAAGACTGCTGGGAAATCTGAGGTTGCTGCTGCTGCTGCTGCTGTTGTAGCTGCATAAGTTGTTGAGGTTGAAGGTGTAAAAGAGGATGGTGCTGTTGCTGCTGTGCTTGATGGGACTGCTGTAATAAATGTGTCTCTGGTGTTAGTTTCACTTGACTAAACAACACCGCATTTGGATGTCCCTGTTGGCTATGATTTACTTGTTGTTCTAAACTTTTTGTAGGTGCTGAAAGTGATTGTAATATCTAGAAAACAAAGATTAGTTTTGTGACCTTTTGGTTGCCATTCAGTTTTAAAAATACTTAAAGAACTACTGGGAAAATACAATTTTCAAAAGAAAAGAGCCCTGTGCTTACATTGTGAGCCGAACAAAAATCTTTACTTGTTAATAAGAAAGGGCAGGACTGAAACGCAGAAAGTTGGGGAGCTATATGTGGCTTCTAATATAAGGCAACACATATTTTAGCAAAATTTAAGATTGAAACCCATCCTTGTATTATTGATGGTATCTCCAATAGCATTATGAGTATTAACACTCTATTAATAATTAATCAACTCAATCAACTATCATATTCATTTTACAATCCTGTTGGCCCATGAAGTTCAACATTTTATTCCACAGTCTTATTATCTTTAAGATAAAATTTGCTAATAATACCTCTACTAATCAGTGCTGTTTGAAAGATGGGAACTTAATACAACCTTATTTTCTTTTGAATCAATTCAGGAATATTTAGCTCTATTTTTTAAACTGAATCCCAAAATACAAAGAAAAACATCAATCTGCTGAACACTAACAGTTTCTTGGAAAAGAAAACTAACCAAGCCATACTTAAGAAGAACAGATTTTAGGTTTACACAGAGTGCTGAAGTAACCTGGTATTCAATTTCATTTTTAGATGTATAACTAAGGGAAAAATCATTTCACACTCCGCAGATACAAGTTAGCAAGTGAGTTTTTAAAGCATCAGAAAATGAAAATTAGGCAAATTCCTGACAGATTAGGATGAATTCTACATATTAAATTATTTTAATATGAACTACCTATTAAAAATTAGAAGGAGCAATAAGAAACCCCAGACTTGCCATTCATAATGTCTTTTAAACATGAAATCGGCTTCGGCAAATCCTTTAAAGCTTGTTTCCTTCAACTACACTATTTCATCACATAAACTTCAGTGATGTGTGTGCGAGAGAGAGGAATCAAAGCACATCACTAAAACACAATGCCAATTAAATGTATCCTCTCAATGGGACGTCCATCAATCTTCATCAGAGGTGGCTCAAGTGTTTTTTACAACGCACTTCAAAAGAGCTCAGGTTTCATGGAAGTGATTTTGATGCTGTTGCTATAGCATACATTTACAACCAGGATTACCAATGCACCACTCATCACTAATGTCTAGACAGTACCACAGTATAAACAGTCAACAAAAAAAGAATGTTACTGTGGCTCAGAATGAGGAGAGGTCTTTATGCTGCTCTCCACAAAAAGTCCCAGAAGTCAAAATTACAGAAGCTTCAGGACACATTTCAAAATAAAGGGATAAAACTTTCAAAAGCATCGTGGGGCTATATTCTGAGAGTAACTCTGTATCTGCAAAATGCCTTATTGTTACAGATCTTGCCGTTCAGCAGAAATCTGAGGTTCAAGTTAAACATTAACTTTTCAAGATTATGCACTAAGACATGGAATCCACCCAAGACTGGTACCCAAGCAGGCTACAAAGTACAAGGTAACCTATCCAGAGGGAAGTTATAAGGAAAAAGGTAGGATTGGTATTCCTCCATCTAGGAAGACACACTTATTAGTATTACCATTACTAATATTACCACTAATATCACCATTCTAAGATGCAAAGCTTTTCTCTGGAGATAGCGCAGCAACCTACAAAGCAGCCTGATACAGTACTTGAGAACAGTCCTTGCACACCACAGTCAAGTCCCTAGTCTAAGAGACTTTTGGAGAATAAGGTCTAGCTGAAGCACAACACCATCAACTGGCCTATAGCTCTATGAATACTACTTACACAAACATACTTCCACAGGGACACCACTGTAGAATATTTGGTAGTGCAATGACTGGGTTGTAGACGATATGGTGTTCAGACATGAAAGCATCAGCCAACTTACCAGCACTGGCCAAATGACCAGGACACTGGCAGTTCTGCTCAGTCCTTACCCAGAAGTCTCAGTCCTTAAAGAACTCAAGGCACTGAGAGGAGGAATCTAAGACTCAGTTTAAAATGGAGCCTGCAGTTTCAGTTCATATTCAGAAGTCACATGCACAACAAAGAGCCAACATTTCTGAGTGGCTCCACTTTTTGTCTTCAAGTACTAGCTGCAAGCTTCTATAGTATTCAGGCACCTTTGAAAGTTTTACCATCAGATGAACATCCAAATGAATGCACCATTGCAATTACCTCACTAAAAGATAGGTGTAACCTTTACCAGCTCATTTACCTACTCTTCTCACGTTGCCTTCACATGAACATCTAAGAATTTCAATGCTGCAATTTATTTCAGCGCATGCTCACTCGCTTTTTATTTTCTTCTGACGATAAATTCCATACAAAAGCTGTTGATTATTTCAACTATATGAGTGACAAAAGTTAGCACTTCTGCATCATCATCCTGACTGTACTATATAACAACCTAATGATGCCCAGAACTTCATATAGAACTGAACCTACTGAGAGAACAATCAATTTCACAGTTCTGTGTCTTTATAGCACAAAGAATTCCTTGCACTGAATAAAAAGCCTGAAGGGTATGAAATCACGTTTCCTGAACTAGCCAAATAATTCTACATTAATGAATTATTTTTGCTCTAAGAAATCAATACTGACACTCTTAAGTCCCAGCTTTACTCTTCCAAACAATTTTTCAGATGCATTGGTACTTCTGTGGACCTGCTAGGAATTAAGTTACTTATTATGGAGAGGTTACTAATTTGGCCACAACTTCTAAGTAATAGAGGGAACTTTTACTCCTGGGTACATTTAAAGAAAAATAAAAGGAAATTAGAATTTTGGATATGAAAGGTTCCTAAGAAAAAGTCCAATATCTTATAAATTAAAAATCCAACACTTACATGTGCTACATTTGATGGTCTATTAATTTGCTGAATATCAGCACTATTAGTAATATTCCTTAACGTCCGCACGGCTGGACTCCACGTAGCCATCATTTCCTGTCGATCGGAACTTTGGGCACCTTGTACTGAAGCCATCAGGTTGCCTCTCATATCTGGAGGCAAAATATTACCTGGCACTGGTGGGACGTTGGCACATAGATTAATTAACCCAGAGTCTTTCCCTTGAGGCAACCTACGCTTTGCTGCAGATGTCTGTGGGACCTCAGCCGGTGTCCAGTTCAAATTCCTTTCCTGCTTTTCTGGAGAGGAATCTGAAGAATCATCAAACATCAGTTCCCCTTTTGCCTTATCAGTAGTAGTAGATTTTGGTGAAAAAACTTGATCACCCAAAGGTGATCCTTCTCGAGAAGATGCTGGGCTTGATAACTTTTCGTCAGTACTAGCTTCATTTTGAGAATCTTGTTCTTCATTTTCTGGTTCTTCCTCCTCTTCCTCCTCCTCCTCTTCTTCCTCCTCGTATATAATTAAACGAGGATGATAAGGAGTCTCTTCTTTTTTACCCTTATCAGCTATAGAATCCAGTACCCAGTCTGGTGTCACAATTTTAATGCTGTCCCGTTTACGAGCACATTCATATTTTTCCTGGGGGGGGAAAAAAAGAAATTAAAGACAAAAAAAAATAACCCCAACAATATTTTGGAGGGCAGGGCTAGAGCACAGAGAGGTGGATCACAAGATGCTATACAGTAACAGAAAGTGATCTCTCCCAGAACCAACAGGACAAACTACACTACACGTAACAACCATTTCCAAGAGATTTAAACTAAAACATCCACATCTACAGTACAAAGGACTCAGAAGGCACAACTGCAGAAAATTAAGTCTTCATTTGCAAAAAACACCACTACTCAAATTCTTCCCAAACCTAATTACCAAAGGATTTTAAAATCATGAAATGTGGTTCTGAAGAATCCTTCAGATCTCCAGCAGCTAGGAACAACACACTAAATACTAAGATGCAGCTGATAGAAGATTTGAAACTAATTTTGGGATCTAATCTTTAGAAGTGAATGAACTGGGATTTTCTTTCTATGTCAAACAATATAAATTAACAACCAGCACATGCAGAGGAAATTAATTTAATGATCCTCTAGAGTTATTTCCTACAATGAAACTGTCATTCATACACAATAAAGAGATTACAGAAGAAACCAAGTTTATTTGCAGTTATGAGCTTTCATTCTTTCTTTGGGGTGAGAATATTAAGAACCTCGTTTTATCACCTTGTGTCCCGTCAAAGTAATCATTTAAGTTTTCACTAGTGTCAAAACTGTTCTCATTGCAAGCACTGGAGATTCCCTTGTAGTAGCATGTCAGAGCAGCAGGACTAGAAGCATTTTAAGTAACCATCCTCTAAAATTGCTCCCAATCAATGATTACATAAACTAAACGATATTTATTTTATCCTGCAGACATGAAATGCTGATTTTTTTTTCCTTTTCAGTTTCTTCACTGGCAAGCTCAAGACATCATCCTTTGCTGTAAAAAGCTTATGATTAAAGACAACACTTCTTAAATGCATATCATTGCCTCTTAAAAACATCAATTTTAGGTAGCACAGCTTTGTCCAAGCATTACATGTTGTTGTGATGGAGGAGACAACTAGTACACTCTTCTTAATCTTCCAAAGAAGAAAGATCATCCACTTTAAAAAAAATAAGCAACACGTCCCCAAAAACCTCCTACAAAGATTCTTATGGTTTTAAACAGGGAAGAAAAAGCAAGAGTTTCCCATGCCCACACTTTATTTTCTCCCATTGCCAGCCCATGTTTCATTCTAAAGCACTGTCCTATGTATTGCATACATAAGTTTGTTATCCTACTCATCATATTTTTTCTCTACCTTAATATTAGGTAGTTTACATTAACTCCAAAATACAAACAGGGTCATTGGCGGGACAATAATCAACTCAATTTATATAAAGAACATTAGAAACTGGACAAAAGATTTACAAATTTACGTAAGGAGGTAGCATATAGAACTTGATAAAATAACTAACCTGGATGACCCCTCCCATTGATTTGAAATTTTAAAAAATAGAGATGGAAATGTGCTCATGTTATTGAAGGACAAAGAAATCAAGCACACACAGACACAAAAAACAAACCAAAAACAACACACCAAAACTTGCTCCATCCACTAACTAAAAGCATCCAAGCAATCATTTTTAAGTCAACTTCAATTTGTTTAAAGTATTTTCAGTCTCTGAACAAACACACTAAACCAATTACAAATATATTTCTTCTTCAGGAAGAGAAGTACCTGAACTACCTGAACACTTCAAGAAGTTTCAGAGAACTGTTATAACCAAAGCGTTACTGGCATTGTAGAATCATAGTATGAATCATAGAACCATAGAATGGTTTGGGTTGGAAGGGACCTTACAGACCATCCAGTTCCAACCTCCCTGCCATGGCAGGGACACCTCCCACTAGACCATATTGCACAAGGCCCCATCCAACCTGGCCCTGAACACCTCCAGGGCTGGAGCACCCACAGCTGCCCTGGGCAACCTGTTGTAGTGACTCACCACCGTCAGAGTGAAGAATTTCCTTCTAATTTCCAGTCTAAACCTACCCTCTTCCAGTTTGAACCCATTACCTCTTGCCCTATCACTACAGGCCTTTGTAGAGTCCCTTGCCAGCTTTCTTGTAGGCCCCCTTCAGATGCTGGAAAGCCACAATAAGGTCTCCCCGGCACCATCTCTTGTCCAGTCTCAACAAGCCCAATTCTCTCAGCCTGTCTTCACAGGAGAGGTGTTCCAGCCCTCTGATCATCTTTGTGGCCCTCCTCTGGACCCTCTCCAACAGGCCCATGTCCTCCTTTCATTACAGTAGAAGAGGTTATTCTGATGTGCTCAATGCTGCCTTTAGCCAGTTACCTGATCTTTCTGATTCAGTTTCTCCATTTGCATAAAACCAGCAACATTTGATTTCCCACATGAGGGTAGGAAGTCAAATGATGATACTAAATTAGGAGAAGCTGTGGACACCCCCTAAGAGTAGAGATGCTTTACAGAAAGATTTGAATAGACTACAGAGCTGGGCAATCACCAACCACGTGAAATTTAACAAGTGCTGGATTCTGCACCTGGGCAGGGGTAATCCTGCTTGTATGTACAAACTGGGGGACAATGGTCTGGAGAGTAGCCCTGTGGAAACAGACCTGGAGGTTTGGGTTGATGATAAGTTGAACATGAACAAACAGTGTGCCCTGGTAGCCAAAAGGGACAACCATGTCCCGGGGTGCATCAAGCACAGCATAGCCAGCTGGTCAATGGAGGTGGTTGTCCCATTCCACACTGCACGGGTGTGGCCTCAACTCAAGTACTGTGTGCAGTTTTGGGTGCCTCAATTTATATAAGAAAGACATCAAACTATGAGAGTGTGTCCAGAGGAAGACAACCAAGATGGTGAAAGGTCTCAAAGGCAAGACTTATGGGGGGCAGCTGAGGTTGCTTTGTTTGTTTAGCTTGGAGAAGGGAAGGCTGACCCCATCACAGTCTACAACTTCTTCAAGTAAGGCAGTGGAAGGGCAAGTGCTGACCTCCTCTCTCTGGTGACCAGTGACAGAATAGGAGGAAATGGAATGAGACTGCATCAGGAGATGTTCAAATTGGACATCAGGAAAATGAGAGTTCTTCATTGAGAGGGTGGTAAGTCACTGGAACAGTTTTCCCAGGGAAGTGGTCATGGCACCAAGCCTGACAGAGTTCAAGGAGCATCTGGACAATGCTCTTAGTCACGTGGTTTAGTTTTAGGTAGTCCTGTGAAGAGCAGGGAGTTGGACTCAATGATCCTTATGGGCCTCTTCCAACTTGAGATATTCTGTGATGCTATGATGGGAGTGATTTTAAGTATGACTCTTTTATCAGAAGGGACAGGAATGCTGTGTCCTGTTTACCCAACATCTCTCTTTAAGAGGAATGAGTTGAGGGATCTTAAGAAAAAAACAAAAGAAAAAAAAAAAGGACAACTGTTCCTCCTTCTGTTCTCTTTATTCCTTTCTTCCTCATAACATCGAAGGGCATTTTACACAATGTTTCTATTTTATCTTTCATTTTTCTTCACCAATTCTGTATCTACAGATTTAAAAACCACAACCACTAACAATTATGACATGTCAAAATCAGGGTAAGACAAACAGAATAAAGAATAAAATGCTTTATTCAACCAGAAATATAAATACCGATATGAAATTGGACATCTTTTGAATTAATCAGGCTTAATGCCATGCAGAAAATAAACAGGAACAGAATAGCTGCAATGCATAATCGTGTTGAATTTAGCTGTTCAAGACTAACAAACAGTCTTAAGAATCCTAACTTCAGGGAGATGGAAAATTTTTGATTGTTCAAAAGCAAATGAGTCCTACAACAAGAAGAATTGTACATGTAATAAACTCTTACCCCCTTTGGCTCAGGCACAATCAAATGAGTACACTTATTATTGAGGCTCAGCTGGCAATTCCCTCCATAAAAAGTAATCAAAGCCCACAGCGTACTTCGGTCTTCAGATGAAACCTGAAAGGAAGGTAAATAAGCCTTTTAGTTCTATGCAACCAGCTGCCTCCTGCTTGAAGAATTTTAGTACAATCCATGACATACCATTTACAAGTCTAGTTAATGTATTACCTATCACTTTTAAATACCAAATTAGCATGAAAGTTAGAGAGAAAAAAGGGTGACAAAGAGACACAAGAAAAAAAAAAAAAAACATTAAACCAATCATTTTTAACCTGCACAGAGAAAAACATTCTTCACTCCTGTAAATCTCAACACTAGTGTATCACCTTCCACAAGAGGAAAAAGTTAGTTATCAAGCAAACAACAAATTATTTATCTTAGACAGCCTGTTTAAATTCATTAAACAGAATTTCAACAAATATATCAAATTAATAGCCTGTGTAAACAAAAGAAGTGTTTATTTCTAACAACTTATGTCACAGCAATGTCCCCCTCCCCTGCCAAGAAAGCCACATGTATTGAAGCCATTACCATTCAGAGTTAGTGACTGTATTACAGGAATAATTTGTTTAAAAGCCTGAAGCACATACACAACTAATACTCCATTAGCCCTGATCCTGTCTGTCTGCACACACACACTGGTCAGAGATCTGCAAAGCTGGCTATGAACACAAGGCACTGAAGCATCACCCTTCCACTTGCTTTACTCACTGGCACCCTTGTTAACGTTTCAGTGCCTCTGAGGTAAAACATGTTGACTGAATATTGTGTTTATAGGAACAAAGACTTTATAGTCTAGTGCATTCTGCATTTCAGAATCACCATACAGCTGGATACGAGATAACTTACTGAATGCCCACAGTTTGAAATGTTCATGCCCCCACATTCCAGTGAAAAACTTAGGTGATAATTCACCTTAAATACAGGGGAAAAAAAAAAAATCATAGTACAACAAAAGAACTAGTTATCTCTCCTCAAAAAACCAAAGAATTGCATGCATATTGTACGCTGGATTAGACTGAAATATGGTTGACTTCTTACCTGAGATAGACAGGCAGTGACTCCAAAAAAGATCTGACACGATTCTGGAGAAAAGCCATTTACACTGGAAAGCAGGTGTCAAGGATGTAAAATAATTTAAATGTGTTTCCTGAGGGACACTAGAAGAAAACTAAATAGTGTGCATAGTACTTCTCAGATATTATCATGTGTTTTACTCAAGTTACACACATAAAGGCAAAAACTGAGGTGCAAACTGGATCAGGACACCTCTAATACTTCAAAGTTTTCCTGTAGGTTAAAGTGAGGGATCTACCTGGCTACCAGTGTCTTTGACATACAATCTCTATTCAAGGACAGCAATTCTTATTTTTAAAAGGTTAAAAAAGCAAAACCAAAGAAGAGTATACCAAAGCAGTGTGTTTGTTTTTCAGCCATACAATAAATTATAAACATAACAAAAATATTAAAAGTAGAGAACAAAAATATTATTTGTGTTGTAATCATCTCCTTGATCAGGCTGCCCAGGGAAGTTGCTGATGCTCCATCACTGGATGTGATTAAGACTAGGTTGGATGGGGCCTTGAGCAACCTGGTCTTGTGGAAGGAGTTCCCGCCACGGCAGGGGGGTTGGAACTAGATTATCTTTAAGGTCCTTTCCAACCCAAACCATTCTATGATTCTATGATAATATTAGGACTGATTCTGGTAACATTATAAACTTGCCTCTCCCAGATCATCTCCCTCAGTCCATCTGAGGACACTTAGCTTATAGGAGTCAAGTCATTACCAAGAGCTTACTTCCATTATCAAGTGCCTATCTTCCATGCTTAAAAACACAGGAGAATCTGAAGACAACATTTTTGCTACAGTCTGCAACAGACAATACAGAAGTATTATGATGCACAAGAAATTCAATAAACCAAGACAGAGAAAGAAAAGCGCGTTCTTCTAAAATAAAAGCTACAAGCAGACACCTGTAAGAAAGCTGAAGTGCCTTTTTTGCACGCATATTAATAAAGATGGCAATCTGGTGGATGACTTCATTTAAAACCAAGCAAGAAATAGAAGCACAGACTTAAAGAAAAAAAAAAAAAAGAAGAAGAAAATGGGTTAGAAAGCAATACAGAAACCAGAGTTTTCAGAAATGGGTATGTCTGGTAAGCAAACAATAGTTTTGGTTGAAAGTATCCTCTGGAATCTAACTTGCCCTTTGCAATTTCTCAAAGACTGGAAAAGTAGAAACAGTTTCCTAGCATAGAGCATGGTTATTAATTCCACGAAAGGCACTGAATAACAAACATATTAAGGGACAAGCTCATATAAGAACAACAAACCAAACAAAGTATTAGAGAGATTACCTGCCAACAGTAGTAGGCAAGTCAGTGTATGCAAGTATCAAACCTTCTGCAGCTGATTTTTTTCCTACTGAGGTATAACTCCGCATTGGAAGTTGGCTAGGCAACAGATACAGGCTATGGGGGGGAAATGTAGCTACTGTGAAACACAGACTGAGAAACCATCACACTGGGATGTAAAAACAGAAACACAGTCTGAAACGAACATGAAGTTTTTCATTATGCTTATAAAATTCAACAAGATCTCTGGTAGCAATGCATATTTGTCTTCAGGTGCATGGAAGAGATGGATAAATGAAACAGTAAGTGGAAAAGCGCAGGGAGAATTTTTACAGACCTAGTAAATATAACTTACAAGAGGAAACTGAAAGACCAGAATTAATGTGTTTAAGAAGCTAAGAGGACATCTCTTGAAATCCTTTAAAGGCTGCCAAATGAAAAGAGAAGTAATTTGTTCTCCCTGTTCAGAGTGGCTCAGATAAATCAAAACAAGGCTAGACTGCAGCACAGTAAGGGGTTAAACTCTAGCAACACAGCATGAGGCATTGTAAGTTGACTGGGGAGACTATGAAATTTCTACTACAGGAGGGGTCATGTGAAAGAAGAGAGAGAATAGTTTGACAGAAGTGACCTGGGAAAGACAGACAGACCATCCGACTTCTCTAACTTCCCTCCCTTTTCTACAGTCTTATTCAACTTTGTGTTTAAGATACATGCACATCTTGCTGGAAAAAAAATGACTACAGAAATAGATGTGTGTTATATTACAGGCACACACATAGGTTTTTCAAATGAACCAAAATTGTTTTCCCTGTGCTGTTGACAGATGCACCAGCAAATACTTAAATTTTGAGTTGAGAAGAGACAACACGCAGCAAGCTAACAACAAAGCCCAGAGCTCTTTAAAACTTAAGAGTAGATTACTGCCGTTATCGAGACTACTCCAAGTTGTTCAAGTCTGATGAACGTCCTTAATTTCACTGTGTTGCTCAGTATTTCATCTAAGGTAGAGACTCAATACTGGATCTTTCATAAGCGTACAGTTCTCTGCTCTCTGCCTTACCATCTGCTTCTAGCAAATAAAGCAGCACCAGCTCAGTATTTAACTTTTAAGAGGTACATCAGTTTGACTGCAGCTTGTACCCTCTAAAGAACAGGAGTGAAACAGACCCTCTTAAAACAGTTACAAGCAGCAAAACAATAATGTTCCAAGTCGGTCTGGAAAACAAAGAAAAGGGACTGTAACAAAACTCACTTTTTTTTCCTCCTAGCAACAAAAATTCAGAAGTGCTCTGACCCTCTTTCATCTGTACAAGATTTCAGAAAAATAAACCTCCCATGTTCTTGCTTTTGCTGCTACCAAGAGAGTTAAGAAAGCAATCACCAGCCCTCTCTCTTCATGGCATTATAACTGAGGTTTTCACACACAAATCTGTCTTTCCTTCTTCATGAAGGCTGCTTCCAGATTCATTTTTCTGTTATTTTCCTTCAGCTGCAGGTTAGTCAGATTTTGAAAACATCAGTTAGCAGGGAACAGGAGAACACTCTGCCTTCTGAAGTTCCCCCTGGTAAAAACAGTGGAATGTTAAAATGATTTATAAAACAGACAAAACTGATATTTTTTTGTAGTACATTAAATCTTTCTACATCACCTTTAACAACTGACAGGCAAATGCCCATCAAATAAGTATCAGAATTGGTAAGCCAATATAAAATCTTTAAGGCTTGTATTAGATCCATACACCTAACTGATAAAACACGTTTCTAGGACTTGTTTCTTCAGAAACCCAGTGACCACTTTGAGCACTACATCTCCAAATTAAAACATAAACAAAAGACTAAAATAAAGGATCTCAAACCTCTACCTAAATAGGGTCCAAACCCAATCAACTGGAAAAAGTAATTCCTATTAACTCCTGTATTTTTTTTATTATGGTAGTACCTAAAATCCTAATGAAAGGTCAGATGCCACTGCACTAGAAGTTGTAAAGAGACTGAAACAGAACAAAGTTCAGACTTAACAACCCATTTTAGTGAGCACTGTAAGGCTCAGAATAAAATCTAAAACCCCCAGGTTCTAAGGCCATGAAGTCCTAGAAAGAATAAAGTCGAAGGTCCAAGGACACATTTACTGCTGACAGGTGTACAAAACCTTCCCCCAAGCAACTCAAGGATACGATACCGCTGAGACCTGGTCTTTTCATTTGACCATTCCTATATACCCACAATAAAGACTTCCTGAGCAATAGCCATTGAGGGCTACATTCACACATTTATTGCTACAATTTAGTTATGGACTGCATCATCACCCAGTGGTTTTATCTGCTGGTTTCTCTTCTGGCTATGTAATAACGTCAGCTCTTAAGAGTACCCTTTTAAAAACCCCTGGTTTCAGACAGAAGACCATTTTTCTAACAGCACAACTTCTCCATGGGAAAGAACAACACTAATAATGCAATGCTAGATTACTTAAGCCTGAAAATGTAGCTAGTTCCAAGCTATTTTTTTTTTCAAGAAGTCCTCAGGAACAGGGAGAGGGCTTACAGATGTGTGACGTAAACAACTGCACACTGATTATCCTGATGATGAAAGGATGATAAACACATGTATTATTTCCAGATGCAAAAGACAAAAATCACCAGCCTAAATCACATCACAATAATAAAATTATTTTTAATATAGGAATAGCTCTGCTAATTTAGGTTTTCCCATGTAATGTTTGGTGCATTCTTTCCATTTGCAAGTCAAGTCATTCCTAGAAAACTTTTGACTGCTTCAGTCAGGGACAGAAGACTACCTGTGACCATGGCAAGTGATTCACACTAATCGCTCAGTCCTATCTGATATGTTGACTACTGTGATCAAAGCAGCTGCGAAGACCTCACTATATCATTTTAACTGACAATTCAATGTTCTTTCTTCCTACAGTTCACTCCCTGAGCTGAATTATCTTGGGGAAGTAGAGATTACACAGGCTATTTCCAAGACAGCCACAGCGAGATGCAAAGGCACATACCCTGAAATACTGGATATAAAACATGAATTCTCAATCACTGAAGCACATTAAGAACTGAATTCCTAATACGAACACCTGGATTCTTGCATCTACCACCTCGTGTTTTCCGTTATAGACACAACCACCTGCTAACCTCATTCCAGAACGAGATCTCATACTCCCTAGTCCTGGCATGGTTTGTTGCAATCATCCCCTCATATCTGTACTGAAATGGGCTGCTCTGCTCCAGCTCTTCCATATACAGAATATTATGAATGGTTTGAGAAAAAGATGCATGATTTTTTTCTATAATAATAGCCGTTGTCACCATTCCTATGATCCAAAGAAAAACACTGAGGGGAACATAAAGAAAGATGAAACAATAATAACTGACAAGAAGAGGAAGGAATATGCCATCCATATGCAAGAATATATGCTCCAAGTAAGTTAAGAAACACAGATCTAGCCAAACACAAACAGTAAGGGTCTACCGAAGGCAAAGACAGACTATTCAAAAAATGGGAATACAAACAGTATCTGTTTATAAGGTGTTATTTATAATACAGCCTTGATATGAATTATTGTGTATTTATCCTTACATAATTCTGCTTCTAGAAAAGGGAGAATAGGCCATTCTACTCTGAACCATCATTTGCCCCCTTGTTGCATGCCAGCATTTTTCCTGGATCCTCACTGTTAATAATAAACTTCCAACTAAAATGTTTTGAGTCCATTTGATGATGTTTTTCTTACTAGTGCCTATTAAGCATCCAAAATAGCCAGAGGGACAGGAAAATTAAGTAAGACAAAGAAGCTCCAAGCACACTGCAATCTTGGCAGGCAAAACGCATCCCATCATTTTAAAAATTTAAGCTGTACATACTTGAAACAGTCTTTAATCCCTTGATGGTATGTGTTTTAACATGTTTCTGACAGAATTGATTCAAATTTGAACTTAAAGGATACGGCAGAAGAGCTCCACAGCGAACAGACAAGATCACCCAGGAAGGCTGAAAAATAAAAACCGCAAGAGATTAAAAAACCTTAGTCTGCATGTATGAAATATGAATTACCTTCCAAGTTCATGCTACAGCTAGCTTCAACATCTAGCCCCAGCTTTGAAAGGCTGTAAGTGTTTCACAGACATTGTACTGAGGCCTTCACTAAAAAGACTGTTCTGATTTATCTGTAACAGTTAATACAAAGACTGCTCAAAGCTAGTGCAGCAACACGGGAGCATGATCCCTTTCTCTTGTCCTTCTACTGTGCCAGGAAAACCATCTACGGTACTTAGTCATCCTTTCCCTTTTTCTAGTACTCCCTGCTCGAAACAAAACAACCATACCACAAAATCCCCTACCTTACACTCATCACCAGGCAGCCAGGAACCATAACCTTACACAGAAAGAAGTTTCTCAACACAGGGCAATGCTGGCTGCTAAGCACAGGGGTGACGGCCCCTAACTGACAGTATTCTGGGATGAAAGGGCTCAAAGGCAGAGAGACAGGTGGTGGACAAAGGAAGAGGTGTAGGAGAGTGGTCTCACTACAGCATAAAAGGAAGAAGGGGGAAAAACTGGCATCACATTCAGTGTGAAATTACTTTTCCTCAAAAAACAAACAAAAAATATGTTGTGATATCTATGTTTATGGTGTCCCAATTCTTGCTATTCTCTTTCCCTTAGAAGAAGGCATACAAAAAAATGAAAAAAAACACATTTAATTTGTAACTCTTCGATCCTCTGAACAAAAAAAAGGGAAGAAATTTTCCTCCCTCAAGTTTTTATCTTTGTTATTGTGTATAACAACCTACCTTTGCCTCTGACTTCCAGTCCCTTAATATTTAGTCCAATCTTCTTGATTACAGATCATGCTGTGATGTTTTCAGGTCAAACTAAGTGACATCACTGAAAGACTTGCTCTTGTTTGGCAAATTAACAAGTTTAGCTAGTAGCAGTTATAAAGAAAATTGAATTATTCCAGTAAATGGCGTGAGAAAGCAGAAAGCACCGTTACGTCACTGATGCCCTTCCTCGACGTGAGAACGGCAGCAGTCTTCCTGTTCTTATGATGAAAATTATGCCCCAGAACACTTCAGAAAAAGGAACTAAAACTTAATCAGCACACCCACTAAAACCATAAGGTCTCTAGTGAAGCACCTTTGGTTTTTTTTTTAATTAATTCACACTTCTACACTGTCAGGTGAAATCTCATGACGTAAGCACCCAAAATTCCCTAATGCCACCTGCAACCACATGGAAAAGTAACTCGAAATCATGTACCCAAAGGTACTGGTAGTAAAATACTGGTGTTTTTTCTTCTAATCACTCTCATGACTTGCAGAGTTACGAGTTCACATTTTCAAATATGAAGCCCAGATTCAGTCACTGGAAAAATAACCTGGTATTGCAAGATAGTAACAAAATACCGGTAATTCCAGCATGAATAAGAAAAACAAACAAACAAAACCCCCAGAACTATAAAAACTGAAATAAAGAAAAAAATCTGTTTTATTTTTGTATCCTATTGTATAAAATTAGCATACTACGTGTATGCAGAACTAACAAAATCAATTTGCACCTTGCCAATTATATGTGTTTTAAAAATCCCTCAGCAGCATACTACTTATTGTCAGCTGAGGTTTTCCATTGCCAGAAGCTTCTAAGAACCTTCCCATCAGAAACGTGTCTAAAGTACAACTAATAGGACATCATCTCACAGATGCCTGCAGGAAGGATCTGAAAAAACAAAAAACAAACAAAAAAAAAACCAACCCAAACCAACCCAAAACAAACAAACCACTGACAGACACAGAGCAACAAGAGAAAGAACGGAATCATAGTAGAAGTCTATCAGTCAGGACAAAAGTTTGTGTAACAAGAATAAAAGAATTTTAAAGATGTGTTTCATTTGATTATCATCCAAACGTGAGTATTTTCCGTTATAATAATGAGGTATCCATCTCAGTACTTTGACAATATCATGGATGAGTCATTCACCTTTACAACAGGGAGATCAAAAACTTCTCGCGATTCTCCAACTTCTGGATTGTCTCCATCTTCTGAAATAATATGTGAAGCCAGTGCATTGTAAGAAACTTCCTTTGCTTTCCCAGCTTTCAGAAGTTGAATAACCTAAACCCAAAAGAGAACAGGGAGAAGTCAACAATTTGTAGCACCTTTTATTGGAGAAAAAAGTTAATGAAAGAACACACTAACACATGAGAGGAATTACTATGACCTCTCTTGGTTGGCCTCCTGTCAGTGGCTAGCACTCTTTCTGAAGCTGCCAAACACGTCCCATTTAAAACCCGATGGCCAGTGGTTTACACCTCTGCCGTATTTTCATTAGTCAAGTTGAAGCTTTACTCTCCACAATAATTCAGGCTGGCACATAAATCTGGGAAATGTCAACATTTTTCCAAAACATTTATTCCCCCCCCAAAAAAATCTCAAAACAATTTTCTCTCAGGCAGGGTATGAAAATGCTTCTCCCCAGTGATTGTTTTTGCATATGGCAGCTTTGGATTGAAAATACTTTAAAAGAAGAGCTCAAAGTTTAGAAAAGGTCACCCAATGGCTACCTTAGAAAAGGTAACGTCGTAACTGTACACTACAGTCTTCATTGCAATTCTCCCAGATTTCACCAGTTATTTTCTTGGATAGTGAAAAAAAACCATTCATGTATTTTCTGTAAATGTTCAAACAGCTAAGAAAAGAATTTCACCTTCACCAAGAGCATTTGGTTCCATTATTTCTAGATTCAATCAGAATACCTCATCACAGAGCACATGAGTAAGTTTGCTCCAAAACAGCACAGCCAGACAGAACAACCAAGGAGAGAATATCCGTAATAGCCCCTTAGTGTAAAAAAAGTTATGTGCACTGCCTTGAGAAGGAAAAACATTCTAATATAGAGCTGATGTATTGGGAAAAAGTGATGGAGGACTAAGTGGTTAGAGAAATACGAAAGACAGACGGAAGGAAAGGAAGACGACGGGAGGAAAGGCAGACGGAAGAAAAGGCAGACAGAAGGAAAGAAAATAGAAGGACACATGCCCCCTAAGTGACTACTTTGAAGAGCTAGAATTGAAATGTCTCACTCCATCACTCTGTCTCAGAAAATGCAGAACACCTCACGACTTACAAAGCATACCTTACTCCTATTTTTGCAAGGCCCATATAGAACATGTTGGTTTAAGAGTTCAGCATTCTCTCAACCCTATGTGATGAATCCAGCCCTGCCTCTCACTTTTTTATTTGAATAAAAGTAACAGAGAAGGTAATGAAGCGTAGAGGGGAGGAAGAGAAAAATGTTTTAAAACAACAAGGTCTAGCATTCACATGTTAAAAATGCCAATTGAGATTATTCTTTCCTTTTCCCTTTTGTTATTCAGAAATAAGTAAGAGCTTCACTTTGTAATGATCAGATGCCTTCCCTCAAAACCTGCTGGGGACACTTTCGTAACAGGAAACAACAACAGTGAACAGCAGAGAGCAAGGCACTGCACTCATCAAACAAAATATTAAGCGATTGGTCCTCATGCAATTATTACCTACCCCCTACATTAAACAAGACAGAGGAGGCACTGAAAAAGAGACTCTTCCAAAAAGTGGCATCAGGCTATTACAAAGCATCTATGCTAAGGAGAAAAACAAGGATGGAAAAATCGCCACTCAGTGAGGAGACAATTTTGGCATTTCCTGACTAAAGTACTTGACTTAAAAACTCCACTTTTTAAAGAAATCAACTTTTTAAATACAGTGGACAAATACATAATATCATCAAATTACAAAAGAATTACTCTAAAATAACCAAGAAAATTGATCACGAGCTTGCTGTTCTTGCCACTCCAGAATCAGGAACAGGAGAGAATGGTTCCGCTTTACACACCCGTCTCCTAAATCATGGGATACTTTCCTACATGGAATCCAGTTAACACAAGATGCTCTAATTCCAATGGGAAAAGCTAAATCAAATAAAGCACTTATGAAAATAGTAGGTATTTAAGAACAGCCCCACCACACAAGCTCCTTGTCTTGCACAGCTCTCCCTGAGTCACAAGCTCCATTCAACTGTTTAAGGGAAGCCTAAAACCAGGAATGAATGAAACAAAAACTCAGCATCCAAATCTGACAGTGTGAGAAAGAACTTACAACTAATGACCTAGAAGTATCAAATGTTTAATGTCAGAACAATGCTGCATTAAACAGTTTGTGCAAAGAGTCTTGCTTATACAAAAAGTTACACTAGTTTCAGGTAGTAAGTTTAAACACTATAAATATGATAGATAATAACTTTGTGTGACCATTTAAAGTGGTATGAAAAAAACTTCCAATTTAGCTCACGTCAACTTCAAAACTCCTCTTAGAACATGACTTCTTCAGTTGAAGGAGTGTCTGGACTGAAATGTTGTATTGGCACAATTAACTATAGCAATATCAACCATATACATGCAACGGGAAAATAAAATGCTGAAAAGTCCTACTATGATAATTGTAAAAATCCTGCAATTTAGGCGTGAGCTTATATCCATTAAATGAAATTTCATTTTTGGGGCATCTAAGTTTTATCTTTGTTCTTTCCCACTACTATCTGTGTTGGAAGAAACAGGAGGGACAGTTCAAAACTAAGAAGTAAGACAACGGGCATAAAAAAATTAAAATAATAATAAAACAAGAGATAAGCAGAAAGCAAATATCCGGCTCAACGTCCTTATGCTGCATCGCATGACTTTTTATCTCTTTCTGTACGATATGCTGACTTTAATTGGTGTTACCAGAACATGATGGTTTGGGCTTACATCTTTTAGGAAAGCAGGGAAAGCATTTATTAAAAAAAATAATAGCTGACATCTACTCATCGCCTCCTGTAAGGTGCAAGCAGCCAAGTGCACATCCCAATGGATTTAAAGTTGAGAGCCAGCAGCCTAATTCTCCCTCATTTGCCAAAGAAAATCTAGGCACAATTCCAGGCTTTTGTCTCCCTTCTAGTTTATGCTGCCTGTGTTTTAATAGGTGAAGTTACTCACCTGAATATATTACTTTTTTCTTTTCTTACTCTTGGATTTGTTTTGATTAAAGTGCTCACGTGCTAGGCCTGTTTTAATGTATACAAAGGTAACTGGTCTTCATGAAACCATTTGGAAATTTAAGCTGATCAAAGTGTGCTCCTCCCAAAAGATGGAGGAAAATTCTTTTCAGAATCAAGCTAGCATCTGTTTACGAGGAAGTAAAAAGCACCAAATATCTTTGTAGGTTTTGTTTTTTGTATTACTAATGTAATAGAACAACATTTCACTACAAGAACTGGTTTTAAAAGCTATTTGTGGAGTTCAGTTTAGAATTTCTGCTTTCTATCTCAGTTCAAGAGACAACCAGAAATAACTCCTCTTGTTCAGGTGGCTCCCAGGGTACTGTAGAGGGCACCTGCGGGAGGGAGGACAAAGGCGTCCACCAAGAACTGGCCCCAAGCTCAGCACAACACGCTTCCTTGCTCTGACTCAGCTCTTCAACACAACCCAGGCAGGATTCTGCCCTCCCTGGTGCCCAGTGCTCCCAGGGGCTCACCAGCATGGCCAGCAGTGAGCCCCGGCCTCCATGTAACACTACACCACACCAGCAAGCCACTTCAGAAACCAATGCACCAGAGGGAACAATGTTTAAACAGGCCAGCCAGCCGTACAGACAACTCAGATCCACAGGACTTGTCAATCGGGGCATCGCTCATGATAAGAAAAGTGGCTCAACAGCTCCCAGCACGACCTGATCTTGGAAGCAGCGTAGCCAGTTCTGGGCAGTGCTGGGCCCGACCTTATCAACTCTACCAGAGCCACCTTCCGCGTCTGCCTGCAACCCAGAGAAGCCATCCACAAATAGAGTTGAATTTATTGTACCTAATTTAGAGCAAATCAAAGCCTTAAGACAATGTCAGTACCTGCTAAGAAGAATAAAACATAGCACAGGAAAGAAAACTAGCTTAAAAGAATGCTTGTTGACTTGTTCTATGGGAATATCACTGATTGTCTTGCTATGTCAGTACAGAACTAACTACACGTCTTTTGGGACACTTTTTATATGATAAATGATACTTGCTTGGTTTTTGCATTCCTCTTCATACACATAATATTGCTGCTATAGGTTTGGGGTTTTTTTAATAAGGAATTGTTATACAAGCTTTAACACTGTCAAAAATTTTCATCCTACAGACCTTGGGGTTTTTTTCCTGCCCTTTAACTACATTCCTAGACTGTACTTCTTTCTTTTCTTGCTATGAATAAAAACCATCTCAACAGGCCAGTGCCTATGCCTCTAGTTCATTTGAAGGCCTACAAGACTCAGTGAATGCCAGATAAGATTAAAGGAACCCAGAGATGAACTAAGATCCTACTGCAGCAATTACCAAAGAAGCAGACTTTAATTTCAGTGTTGGAACATGCAGTAATCTGTTTGCATGAAGGTCCTGTCCTAAAGCTAGATACGGTACACTTCAAACACTTGTCTAATTGGACATGCCACAGAAACTTTTTTTTAACCGCCTTCACCCAACATGACGGGGTGTTATTAACTATAAGGCCAACCGCATCATCCAGGGTATTGCCCTAGGCCAGAGCAGGCCAACCTTGTCCTCTAGGGTATTGCCCTAGGCCAGAGGACTGGATGGTCATTTGTCAGCAGCTTCCGCACCTTGCCACCTCTGGATCCGGGCAGGGAAAATACGGAGGTGACATCTCGGCCACATCAACACCCTTCTGCACCCAACGCGTCTGAAAGGTCCTGGGGCAAGCACCAGAGCCCCGGGGGTCCCTGAGCCGCGCCCATCCTGTGGGGCTCACACCGAGCCGGGAGGAGAAGGGGCTGGCAGGCGGGCCCGTGTGGGGCCGGGAGAGCCCGCCAAGCCCTCCTTCGTGAGCCTCCCCGCGCCGAGAGCGGCCTGTCACCCTCCCCGTCCTGAATCCGGATACGGCGGCGGGGCAGGGCGGGGCCGAGGCTGGCACAGCGGGACGCTGAGGGCGGGATGGCCGGCGGGACCGGGAGAGCCAAGAGCGGCCCTGGG
>VZZY01018746.1:60710-83625 GCA_013400335.1 Eurystomus gularis | reverse complement strand
CTCCGTCCCGCTTCCCGCACCCCGACGCCCCGGGGGGCGGAGGGGCCCTCGCAGAGCCGAGGGGAGCGGCGGGGGGCGGCCGACGGCCCCCTCAGAGGGCAGGTTTCAGCGGGGCCTTGCGTGGCTCTGAGGGCCCGAGCGGGGCTGGAGCCGCCGGCCTCAGCCTCAGAACCGCGGTGCCAGCGAGGAGCCGAGGCCATGGTGCTCCCATTTGTTTCACTGTTCCGGGCTTTTGTCTCTATTCATCGGGGAAGTCGAGCAACAGCCAGCGACTTAGCCCGACCGTCAGTGACAGAGTGTACTGTGTATGCGGTACTCGGGTTACAACCATATGCACTGTACACAAGTAGCAACGTTCTGTGCTTCCCAGTTTCAAACCATTTTTTTCAGATCAACCAAGGAACCTTTCAAAATTAAGTCCTTTCACCCTGAAAAAACACGTTAGCCTGCCCAGCTGGGAGTGCCTGCAAATCCAGCGTGCATTAAATCTGTTCCAGCGTCCAACTTGTTAATGAACATACTGAGTACTACTGAAATCAGACATTTTCCCTCAAAAGCCCGCTCAAGGCATCCTTCTACATCGGTAACAAACCATTCAAACCTAGAAGAGTATATATCTTCATACAGCTGATCAGAAAACTGAAATCACTTTAAATTACCTCTGTAGTCAACAGACAGAAATGAGCACTTTCAGAGCCTGGTTCATCGGACGTATTTTAAACAGCCGCACATTGTCTTGCCTTTGCATTATGCTTTCCAAAGGAATGTTGAACCCCTCATAATAGTTTTATGTGGACAATATTCCCTTCCCATACTTAAGAGCGATGTTACAAGGTGGCATCAAAGGGCTTACTGAAATAAAAGTACAGGACACCTATTATTTGCCTCCTATCTACAAGGCCTGTCACACTTTTCCAAGGGAAAATTAGATTTCTTTAACCCGAGTTATTCTTGAAACATACGTGGTAGAACTATTAATATGTTTACAAGCAATTTATTATTTAGACAGTATTTTGGGTGGAGCTAAAGTGAAATTATAGTATCGAGTGGTGTCCCTCAAGGGTCAGTACTGGGACCAGTAGTGTTCAATATATTCATCAGTGACTTGGATGAGGGAATAGAGTGCACTGTCAGCAAGTTTGCTGATGACACAAAACTGGGAGGAGCGGCTGACACACCAGAAGGCTGTGCTGCCATTCAGCAGGACCTAGACAGGCTGGAGAGCTGGGAAGGGAGCAATTTAATGAAATGTAACAAGGGCAAGTGTAGAGTCTTGCATCTGGGCAAGAACAACCCCATGCACCAGTATAAGTTGGGGATTGAATTGTTAGAGAGCAGCATAGGGGAAAGGGACCTGGGGGTCCTGATGGACAGCAGGATGACCATGAGCCAGCAATGTGCCCTTGTGGCCAAGAAGGCCAATGGCATCCTGGGGTCTATTAGAGTGTGGTTAGTAGATTGAGAGAGGTTCTCCCCTCTACTCTGCCCTGTGAGACCACATCTGAGACCCCATTACAGTTTCCTTTTTTAATGAAAACCAAGGCTAAAAAGTCCTTAAACTTTTATATTTTGTACTACTTTTTTTGTAGTACAGGAAGAAAAATTGGAAACCATCTTCTTCTAAATCTGTTTATCCCTTTCATCCAATGGTTCATATTCTCATCTCACTTTTTGTCTTTTCTAATAACTCTTGTTTAGGGTCATTTTCTTCTACCCCATGTATTTCCTGGACTGTCTTCTCTGAGCCTTGCCCTCCTTCATAGCCGCTGCCCAGGCCCCCAGGCCCAGCCCTTGCTTTC
The DNA here is from genome assembly GCA_013400335.1 of Eurystomus gularis. Lineage (NCBI taxonomy): Eukaryota > Metazoa > Chordata > Aves > Coraciiformes > Coraciidae > Eurystomus > Eurystomus gularis. The sequence continues at coordinate 81,826 of VZZY01018746.1, read as the reverse complement.
TTTGTTCCATAATTTTTACTGTTTCCAACTCCATTTTTGATCCATTGTGGCTTCATTCCGCTAAATTAGAACTGCTTTGACCAAAATCTTCATCAATCTGCAGCGAAGTATTTTACTTATTCTTCTTGATCTATCAGATCTCATTAACATCATTCCTTTTTATGCCCGTTCCTTTTGGAAATCAGTGCCTCTGTAATCATCTGCATCTTCCAGCACTGGTCATGCTCACCCTTTTTCTTTCATAAAGATCCCTGTCCCTCAGTTTTCTGTTCCATATTTTTCTCCAAATTCTTTTCACTTAATGATGTTATTTATTACTTGGCTCCATCTTTCTCCCTGTGATTGCTAAATTGCCCCTTCTCTCCATATATCTAATCCCCTATGCTATTGCATGTTCCCACTCCACACAAAGAAAACCAAAGTGATTTTTCCTCTGGATTTCCCTCCTCAGCCTCTTTTCTTTGTTACTCCAATGAGTTCCTTTCGTCTTCCTCTCCTTTGGGTTTACCACAGCCACATTAGTTGTAGTTCTTCATACAGCTCCAAGATTACGAGTGTTTCAAATCAGGTGCTATGCTAATACTGGCAAAAAGGAGCATCATGCAAATAACCAGCACACTTTGAACATGATTTTTAATAATAATTCCCCTTCCCAAACCTTCAGCTGAAACTGTGCTACTGCAGCATCAGGTTGGGCCACTTTGGATCTTCTGTTTGTTCAGCTGGTCATATCAGAAGAATATGATATTAATTTGGTGTTTAAAAGCCCAAGAATTTGAAAATTTTCTATAAAATACCATATATTAGCAATACAAGGTCAGATTACTGTGTTAAATCACTGAAATGCATTGCAAACGGAGTTTTCCACAACAAAGGTACCTGTTAATATGGTGTCAGCCTTAACCGGAATTTTTCTTTTTGACTAATTATGACAAAAATCCAATAATAAAGTTCAATTCCATCCACAGTATGGAAGTGTAATGCAATGAGACAAAAAAAAAATTGAGGTAAAGAATTGCCTAAAATAGCTTTACCAGAATAAATTTGTTTTATAAGTTCAGTCCTAGAAAGCAAAGATGAAGTTGTCAGAGCCCTGAATTGTGATGTGGGACATGGACATTTAGGTCTGTCCTTCTCTTCCTGAATGGAGTAAAAGCAACTTCACTGAGGCACAAGGCGAGTGTGGCCACTGGATGCCTACGTCCTCTCTATGTTCTTTAATCACAGAGCTTTTGATTAAAATGGAAAGAATGAGACCATCACATCCTCCTTCCACCAAACGAGTAAGTCCTGAAAGCAGATCCTGGACAGAGCCCCGTAACTATGATTGGTGAAATTAGAAGGACTGAAAATCTTGCCTGAGCTGGAGTAGATGTCACGTGGGTAACCAGCCATGAAACAGTGCACAGCAACAGGTCTACAGAAACCTGCCTGGTAGAAGTTGACAGTTATAATGGCCCCTGAGAAGTAATTGTTTAAATCTCAGCATTGGATTTGGGTTTACATAGAGTGGCTGCTCTGTTGTCATTAGTGATACTAATCTTCTCATACAGAAGTGTCTTTTTATTATCCACAGTTTTGTTGGCTTCAGGATGACCACTCCCAGAAGAAAAGACTACTCATGTGAGTCACAGATTCTTCCCTTTAATTATCTTCTAAATAAGCAGTAGGATTAAATGAATGAACGTATTTTTTACTTCTTTATTTATTTCATGAGTCACTTGTCAACAAACTATTTAAATTCTAGTTGTTTAACTATTTCTAACAAAAATTACTAGCTCAAATTTCTGTATCATGTGTGATCTAGTTTATGAACCGTACAAACAGAAAACTAGATTGAAGAAGTGTGTTATTGAAAAGAAAAATATCTCCTGTATTTGCCGGAAATAAATTCTGGGTTCAGCTCACAGGCCAGCACACACAGAACTAAGTCAAATTAGTGGGCTAGTCCCATTGCTTAGTCATAGCAAGTTGTAGGACAAAGTGCTCACCTATATCTAGCCTATGTTATGAGATAAAGCTCATCTGCATGAGCTCCGAGTGACAAAGGCAGGAGGGGGATCCCAAAGAATACCTTGCCAGGCTCCTCCCACGCCCATCCTGGGAACCATCAAAGGCCCATCTGCACAAGCCAGAGGAGCACAGGGGCACACTGACAGGTGGAAACCCAAACCAAGTTACCACCACCTTGTCCAGGCCCCTCCCAGGGCTATCCCAGCAGAGCCATTAGCTCCAGATCAAGCTGGACCAGGTGGTGAATAGGTGAAGTGGCCTGGGAGCAAAGGGGGTGAGTGGATCTCTAAGGGCCAGCTCTGGCTGTGAGAGCACCTGCGTATCTCTAGGGACAAGAGCACAGGGGTGTCACCAACGAGACCTGAGAAGTCCTGGCCAACTGTGTGTGTCTGATGCTCTGTACTACCAGCTGGAGCAGGGCTGCAGCCTCAGGGCTTGCATGTCCAGATGCCAGCAACTGAGGAGACTGGGATTGAGGGGCCAGCTACTGCACAAATTGAGTGTCTGAGAGCAGCTGCTGCAGGAACCTACCTTGTATATATGTGTATATATATATTCTAACAGGTGGGCTTCCATACTGTCCAGGAGAGAAGGAGGACGATAAGGCCATTGGTGCTGTCCATGTTGGTGTGAGTGCTCTGAGTGTGTCTATGAAGTGTGTGGCTGGCCATGTATATATGTACATGCATGTTTGTAGTGCGTATGTGTGCTTCTGTGTGTGTGCCAGGTGGGAATATATGTTCAGCCTCACTGCTGCTTGGACCTGGAGACATAGAGCAGCAGCAGCCTCATCTCTCTTGAGCTATAGGATCCAGAATGAAACACTTTCTTCTAACAGTATTCATTCTCCCCATTCATCTCATCCTCTTTCAGGAGGGTTTGCAGTCTCTCCCTGTCACATTGCTGGACTTGTGCCCATCGTGTAACATGGGATGCGCAGTCACAAGGTGTCATGCTTGTGTGTGAAGCCAAGTGACTTGATCTGATCACAATGCACAGGGATTAAACTAGTTCAAAGGAACTTGACTCTTGCAGAAGTGCTGAGCACATGGCAGAACCTTAGTCTGCCCAAGTGTAGGATAATCACTGGACATAACTTAAAAATTAAAGTTACATAAAAGATAGGGCATTATTCGCACATTAAGGAAAATACTATCAAGGAGGCCTCTGGGGTGGTGTACAGCTGGTATGCATGGAATCCTTTCTATGATGGTTCCCTAAGCAACACAACCTGCAACGCTGGAAACCACATGGAGGGAGGAACAGAGTGAAGACCCCATGGCCAGGCTCAGTGATAATGCTGCAGAGATGGGAACTTTGTGATACTTCGAAAACTGATAAGCTGTACTTTTGCTACCCTGAGCCAACAGTCTGCCATCTTTTGATGAACCGCTGTCCTTTGTGCAAACTTCGCTCATTATAAAGTCATTATAATACCAAAACACCCCTCCAGCCCAAAAGCTACCTGCCTCCAAGCTGAGACCACTCCTTACCAAGCATGCCCTCTGAATTTTAGGTAACTTATACCTTTAAACTGAATGAGAAAATTTTACACCAAACCTAATAAAGGTGTGTATGACTAGAGTCACTCAAGCTCCACCTTGAAGGTAAAAAACAATATAAAAGTAGCCTAAGAAAGGGGGGATGTCAGAGAAGACACCATCGTGGACAAGTCAGGGGACACCATCGTGGGCAGGTCAGGAAGGACCCAGCCGCAGACCTCTGACTTCTGGGATCAGCCAATGGGCTGAGCCTTTCTTCCCCCCCATAGGGACACCTTTGGGTAAGATTTGAATCTCCTCGAGAGCTCTTTCAGGACATGGAAATCTCTATAGAGTTGCTTTTAACTTAGCGTGTTGGTAATTTATAATCTTGACTTTTGTGTATACACACTTTGCAGACAGTGTATTCATCACCGGCAATCCACAAAGAACCTGTACTCTGTTGCTTTAAATAAATTGCTTTAATAAAATTTATTTAAATAAATAAATAGATTTAAATAAATAAATCAGCCACACCGTTTCTCACTGGGCATCGTGTAAGTCCGTAGATAGTGGCTGGACAGGAACGCAACACACTGTTGAGTGAATCTGAGATATCGGACTCATAGTGTCAAATTGGACATTATTCAGGATTTAAACTTGGCCGCCCCCAGCCCCTCTAATATCTGAGGATAAGCTGGAATGCAAGGAATCTCCTGCCAAATTACTGCTCTTAACGCAACACCAAGAAAACATCCAAGATTGGACCCTTACTTTAGGTACACAGCCACAGCAGTGTAATGGCAGGGGAGCAACCACTCACAGAGATCAATTATGCCTTAATATGAGTTTACTTCTGGGCTTAATTACTCTAGTGAATAGACTGAAGAGAGATCGTGCACATCACTGTAGTCCACAATGATCTGAACAGCATGTTATCTGTACTATAAACACAGCAAGCACAGTGCCTGATATTTCTTAACTATAAGAGTTCTGTACACAGAAGTTTATGACCATGTTTCCAGAAAAGCTGTAGAACTATCTTTATTTTGCAATGGGTGTTGCTTGCATATAGTGAAAGCTCACTGAGTTGACAAGATTTGTGCATACAATTAGTCTTTGCTTACATAAATGCCTTATTTGTGTGCACAAATGATTATAAGAAAAATTCATGTGCACCTACAATATCATATTTAGGCATAATTGCTTGTGAAAAAACAACAGTTTGATTTTTTTCTTGCAGTTAATTAAATTCAGAGCTTAGATTTAATTGTGTATTTGTTTTACTCCAGTGAGCAGAAGGCTTTCTGAGTCCTGTATTAATAATACATACTTGTTTGGTAGCAGCTGGCTCTCTAGATGTTCCTTTTCCAATAAGACATAAATTCACAAAGCACCCAATTTTTTACAGAAAGCTGGTGTTAGTTGCAGTATGTCTGGACAGTTATTGAGAAGTCACAGAAGTCATTTTTCTAGCCTTATCACCAGACCGATTTCTTAACATGAGTAAGAATCTGGTTTTATAATCTGAACCAAAATATGGAAAACAGGTACATAGAGGGCTCTGCTTTGGCTTGAACCGTCTACGCAGTTTTTCTCTTTCCTGCAGTGGGACTACTCGCAATAACAAATACGATTTACAATTTAAAACTTTCATTTTATCTGTACTGCAATGCTGAATCCTAAAAGGCTGTCTTGGAACTGATAGTTTCATTTTTTATTATCTTCCAGTTCCAGAACTGCACTGAGAATGCCTTGTCATGGGTGTGACAGTTTTCTTTTTTAATATACTAGTTACAAAATGTTTTGCAAATGCCAGGTAACAAGGTGTACCTTTACTATAACTATACGTAAAGGAATGGGAGAGGAGAATGCCCTCAGTAGCACAGCTAATGTAAGGGTATTATTTTTGTCAAAAGTGAAACATAGTATTAAAGGAGGAGATCTACTCCTTGATATTGCCTGCTAAGGAATGTGTCTGGCCCACAGGGGAAGGTGAATGAGACGTTGTCTGCCCCATTGCAAGGATAAAAAACCAGCCCTAAACTGCAGCTGGGTATGCCTGTATCAAAATCTAGCTAGTGGGACAGCACACAGTGTAATTGCACTAGTTACACTGCTCTAAAGCCACTCCTGCTCCAAGATCTTCTCTGACAAGTTGGAGTGGGTCCAGAGGAGGGCCACAATAATGATCAGAGGGCTGGAGCACCTGTCCTATGAAGAAAGGCTGAGAGCTGGGATTGTTCAGCCTGGAGAAGAGAAGGCTTCAGGGATACCTCATTGCAGCCTTTCTATACTTAAAGGGGGCCTATAAGAAAGATGGGGACAAACTTTCTAGCAGGGCCTGTTGCAAGAGGACAAGGAGTAATGGTTTTAAACTAAAAGGAGGCAGATTTAGACAAAATGTAAGGAAGACTTTTTTTTTACAATAAGGATGGTGAAACACTGAAGCTACATCCCTGGAAACATTCCAGGCCAGGTTGGACAGAGCTCCAAGCAACCTGATCTAGTTGAAGATGTCTCTGCTTATTGCAGGGAGGTCAGACTAGATGACCTTTAAAGGTCCGTTCCAACCCAAAGCATTCAATGATTCTATGATAAGTGCAATATCATTGCAGGGCTTGCTTGAAGTAGGTCTGCTGGGAGGGCTGCATAGCAGTTTTTAGCTAATAAGGGAATTAATTATGCAGACTGATGCAGGGCTCTTCAAAACTGCACAGTCTCCACATGGACAGCTGAAAGGAGCTGCCAGCGTGGATACAGGAGAACAGGAGGAACCCCTAGTTGATCCTTCTCCTTTATCCAGTGATAACATCTACACAACCTTCCCAAAACTTGTTCTACTGTTGTAAAAATTCCTTATGGTTAGAAAGTCTTCCCTACTACCTGATCTAAATCTGCTGTTCTGTAAATTAGGCTGATTCTTTCTATCTTTCCCTCAGACTAATCCTCTCAAGAAAAATTTTCTAGATAAACACATACATATATATAAAAAACGCATTATAATACTTTCTTAATGAGTTCTGGACCTGATTGTAATGCACCAGGGAAGAAGAATACAAGTCCTCCCTGTGCTCTCTGCAAGAACAAATAATTTGCCACAAATAAAATGTGATACTATAATTTATAGGCTCCATTCTGTGCATCTCAGGAGAAGTCTTTACTTTTGCTCCTACTAAGGTACCTACCAATTTCTGTATATTTTCTGAGTTTGAGGAAAAGTGTTTGTGGAACATGGCAGGTAATTATCCCTAGAGCCCTTCTGTGCAGCTTGTCAAGGTTGCCTTCATTTATAGGCTTTCATTTGGGTAAATTAGAATCAGCCAAAAAATGGAGAATGGAAATTTTCCTTTAAGCCTTGGCTTTCATTCATGCAGGCTTGAAAAAAAGTAAATGAAACCTGGAGTTACTAAAACAAGTTTTTCTAGAAAGGAAGAAACTTGGCATTATTTGTGCCAAATCTTTATTATGTGATTCAAAGGATGCTAACACTAGTATTTATTTTTACATTATTAATTAAAAAATGAAGAAAAAGGCAACTGAAGTTGGTGACATTCCAGAGCATGTTACAGAACAGCGTGAAGAGTGAGCCTGGGTACCTCTCTGAGATGATCTTCATTATTCATTTATGGCTTTGTGTTTATGAGTAGAGTTAAAAGCCCTAAATTTGTGCTTATAAAACCTTTACATCACATCACTCTCTTTCTATATGTTGTCCAGGACAAATGTTTGTTTTACTCATCCAGAAAGAGAAATGGACAGAAGACACTTGCCTGAGGATGTGGCATCACATCACAGCTGTGCTATTCTGCTGGCTCACTGTTGCTGCTAAGAGGGGCAGGTTTCCTCCTTCCTTTCCATGGCCGGTTGGTTGACTGGCTTTTGCCATGCTTCTGTTGCTGTTCTCAAACATGTAACTGTTGTCTGACCAACACGAAGCCAAACTCATTGATAGCTCATTGATCTGGGCTAGTTCCTTGAGCCTGGATTTATGCAAGCAGCAAAAACGAGAGCTCCATGCTGCTGAGATGAGAGAAGCTGTCTGCTGCTAACTTAGATCCTCCAACCTGCAAACTCACTTAAGCTGACTTAAACCACCCCAAAACCTCCCCTGGTTCCGGTCGCTCATTTCTGCCTCTGCACTTTTTTCAGCACTATGCTCACCCAGAAGTTTCAATGCCTCGTGGGTGACCCACGCTGATCTTGCTGAGAACAGCCTAGTAAAAATGGTTGTTATTTCCACATGTCTTTTTCCTGACTCAGTTAACCCAGTGCTGTCTCAGCACAGGCAGGGGCTCGGGAGACAGAGGGCAGCAGCTACTCAAGCCTGTCTGGCCGCCTGTGCCACCAGAGAATTTCATATGTAGCCATGGGGTCTTAGTGCTATAACCAATTTAAAATATATCTGCCAGGAAACTTTCACTGGCTGATGTAAATTCACAGAAATTCCATCATCTTCAGAGAAGTTCCTCTAACTTACAGAGCAGAAGGTCACTTAGGTTAACCTTTCACATGAGCACAAGGAGACAAATTGATCTCTCCATTGTTTTTATCTAAATCCAGCCCCAGCCTGGGAACACATTTCTGCTTTATGGCCTTCCTAAGTGATGAAGCTTTGAATAGCATGTTCAGGGTAGCCAAAAAACATCCTTAAATGTAGACACAGATGCTTACATACTTATCTGCCTATGATATGGTACAAAGAAAATTCTGACTGTGTTTGTCACACATTTGTGGTTGCAGCTCTGGGAGGTTCCCGGTACTTACACGTGGATATTACTGTACTATGCAGACAAGTAGTTAGTGTTGCTGGGCTGGACTACCACAGTCTTTTTCTGTGGAAGGAACCTAATTTCTGCTTCTTGCATATTTTCAGGTGAAACCAAGAACTTACATCAATGTTCTTGAAAAGTATGTTCTGGTAACAGCCTTGAGGCCAGAAGAAACTGGTAGATCTTCTGGCCAGCCTTTCTTATAATTTGCCCTTAAATTTCATCCAAAATACTCTTGCTGTGAGCAGAGCATCTTGAATGACTGCTTAGTTAAAGTGGAACTTCCTAAAAGATATTGAATCTTGATCTGAACACACCAAGAGATGAAGATTCCACTGCTGCTCTTAGGTCATCAATAATTTTAATATGACCTCCAGCCAGCTTAATTAATTAGAGATTGATAGCTAGAACACTCTGCCTCTTTAGTACGCCAAGCAGAAAGCATTATGAAGTAACACATTTTTTACTTAAGTACCTAATTGTCTGCCACCCTTTAATGCAAAAAAAAAATTAGAATTATTGACGGGGTATCTAGAGTAATTCTGTTTTAATGATCTCAACCGCTCTGTACTAATCAGGATTTGGGATTTGAAGAAACGGGAGTCACTGTGAAGACTTCTCTCATTAGAGCTAAGCTCAGGACAAAGGCAGGCATACTGCTTATACTGTCAAGCTAGTCCTGGCTCTAGCTCTCTTTTTTAGCTTCCCGGAGGCTTTCAAGAAGATAGAGGCTCTATAAATCCCTAAGTGTTCTGGTTACTTGAAAGATACACTCAGTGACATGCTGAAGCTCCCTCAATATGAATAAATAGTTCTGTGAACCAAGAAAGCCTACGATCAATTTGTGTCTTGAGGTCTAATTCCTCCATGAACTGGCTGACACCAGATAAGGTTTAAGTTCACGGTGTGGCTGCTTCATTGTCTAGTAAGGTCTTTCAGCCCTGCCATATCCCTGATGCCTCTACAGCCTGGTCAGATATGGTTGAAACTGCCCAGGAATTGGGGAAAAGGACAACTACCATACTACACACAAGAAAATGGGATCACACTGAACCTCGCTCCAAGACACCAGGCTATGAAGAATCTGTTTCTTTTCATTTTGACATACCACAGGCTGACCTTGTTGGCTCACTGGTGTACTTAAAGGGCCGTCCTCCTCCTCAAAGGACTGTCCTCCTTCATCTCTGACGCTTCTGCTGTATTCATGTCAGCGTTTTGTCATTTTTAATCTATGACGCAGTGATAGACACTCACAAGTTTAACCTTCAAAGAAGCCACTGAAAACTTTTCTGGGTTTATGTAGAGCTTGCTGAGCTCACTATATAAATGAGAGCAGCTGCAGGGTCCTGGGACTTGCCAAGTCTGAACTCTCAGTGTTGCAAATGGAAGAAATGGTGGCATGAGGCAGCAAGCACCAAAGCTGTAAATGATCTTCCTTCAGGGTGTCAATTACATTTGCTGTTTGCCTTATGGCACACGTAGGTGATTACAGTGTGAAGACCAGGATACATTTGTTTAATGTGTCCTTGAACTCTATTACATTTTCCACTCATCTTGCTAGAGCCTTATCTTCAATTACACTCCTTTCCATATGCCCCAAGCTGTTATTTGTTACAAGACCAACCTGACCCTCTTGTATCCAAAATGTCAGTGAATTAAATCAAATTTTTATACTTTTCAACTTGAACAGTTATCTCACGATGCACATAACAAACAGATAATGAGATCTGCATTCTATTAGACACAGTGGCACTTACTGATGTTTAACTATTAGGCAGAACCATTTTGCTGCTTGAAGGTACAATTACATTATATTTCTCTGTGGCTGGATAGCTGTCAATTGATTTAAATCATTCTAAATGTGTAGTATAGTATTTTCCTTAGTGTTGCTTGTGCTTGGAGAAAAAAAGAACATTTCTGTTCTTTTTTCCTTTGGGGTCATTTCCATAGTTACATTTCTCTACAGGCTAAGCTTTTTACCTCCTATATTTTGTGACAATTTTCCCAAGCTTTGTTTCTGAGTCTGGGATGCTCCAAAATCACCTTCTTAGCTCTAAGCATATCCTCAAACCTTGCTCATTTTGGTAGGACTAAAGCACAAACTTGAAATTAAATACAGTCGTGAATGCGGATGCTTCCCTGAAGTAAGTCCATGTTAAAAATGATCCACTGGTCATGTTCTGATGGCTAACATCACACCTTCTGCTTGTGTAGCTCTCTACATTTTATTCTTTATATCTATATGCTTATAATTTGTGATTCATTCAGTGCTCATAACAATTAAATGATAAAAGCACCAAACTGGGATCTAATCAATGCAACTATTTGGGTCCATCACAGGACACACAAAGATCTGCCCTCCCCAGAAGAGCCTAGGTATCACGTGGCTCTCCTACACGTCAGGAGTCAACTCACACGTTCGATAAAGAATTCAGTCGGTAAATATCAAAACGTTACATTCCCTCACTGGTTTTGTGTGCATACTCCTGCTCTGGCTCAGGGCAAGGGGAGGAAGAGAGCAGCACAGGGGAGTGAATCTAACTCTCTTTACATTAAACCAACAAGAACAGAAGCATGTATGTCATCATTTACTGTATCTCAATTTGCGGAGGGTAATTTCTCATAATAGACTGACTTGACTGATTACTGAACATACCTTGGAGACTGGTCTTGCTTTTGTACAACAAAAGCTCACCCATCTCTCTGTCTTCACTCTGAAGGATAAAGGATATAAAAGCTACCTGTAGGAGTATTATTATTCAGATAAAGAAAAGGAAGCTTGATTCAGATAGGGATTTTTTTTCAGATTTACTAAGCAGTCTAGAGGATTTAGATACCTACATTTCAATTTTATAAAAAATCTTATTACATTTTATAATAATAACCCTCCTTGAAATGAATGGAGGAGATGCGCCCAGAGCCATAGATTGCTTAAGAAAATCTATTTCCTCACCTATTTCACTGATGCTCAGAGAAAGCAGCTGCCATAAATTTTTATAACAAATTCTAGGCATATCGATGGCTAACTCTGCTTACACAACCCCAGCCCTTGCACTAAACCTCACCAGTATAAAGTACTCCAGCTGTGCATTTATCAGTAATTGTTTGCAAGATGCACCCTAACGAACCCCCTGTGGTTCTCCATGACCCACGGTGCTCTTTTGTAACACTTGTCATGAGTCTCAGGCTGTACAGTGTTGTTTAACGGGGCATGCCTCTTGTTGAGCAGGAGGGATTATATGGGGCAAGGACATAAGGCTTCATGGTTCCTTACAGTCACAGCTGTCATAAAACCAGAAAAGCACCAAGAAAACCTCCTCGAAATGGAGAACCTGCACTGTGGAAGAGACTATTTGTCTTTGTGCCTCTTCCTCATAACCTGTCAAATCCTGGACTCCACTTACCAACTGCCATTGAGGTATGGCCATGGTGACCAAAATGGGAGGGATGGGGAGGACTTGTGTGTGGGCAGCTCTACAAGACTGAGAATAGTGCTGGGAGTCAAAGCTAAGGGACAGGAGACGTCGTATGTGTGGATATTGGATGAAAGGCTCTAAACCATGAAAATGTTACGTGGCTTTTTCTCATTTTTCTATTGAATTATTGGTTGCAGGGACAAAGTTGCATTTATAACCCTACTGCCAAGTAAGTTGCTAGTGGTGATATTTTAAAAGCTGACCATGTTAACTATTCTAGTGCTCAATGAAGGACAGAAGAAAAGAGAAGCATTAGCATACAGTGAAGATGATGAAATGTGTGGAGGAGGAAGGACGCTGACAGTTTGCCCAGAATGCTCTGAAGATGTGTCAGGTTGGATGAGGAATCCTTTTAAATAACATAGTGATTTCTTTGTTTCCAAAATGAGATTCAGCTTTTAAAGTAACCCATGAGCCATCTTTGGTGCTGCTGGTTAATACCTTCTTTAAATAAGACACCCCATAAAATATGCCCATGTGACACCCTGAATAATTCCATGGTATCAAAATGGAAGTTTTTTACTAAATTTACACAGAAATTCAGATAGGGAAGGCACCTTTTTGGTTCCTTTGGCACTCACTGTGATCCAGTCAAAACCTGAAAGTAGAAGGTAACCCCAGAAGAGGTAGAAAAAAAAACTACGGAAAATGAACTTACAGAAGCCACCAGCTTAACAAGGCCAGCCAAGTCCCTTGTCTTTCAGGTCGCATACTAAAATCTTTGCGAGGACAAGAATTACACAATACATTGCATCTACCTGGAGGCACCTGAAGAAAGGCTGAAGGGAGGGCTCTGAGAAGAAAGGAGAAACTCACTGGTGGCAGATGCCAGCAGCTCCCTCTGCGCTTGGTGGCTTCACTGCAGGACAAGGCAAGGGTGGGCACACGGCTGTGCCCTCAGAGATGCTGGCCTCAGCCACTCTTGCCAGGCTGGTTTTCCCACCACCAGCTCTTGCATGAGCATATTCCCACTGTCACACATCATGTCCCCAGCATGGGAGCTAAACATGAACTGCTGGTGACTTGCTGCAGCTCACAAGGCTCTGGGCCACCACCTCTGAGTTACATTCTATTAACCTTGATCCACAGACCAGCAGACAGAAAAAAAAAAAAAATCATCTATTTTATCATAAAATGCATTGCTAGACAATTAAGAAAGGTCTGGCAACATTGTGCTGTCAAAATTCTGGTTGTCAAAAATAATGATGCTACCAATAAAAATCCTTGTGAAAAAAGGAGAGACATTTAGACACATTCATACAACTGTTTTCATCCCATGGGTTCAGAGAATTTTGTAGCAGTAGCAAGATGACACTGCTTGATCAGGTGCCTGCTGAGGTAGAAGGAACCAAAACAGAATATTTGTAACATGATGCTGCCAAATTCTAGGAGATAAATGATGTTTGGGGTCCTTTAAAAATGGCTGTCTCTGTTGAAATAGCTGGAAAAGTTTACTGTCTTGCCTGTGATGAAGAGGCAAGCTTTTTGTCAGCCTACGGGAGAAGAGCAGACTCATTTTAGTTGCAGAAAGAAAACGTGGTTATATCCTACCATTTGACTTTTTCTAACTTGTAACTAATTCCTCTCATTTGTATGAGCCTCTCGCTTGAATAGCGACACAGATATGAAATATAAATAAGTAAAATTCCACAGCCTTCCCATTTTCTCTAATGACCTGCCACATTGCACAGCTTGAAAATACTGGGAATTTACCTTACTGAAATTAACTGCAGTTTTGCTGACCTGTGTGACCTGGGCAGGCAGGGGCAGGGAAACATACAGGTACGCTGAATAATCAGTGGAAGGAAAATATTCCATAGCTAGAAGGAAACAGCCTGTGAATATGAATCTGAGACACTCATCAGCAACACCCAAGCTGAGAAAGTTGCACAGCTACTGCCAGTGCTTCCTTTGGCAGGTAGGGATGTGGCTGTGGCTGTTCAGAAGAAGGCAGCAACCAAAGGCCTATAAAAAATTAGGCTATGGGGGTGGAAGAAGAGAAAATAATCTCCCACTAAAGACATCATTTGATGATGGGCATCGGTGGTTTCATTTTTGCACGTACTGCCAATTTGTTACAATTAGAAAACCAGCCCTGAGCGCTAAAGTTAATGGAGATTTGGGGATAAGGTACTCCAGCCAAGACATGAGCACAGGAACACACTGCCAAGGAGCCAAAGGGAGCAGCATGGTGATGCAAGGAGGTATAAGAATAAAATTGGAAGCACTGCTGGCCTGGAAAACTGTTCAGAGAGATTTCTGTTCTTAGTATGGTAAATGGATCTTAAAATGTTTTGCCCCTGGAGTCCTGAAAGCACATTTCCAGACTACAGAAGGATTTATGTAAATAAAGCTTCAGAAACCTACTACCTGCAAGGAAGCAGAAAGGTGACCTGGAAAACAACACACAAGGAGGAAAACCCGTGTTCTGCCTAACTCTGTCACAGGCTTCCCTATACCTTCACACCTATGCAAATTATCTGCTAAAATGCATAAAGCTCAAGATAAACAAATTTCTTCCACAACTTGGCATACAGAAAAAGGGTCTGAACTGAAATGATAATTGAGTTTGAGAGACCCATCCATTTGCTGTCATCGTGCCATCTGTCTCCCTGGCAGAGTCCTGATAGTTTCCATTGGCAGCTTTGATTGCCAAAGCTCATGTACTAAGTTAGAGTTACCTAGTCTTCCCACAAATAATTTCTTATTATTTTTCTACAGGCCTGCTAATCTAGGTGATTGACAGAACTGCAGGATACCATGTGCTCCCAGAAGCATAATATAATTTGGTATTTTTAAATGTTTGGTTTTGTTTTTAATCAGAACTATGCATAATTTTCTATTGTGGTTTTTAAGCAACCTGCAGAGACCAAGTCCATCAGTGTCCAGAGAAAGGCTTACCTCTCAGGGACTGACCACAGGTAAAGAAGATCACAGGTGCTGGTTTATATATATGTTAAGTATTTGTTATCACCAGAGTAATAAATGAAAACTGTGGATGCCTTATGAGGGCAGTACCCCCTGAGGCAGGCTCCAAGTTATTGCGTTACTGTCAGAACTACCCACTGCAAAGCACCTTTGACTAAAAGCCAGTATGACACCAGCATAACTCTGCTGACTCCCCTGGAATGACACAGATTATTAACGTTGTCCCTTAAGGTATGAAAGAAGTGATAAAATCATTTACGTTTCATTTCGTTACACAGAGTGCAACTTTAACTGTGGCAGGGAATGATGTGGGTGTTGCCCTGAGACTTATATTAAGTTACGTTCCATCTGGTTCTTTGACCATGAACATGTTTTTGGCTATGCAAGGACAAACAGTTTAACTCCAGCAGGAGTTAATTCATGTTACGCAGAAGACAGATAAACACTCCTGGCAGTCCATTTACTGAGACATACACGGTAATGCGAGGTACCAGAGTCCCTCCTCCCTTTAGGCTGGCTCTGTAATAGATTGTGGCCAGACTCAAGAGACACAAGGGCTGAGACACTTACCAGGGAGTTTACATAAGAGAGGACTACGCTCTAGGCAAGATGGGTACACAAAGAGGCTGCTCTATTGAACAGTTTTCTTCTCATTCTGCTTTGTTCCTGTAGCAGAATTAAACAATATTTTAGGTATGTCACTGAAGTCATATAATTGGTGACAATTCCTAAAGGAAAGCTTGCATGCCCTAAACCTGCCATTTGAGGCTGGATGAAGAATAGTTTTCCAGCCATACAAATAAAAAGACAACAGAATTTCAGCTCATTGTTTTAATTTCTGCCCCAAGATGGAGAGACTTTTCAAGGTTCCTCATAAGCATCTGGAGTAAGAGAACCTTTGGGCAAACAAGTCAGTCACTGGGGCACTCTGGGGATGAGGGGCACTCAGGTCCTCCTTGTTCCTGCTCCGACATACTCCCACAGTCCTGCTAACACACAGCAGGATTAACCTCTGCTTCTCAGCCTGTAGGAATTGCTCCACTTTGCAGCAAGTAATTACATGTTACTGGGAGAGAAAGGCTGACTCCATCTTTCTGCTGCTGTGGCACTTGGCTGGGATGTTAGAAAACCTGCAACGTTAGAAAAGTAAGTCCATGCTCCAGTAAATACGTAATTATTAACCAGCTTCAACATAAGAAACCTGAGAGATAGCTTCCAAGGCTAGCCTGCTGCTTGGCAGTTAAAATGCTTACATGAGATACAAAGCTTCATGATTCAAGCCCATAGCCTGAGCTGGAATGCTTTGAACTTTGCTGCCTGTGCCACAACTACATGCTCTAACTCAGGGACTTTTGGAGAGGGAGGGTATCACTCAGTCTTGCTCCCAGTTGGAGCCACTACCCTGCACCTGAGACAGGTTTTATGGGATGAATTAGACAAAGAGATGAGTTTTATAAAAGCTGGTGCATGTCCATGAAGAGCTCTGGTCCAGCATTCCCCCTCTCTGTTCCCAAAACTACAGTCCTAACACCACAAGATGCTTGAGACAGAGGTGAAGCATCGTGAGAGCCTATGACATGATATTGACCATCTCTGAAGACCTTGGTTTTGGAAGACTAGAGTGAGATGAGAAGTGTGGAGGGGCTCTGAGAGTGTGAGAACAACCTCACAGTCTGTACACTTGAGTTGTGTTTGAAGGTTTTGTTGTTATAGGAGGAGAGCGAGTGGTCTGCAAGCGTGTTCAGAAAGCATATCTGGGTATAATAAGCGTGAACTGGAGTTGATGAAAGGTAAATGAAATGTGAGTGATGATTACCTGACTTTTAGAAATTGCCTTGGCAGGATGCACGCTTACTGAGCAGTCTGGCTGGCAACAGTGTTGGTGTATACATACAGCGAGTATATGTGTTTCTTTAAACCTTGTTTAACCTAGCAGCTCCACCTACCCTGCAGTCTGAAATTCTCATTCACTCATTAAGTATGCCCAGCAAAAACATCTCCTGAGCCACCTCCTCTCCCTTTTCTGCCAGTTATAAGTGCAGTGGTTCAAAAGATCTACATGCAGACTCACAATATAAGTCCACTCACCTTGTCCCCAAGAGCAGATACTACTTGGATGTGCATGTAGGCAGCAGCACTCATGATGTTGAGCCGGGGCAACCAGCATTATCAGTATAGGCTAGGAGAAGATATGCTGGAGAGCAGTCCTGTGGAAAGGGACTTGGGGGTGCTGGTGGATGAAAAACTGGATATGAGCCACCAGTGCGCAAAGGCAGCCCAGAAGGCCAATCACATCCTGGGCTGCGTCAAGAGAACTGTGGCCAGCAGATCAAGAGAGGTGATTCTGCCCCTCTACTCTGCTCTGGTGAGGCCTCACCTGGAGTAATGTGTCCAGTTCTGGAGCCCCCCAGCACAAGAAAGATGTGGACGTATTGGAGCGTGTCCAGAGGAGAGCCACCAGAATGATCAGGGGAATGGAGCATCTCTCATATGAAGACAGGCTGAGAGAGTTAGGGCTGTTCAGCCTGGAGAAGAGAAGGGTCTGAGGAGACCTTACAGTGACCTTCCAGTACCTGAAGGGGGCCTCCAGGAAGGCAGGGGAAGGTCTATTTAAAAGTGCTTGTAGTGATAGGAGAAGGAGTAATGGTTTTAAGCTAGGAAAGGATAGATTTAAGCTGGATATTAGAAAAAAGTTCTTAAACATGAGGGTGATAGATCAGTGGAATGGGCTGCCCGGAGAAGTGGTCGAGGCCCCATCCCTGGAGTCGTTCAAGGTCAGGCTTGATGAGGCTCTGAGCAACCTGACCTAGGTAGATGTCCCTACTTGTGTAGGGAGGTTGGACCAGATGACCTCTAGAAGTCCCTTCCAGCCTAAAACATTCTATGATTCTCTGATTATAATTCCCTCCTAACCTCCAAGATACATATTTAGAATTGGAAGGTACCTTCAGTAAGTGGCACTTAGTAGCAAGCAGCATTTAATGTCTCTACTGGAGGGAACTTTGCTAGATCTAGGGAAGTCCCGTCACTTTTAATTGCTCTGGTTCCATCAATGCAGATGTGAGATAACCCTGATTTTGTAGTGTAGATCCTTTTCTCAGAGACTTTCATAGATGTGAACATTCCACAAACATTACCTACTCAATACAGATCCCAGCCTTCCACACACTTTATAAATATCAACAGTTCTGAGGAAATCAATGAGCTTACTAATCTGTGTAAAGTAAACAGCATTTTGTCTTTAAAAAAAAATAACATTCAGTCACCGCCAGAATCTGGTGCATTCAGACAACATGCTTAAAGACTGCAGAATAAGAATCATGGAATGATCTAGGTTGAAAGGGACCTCTGGAGATCACCTAGTCCAACCCCCAGTAAAGCAGGGCCAACTTCAGAGTTAGATCAGGTCACTCACAGTGCTGTCCAGCTGAATTTTGAACACCACCAAGGATGGAGATTTCACAGCCTCTTTGGATCCATTTCAGTGTTTGGCCAGGTGAATATCTATTTCCTAATTTCTGACTGTAATATCTGATATTGTGACTTGCATCATTGCATCTTGTCCTATCATTCTAAGCACCTCTAAGAAAATTTTGCCTCCAGCCTCTCTACAAACTCCCTTGAGGTAGCTGGAGACAGCAGTAAGATTTCCCCCTTAACCTTCTCTTTTTAAGATGGATAAACTCAGTTCTCCCTCTTTATACACCGTATGCCAGTCCCTTCATCATCTTGATTACCTTCCACTGGAGTTATAGAATTGTAAAATAGCTTGGGTTGGAAGGGACCTTAAAGATTATCTGGTTCCAACCCACCTGCCATGGGCAGGGACACCTCCCACTAGACCAGGTTGATCAAAGTCCCTTCCAACCTGGCCTTGAACTTCTAGGGAGAAATCATCCACAACTTCTCTGAACAATCTCTTCCAGTGCCTCATCACCCTCACTATGAAGAATTTCTTTCTGGTATCTAAATCTACCCTCTTTCAGTTTGAGACTTTTACTCCTCGTCCTATCACCACACTTCCTGATAAAGACTCCCTCTCAATCTTTCTTGTAGGCCCCCTTTAAGTACTGGAAGGCTGTTATAAGGTCTCCCCGGAGCCTTCTCTTCTCCAGGCTGAACAACCACAACTCTCTCAGCTTCTCTCTGTGTGTGTCTTCACAGGGGAGCTGCCCCAGCCCCCTGATCATTTTTGTGGCCCTCCTGTGGACCCACTCAGGAAGGTCCATGTCTTTCTTACGCTGAGGGCCCAGGAGCTGGACACAACACTCCAAATATGCCAGTGTCTTGTACTAAGGAACCCCAAACTGGACATAAAATTCCAAGGTCTGTTGGCTAGAGGGAAATAGTTACATCCCTTGGCTTGATGCGCACTCTCTTGCTCATATAGGCCAGAATGCTCCAGGATGAGCAATGGCATGTTGCAGACTGCAACTGCGTGCCCAAGAGGCCACCCTGGTTCTCTTCTGCAATCTGCTGTCTATCCAGACAGTTCCTGGCCTGTACTGTTGCATAGGGTTCTTCCACCCCAGGTGCAGACCTTTGCATTTCCCTATGTGCTATATATATATATATATTTGTCTACATTGTCTACATTTGCCTACATTGTCTATTTCCAATTAGTACTCAGCTGACCCATTCGACTCCAGAATCTGCTATATATATATAAATATATTAAGTCCAGTAAGTAAGATAATTAAATAATTCATAATTTTTCATTAGAACATAATCTAGTTTTACTTCTTCAGATTTAATACGTTTTATTTCCATTTCCCTTTAAATGTAAATTTTGTCTATTTGTTTCTGAAGAAAAAAAATAGTGGTATATTTTCAGGAGCACATATTCCATAATTTGTGGTTGATTCTGTTAATTCTGGACTTCATAGGCTTTTCTGGGAAGGGCCCACGCAACAAGAAGCTCTCAGTCCTAGCAGTTGCTAAGTGTCTTGATCAATTGAATGACAGTCAAGGACGTTTGGCACCTTGCAAACCAGGAATTTTAAATCAGGAGGCTTCATGAAAGCCTCCAAACCCTATTTGTCCTTTGAGCTGTAAGTAAAAAACCTAAAAAATGTCAGTATTCATGTGTATGAAAGATAAAATCATCATTTCCCTCCCAAAAAGATGGCACTATATTTCCAAAACTATGTCATAGCCTCTAAGGCTGCATCTGTTCTAGTAACTACAATAGGCCAGGTCCCGTTCTCTGGCTTTAAGGACAAATGTCACAGCACAGCATGAGTCCATATGGGGAAATTCCCATCCCATCAAAACAAGGTCCTGGACCTGTGTTGGATGTGCTGCCTTGTGTTTCACATGGTAGTGTGGAGACCAAAGCAGCAGACTACAAAACAAACTGTTTCTTTAGCCTTTGTCACTGTTCCTTTTCTGTTTTTCATTTAAAAGCCCAGAGAGGTTCAGAAGAGACGGCAGAAAGCACCAGTTTGGTTTTACCCTCCATCTACCATGAGCTCGGAATGCATCAGGTACTCCCCTGAACATCTCTTGCATTTACGTTTCCTCTCCCAACTCTCTGAAAGTGCAGATCACTGGCGAACGGCAATGCCACCGACTGCCAACACTGATGCCCTTCCTTCCTTTCCCTCTCCCAGAGATGCAGACTGTGAGCCTCACGTTAGCACCTGCCGGCTTCCCACATCATGTGCCAGCTCCAGCCTAAAAGCTCTTTGGACCCATTATCCCAGGACTGTCCGGAGAAGCGAGGTGCCAGCAGCGGCACAGCCCTGCCTGAACGCCGTCCAAGGCTTGCAGGCTGATGCTGGCCGGAATCCCTGCATGGAGCTGATGCACGGGGAAACCTGCTCCGTGGGTTTACATTCCACCTTCTGCTACGAGGCCCAGAACCCCGCTTCTCACCGCGAGCAGCCTGATAAAAGCCGGGCGAAATGCTCAAACATTTCATTAACGGTTAATATTACGAATTTAACGATTGATAGCAACAGCCATGTGACAGATTATTTCTAATACAGGGCCCGCCAATTGCTAACAAGTTAGGAGATGCCAGAGCAGAAGTTCTCAAAGGAATAATCCCCTGCCACATCCCCCCCTCGCAGCGCAAGCAGGGTTGCCAACGGCCGTGCTGGGGACAGGCTCCGGCACGGGTGGGAGCTGTAACCTCGCTAACGCGTCTTTAGGAGAGCCCCGGTACGATGGCACAGGGATGCTAACTTTCTGCCTCTGCTACGGAATACGCCTCACGGGGGAGAAGCCACCCCGAGCAGGAGCAGCGCGGACAAAGCCGGGGCTGCAGCGGGATGCGGGCAGCGGGCAGCGGGATGCGGGATGCGGCTGTCGGCGCTGCCTTCGCCCCGCTCCGACCGGCGCTGGCTCCGAGGGACGATCCGCGCACTGAAATGACTAAGCACGAAGTCGCAAGCCCCGAGCCGCTCCCCGCCGAGAGGCTGCTCGCCCCGCACCCGCGCACG
>VZZY01018746.1:0-60499 GCA_013400335.1 Eurystomus gularis | reverse complement strand
CAGCGCCGAGCACCGCCGCCTCGCTCCCGGGAGCCTCGGTGCCCCCGAGCCCCCGGCATGGAGCGGCCGCTCAACCTCAGCTGCTTCGCCGTCACGACGCCGGACGCCGGCAACCGGAGCGGGTCCTCCAGCCCGGACGGTGGCCGGGCGCATCTCTCCGTCTTCAGCGTGCTGGTCCTCACCCTTTTGGCCATGCTGGTGGTGGCCACGTTCCTCTGGAACGGGCTGGTCCTGGCCACCATCCTGCGGGTGCGCACTTTCCATCGGGTGCCCCACAACCTGGTGGCCTCCATGGCCATCTCTGACGTGATGGTGGCAGCCCTCGTCATGCCCCTCAGCTTGGTGCATGAGTTGTCCGGGCGGCGGTGGCGGCTGGGCCGCTTGCTCTGCCAGGTGTGGATCTCCTTCGACGTGCTGTGCTGCACTGCCAGCATCTGGAATGTCACGGCCATTGCCCTTGACCGTTACTGGTCCATCACCCGGCACCTGGAGTACACACTTCGCACCCGGCGCCGCATCTCCAACATCATGATTGCCCTCACCTGGGCACTCTCTGCCTTCATCTCCTTGGCCCCGTTGCTCTTTGGCTGGGGAGAGACTTACTCAGAGGACAGTGAGGAATGCCAAGTCAGCCAGGAGCCTTCCTACACCATCTTCTCCACCTTTGGCGCCTTCTACCTACCCCTCTGTGTGGTGCTCTTTGTGTACTGGAAGATCTACAAGGCTGCCAAGTTTCGAATTGGATCTCGGAAGAGCAACTCCATCACCCCCATTGCACCAGAAGGCCTGGAGGTAGGTCAGCTCAGTTGTGTTTTACTCTAGTCAACTGCTGGTAGAAGCCAAGCCCTTGCAGCTGTGAGGGAAACTTAGAGCTAAAGCATGCAAGCAGACAGGATCCCACCAAAGCTCTGTGAATCTTGGAGGCTTTCAAGGGAAAGTTGACTGCAAAGCTTACAAGCCCAGTCTGTTGACTCCTTCCGAGTCCCCCAGCAAGGTGTAGCTAAAGCAACTTTGGGCCAGCTTGTGAGCCTGAGCTCCACGTGGGCGTGTAGTGACTCACAGATGTCCCTCCATGGAATGTTGAATCAACGCTCGCGAGTTTGTTCCTCTCGTGTTCTTCCCGTGAGAAGGCATCTGGGGGTGTGAATGGGTGGGATCCCATCTCCACTGGGGACAATAACCTGGCAAGCAGCTGTGGCTTTGGGGAGAGTGTGAATTTACCCACACAACGTTCTGTAAATCCTTCCTAATTGTGGCTAAATCATATCAGTTCATCCCAGGCATGGTGACTGTCCACTGTAAAGACTTCTTGGGGGGAGGAAGGAAATGTATGCTCATTTTCTTTCCTCTCATACTAAGAAGGACTCTTAAACTCAATGGGTTCAGAGAAAGCAAGGACACTTCTGTGCACGGCATGTGGGGGTGTGCCTGCTCTACTGATCTGGCTGTAAATTGGGAAATAATCTCCTTGCGATGCAGTGTGAGCAATTCCATGTGCTCATATATCACTACTCTCTTTGGTTTCTAGCCTCACTTAAAAATAGTCTCCGTTACCCAGAAGAGGGTCATACAACTGCTCTCGCCTCCCTTAGAGCATGACGTAGATGGGCCACGTTTCCCCTTGAGCTCTGGCCATTGCTTGCATAGGTTGGTTGTGTACCTGCTGTGTGGAATCAGATGACTGAGGCACATATGGTGCAACTTGTGTTTGTGTTTGGCAGGTAAAAGAAGCTGCCCAGCAGCCGCAGATGGTCTTCACTGTCCGTCATGCCACTGTTACATTCCAGACGGATGGAGACACATGGAGAGAGCAGAAGGAAAAGAGAGCTGCCCTCATGGTGGGCATCCTTATTGGGGTCTTCGTGCTCTGCTGGATCCCCTTCTTCATCACAGAGCTCATCAACCCTCTCTGCTCGTGTGACATCCCACCCATTTGGAAGAGTATTTTTCTATGGCTAGGCTATTCAAATTCTTTTTTTAATCCACTCATATACACTGCTTTCAACAAAAACTACAACAATGCCTTCAGGAACCTATTTTTTAGACAGCACTGAGCAGAAAAAGCTTTCCTGCTGCCCCAGAAAGCTGATTTCAACTCTCAATGAATCCTACTTGAATTCCTCCTGAGGAAGTTCAAAGCCGCAGATGAGGAAGTGATGCTGAAGATGCATCCCCATGGGTCGTATGTCCCAGCAACTGTCCTGGTTCCTGCGCAGACTCTGCATCCCAGCCTCTAAGTCAGTTGTTATTTTTCCTGCAAGCAGCATGTAAGGGATTCTCTGGCCAGCAGCACAGCATCCCTCCTCCAGTGCCCCACTGCTTTCCTCCCACCTCCTGAGCGACCTTCTCTTTGGTGGCAGTAATGGTGCAGAGGAGTCTTCTGGCAAAGAGTCACATTTGAACCTCTGGTTTGGCCACCACTGGTCTCTCAGAGCATTAAACAACTTTGTCCCATGTGCAAAGCTGGGACCCTTTAGTGTCAGGAGGTTTTGTGGTTATATATGAAACTAGATATTTTATAGCTTGGTTGAAAAGGCTGTTTGTCTTGTCTTTTGCTGGCAGAGATTGCTAAGTGTTTGTATTTGGGAAATAAAACCCTCATAAGGGTTAAGAGCAGGCTGCAAGTACAAAGCCTTTTCTCACATGCTTTAGCAACAACAAGTCGTGCTGTTTGCTATTGGATTCCATGTAGCAAGGGTTAGTTTTTTTTAATATTTATTGTGAAAGCTTAATGCATGATGTACCCTGGAGTGAGAGAGAATGCATGGGAAATCCACCTCTCATTCTCTGACTGCTACGTGTGAGCATCTGCCTCAGACCTTTACTTTCCGAAATACCAGCTGTAAATGTTAATCTTGTGTCTGTGTTTCCCATTCTAAACCATAAATGTATTTTGAGCAGCTGTGGGGCAGGTTTCTTGTAGTTTCAGGGGACGCAAGGAGTGTATTTCAAATTGCCTGTCAATGAGGAGCTGTGTTTTACTCTTTCTGAGTGCGATTCAGGTCTTCTTGAAACCAAAGCAAAGACCTCACTTTGTTTCTGTGAGCACTGGACTGCAGGCAAAGGGCAGTTAATGATCGGTGATGTTTCATTCTGGAAGAATGGCCGTACCATACAGGTGCTCTGCTGTGATGATCAGACTTAAATATTTCTTCTTTTGCCCATCCTTCATTCTCTTCATACCCGCTAAGGCTCCACTCCTGCCCGGTTGTTACTGCTCTGCTGCTTCCCTGCCCTTCCATGTTGCCAACATAATTATAGTATTTGTCATTTCACTCTTAGAATTAAAATTATGCACTTTATGATGCACAACTGGAAGACTGACAGGCCTTCATATTTAAAAAAAAAAAACATTAGTTTT
Source organism: Eurystomus gularis (assembly GCA_013400335.1). Lineage (NCBI taxonomy): Eukaryota > Metazoa > Chordata > Aves > Coraciiformes > Coraciidae > Eurystomus > Eurystomus gularis. Next base: position 57,138 of record VZZY01018746.1, on the reverse strand, counting down.
AACTATCTGTTCTTATGGGTCATCCACTGAAATCAGACCAGAACTGAAATGGTGGAGAAAAAGACAAGATGGGAATGGGAATAACAAGATTTTATGTTGGATATCTCAAGAAGAAGAGATAAAAGGGAAAAATGTCAATAAATAATGGAAAAGCTCCCTGGGTGGTGGGTAGGATTAGTCCCCATCCTTAGCAGATTGTGAGACGTCAGATGTTAAAATTGTCACTGGTCCTTTAAGCCAGTCAAAAATCCTGGTAGAGCTGGTTAAAAAGGCCTTTTTATTTTCACGTCTTGGGACAGGTGAAAATGGAAGTAGAGCTCAAGGTGCTATCAATTATTGCAGCTCTTTCAGGACCAGTTAGACAAACATCCATCAAGACTGACATAGATGTAGCTGATCCTGCCTCACGGCAAGAGGAGAGATAGGATGACCCTTGAGATCTTTTTCAACACAACTTTTTTTTCAATATCGTTTTTTTTTTCTTTTATAAAAGTCTGTTAGAAGTATTAGGTAAAATCCTGCCCTCATTGAAAGCAATGGACAAGTTCTCAGTGACTTCAAGCAAATCAGGATTTTATCCAACATGTCTTGTCTTGTAAAAGCATAGTTTTAATGTTAGTTAATTCAAGGAGAAGATGGATGGGATGGGAGCAATCTTCTAACTCCCCTGAAAGAATCTCTCATCTGTGCTAACCATGGACCAATCTCTCTACAGCTGCTAAAAGCATTTTCTTTCTTTGTTACATATTTTAAGTATTAATAGGGACATCTCCAGCAGATCAAAAATTGCAATAAACTCTTGAGACCCTTTTTTTACTGAGGATATAAAGGTTGTTTTGCTTTCTCTCGACAGTCCATCATCAAAGCAGAGCTGTTCTTTTGGGGAACTTACTGCTTCTGTTGTGTCAAAGGATGTTTAGCCAAAAATGAATCAGAAAAAAATGCTTCCTTGCCCAAGCCAGATCTTCAGCTAAGCTTGGTAGTGCCTGAAAGTAGAAGACTACTTTTTAGGCCATCGTGGCAACACTTCAAAAGCTAAAGCATGGATTAACTGGGAAGCTGGACTTTAGTTCACCATTTTAATAGATAACATCATCTCTACACAACCCTGTTACAGTCCTGCCTGAGTCTGCCTCCATTTTTATTTGCTCTTTGATGTGTATTGTGGATTCTCTCATCTGTGTTCTGTGGGATCCTTGCACAGATCATGGAATCAACTGAAAACTCAAATTAGGATCCTGTGTAAGCAGACAAAAATTAAACTGAAATCATTGGGAAAGATCTGTACTTTTGCTGCAGCTCAGTACTGGGATGAAGCTCCTGGTCCTTATATTCTGTGTTTATCCATGCTGTGCCTTACACAGTGACAAGGAGGCAGGAGATAATCTTAAAATGGCACCAAATTCTGATTTTTCTGTGGTCATGGATAGTCCACCATCCTGGTATAAATCGCATCCGCATTTATTTGACAGCCCACATCCCATACAATCCATATTGATCTTCTGCAAATAACAGCTTCCACTTGGTCGTAAGTTTGGTTCCTTTGAATCCTGACATAATTAGCAGCTACATTATAGACCAGTTCCTACTGCTCTTAAGAGATGTAATGACACTGACTTTTTGTCTAAATACCGTTCCTGCGATGTAATATGATCATGCAGGAAAAATACCAGTATTCTGGAGATTTTGCTGAAGAATCATACTGAAACATGCTGTGGTGGTCTGAGCACAGTGAAGGGTTACTAAAGAAACCTTGACTTCTGATCCTAGCTCCAAGGCTTTTTACAAAACTCTCAGTATCCGAACACAGATGCCAAGTGGTCTCCCAGAGACCCAAATCATGTTTGAAGAGATACACAACCCCAGCTTTAAAGCATGTATCTTGTACCTTCTTGTTCCCATTGACAAAACAGAATCAGTGGTGTGAAGAGATCTGCCTCACTGAGGCTTTGTGAGGATTGATTAGTAAATGTTTATCATGTACCAGGAAGGTGGAACACTCTGGTTTGAATGCCGAGTGGCATTATAAATTGGGCTTCTCTTTAATTCCCCGGAAGAATATTATTACCCATTATTATTGAGTTTCCAATGCAATTTAATGGCTATATAATACTTCCAGAAAAGATTTAACTAACCTTCTTCCACTTACAATTAATTTATTTTCCTCCCAGTGCTCTGACAGTTCAATGAACATCTGTATGGGAGCTTGATAGCTAGGGCAGCTACAGCACATGCTGAATGCTGTCTGCTGAACGTCTCCTCGCAATGCTGAGTGCGTATTGTCAAGGTTCGAGGAGCAGCAGCTCTCCAGGCAGCCTGCAACCGTGTTTCCTTTATTTTTTAGGGAGAAGAAAAGGTCACAAGAGAATGCCCTTGGATTACATGACAGGTTGGCTGACCACCTTCTTCCTCTACCCCCATCCCACTGACCTTTCTTTTCAATGCAGGGGGGTCAGGCATGTGGCTCCAGGACACATACTGATCCTGCACAGCCAGAGGTGGGCCACGCATGACTTCATCCCCTGTTAATTTTCCTGGACTTTTCCTAAAAATTACCACTGGGAGACATGGCCTTTAAGCTGACAGTAGCTGCTGAAAGTGGGAGTTCCCTGGAAGTAAAGTTGCAGGCAATTAAAGACATTTCACCTGACAAAGATAATTAATGACTATTAGTTCCAGGGATTGCTGTGGTGAGGTACGACCGACAAAGTGTCAAAGTTATTTTTGCAACGTAGTGATTTGAGCTGCTTTGTTCATGAGGGGCTCTTTGCCATTCTGCTCTTGGATCCCTTATTTTACCTGCATCAGTACAACCACAAACTGGGACACCAGCAGAGTCATGGTGAACATGACATGGGCATCACTAATGTTCCATGAGGGAACAGTGGGTAAAACATCTGTGGCAAAATCTGCATCCCCACTGCAATGCACCCTGGCTGAACATCATGAAACTGCCAGCATGTTTGTCAAATCTAAGAGGTGGCCAAAAAGTTCTTTAAATCACCATTATTTTCAGTAACACTGAAGTGCCGAGGAAGTTGTAGGAGAATGGAAGAGAGCTGAAGTTGTGCCAGTATTTTAAAAGGGCAAGTTGGGAGAGCCAAGTATTTATAAGGCTAATACTGTTACTGATTTACAGCTTGAAATTGATCCTTGGCAAAAATGTGGAACAGCTGATAAAGGACTCGATGAATAAAAAATTACAGGAAGTAAATATAATTAAAATAAATCACATTGATGTCTTTCTTTGATTGCAGCGCAGGGTTCATTGCTGATGATGGTATAAAGTATTCGCTCCTCAACAATGAATCTGACTTGATAACACTCAACACTTCCATGAAAAAGCGAAAACAATATGAGGTTCAAACTGTCCAATAGTTGCCAATGACTCATGGACTGGAAAAGGTGTAAATACAGAAAATGAAGTCACTTGTACAGAGAAACCAGCCGGGGGCATTCTAGCCCAGCATGAGGAAAAGGCATGCATCAGGAGCAGCAGGATGAGGCCCTCGTTGCAGGTGGGGAGGCACAGCCACGTCAGGATACCTCAGGAGCTGAACATATGGAACTGTTCAGCATTCTGGGGACAAGTAGATTTATTTCTCACCTGTGCATGGGCTGTGTCCAGCTATGGATTTTATCCTGGTCACTGGAGGGGAGGCTATGATTTCAGTCATTGCCTGTTCACTGTTCCCCCCTTCATGCTGCTGCCAGGCAGTCAGCCTCAGTGTTGCAGTTCTCTCGGCCGTGTAATTTCCCATGCTGGCCAAGTCAAATACTTTCCCTAATCATCCTAAAAAGCAAGACAGATGGGCCTTTCCTCTGGATCCCCCAGTGCATTGCTGTTGTTCCTCAAACAGTTTCAGTGGTGGGAACAACAGCTTCTGCAACACCGAACCCTGGCTGCCTGCTCAGTGGATGGGACTGAGCAGGGCTAGATACAGCTCCAGGGGCTGGACTCCTCCATCCACCACTGCTCTCTGACAGCAGAGGATGAGGAAAGGGAAAACAGAAGCTATAATCCTCACCTTAGAATTCTGCTGGAGTTGATCCTGACAAACCAGTTCCTAATCCTGCTTCTAACTGCCCTCCCTGCTTCTGATGAGACCAAACCTGGCCAGGCTGCTGCTGCCATGGGTCTGATAATCTCTGCAGGAACACAAAAGGGAGGGGTAAAAATTTCCCCAATCCACTGCAGCCCTAAGTGCAGGAAAAAAATTCCCCAGCCCTTACTTCCTTTCTGGGAGAGGACACATTTTCTGCACAGCTTAGGCATCCAACCTGCCCAGTGCGATCCCCTTCCCACTGCTAGTTGCAGAGGGTGGAAATCTCTGAATTGTTCAAAACTACGTGTTGCTGGCCATGTCCCCAGGTTTGTTCAAGCGCTGGCCTGAAACATTGCATTTTCCATCAGTTCAGAGCTGCCATCTGAGGTTAGTGCTTCTTCCTTGTGCCTTTCCGTCACCAAATCATGGTTATGCACGGGTCCCACCAACCTTGGCTGCTGATACAGGGGAAGGAACCTTTCAAAATGAGTGTCTTTCCTTGTCAGGTAACTCTCTGGGTTCAAGGTGCCAAACCAACAGTTGACATGCCACAAAATCCCAAGATCTGCTTTCTCTTGCCTGAGCTAACATGATTCAATGTGTGAAACACTTGGCTCTTCACAAGACTCCTCGTTGGGCATCCCAAAGCTTAAACCATGCCTGGTCAGTCCCATTTTGCTAAGGTCCATCACATGTCCCACTTTTCTACTGCTCTCTTGTGAGAGCTCTGGACATCAGGAAGTTCTTCATACATTGGTCAGGGTGCTGCCTCTGCAACATCTCCCTGGCCAGACACTGCTGGACCAGACAGGGTTGTTTTCAACCGAAAAGAGCCCATGGCACATAGACCATGGTGAAGATTAATGTGATCACCTTGCAACCCCCTTCTAGATCTGCTAACAGCCTCATGTCCCGCCCCACAGATTACCTGTGCTCCTGTCAGGCAGACTTTATAGGGGATAAAGAGACCGCCTGGTCATGTAGTTTCACAGTTTAAATGGAGATCTGCTTTCAAGGAGCGGGGAGAAATAATTTTGATGCAATGCCAAACTCTGCTCTTTCGGCGGGCACCAGAGCATATGGAGCCTCTCGCACAATTTCCTGGGAGGTGCAGGTCTGTGATGTTTTTTCTCTCCTCAGCTGCTCGCCTGGTGCCAAAGTTTCCAGGTGCATTAAGGCAGGATGCCCCTGCCGCGTGTCTTGGACCTTCCACCCGCACATCACGGCATCAGGGTGAATATTAAACAGACAGGAGGGGTACAGCAGATGCGAAGTGCAAGTACAATTGCTGGCACAAGGGGTTACTCAATATCTGGAATTTGAATGGAAAAAGAAACTGCAAGCCCATGGTATTAAGTAATTAAGCTTTTTTGAGGCTTTTTAAAAGGAGGCAGGTAGATGCTGATGGGAGGTGATGCAGCACTCAGCCACAGTCCTCTGCTTCCCACAGTTTTGTAGCACAGAGCTCAGCCTTACTGGGGACTTCAGAGCCCATTAGCCTGACTAAAGCCCTGGGGCTACTTTATAAGCTGTTAATAGTTGCCAACCAAAATGACTGTCAGGGCTGTTTCTTATTAGAAGGAGCATTTAAGGCACCCGAATAAGACTATAAGTACCGTAAACCCCTTAAATTCCTTCTGAAACCCCAGAAGTGGCCAGTGTTTATATGCAGAACACAGCAAATAACATTTGAATGAAATCTATTTAACAGCAAACCTGCTGCTGCTCCTCAGGTCAGAGTCTCTGCCACTTTTATTCACATGTGTCTCCAAGACAGCATGTACCTACCTGCTGTGTGCCACTCCAGCATCTTCCCTGGGGCATTCCTGAATCATTGGCATGTGACTGTCCTGCACCAGGGTATGCTCTGGTTTTCCCAGCTTTGGGTGCAAGGCAACACCTCCAGTCACTCAGACTCCTGTCCCCAGGTGGCCTGACCTTCAGGTTACACTAGATGTGGAGCACCCATCACCTGGGTGTGGAGCAGCTGGGCTGGTTTTCACCCTCCTGTTCCTCATCCCGCTGTCTGGCAGCCCAGCTGAGCAGCAGCTCCCATTCCACACTGCTTCTCCTGGCTCCCTTCTTGCTTTCAGAGGTGCCTAGAGAAGATCTCTGTTGGCTTGGTGGAGCCTGTTGCCCTGCGTTCTGCCATGGCGGTGCTCCCAGAGCCAGGGCTGTTTCTCCACTCAAGGGCTTGTAGTGAAGATAATCACTTCATAAACCAAATGAGCCATGCCCTAGATCAAATGGGGTAATAAAAAGCTGCTAGGTTGCACCAGTATCAATCTGAAATGCCTGTTTGCAAAGGGCTCTAGGCACTTCAAAACCATAGAGTAGGCATGATCCTCACAGGGGGACTTTTTTCAGGAAAAGGGGGAGTACTCTCAGCCCCAGCCTCTCCAGTGCTGTTAATGGGAGAGGCATTTAAGGAGACCCTTTCTTACAGAGGGGCTTGAATGCATGCTATGCAATGCAGCAGGACCCCAGCCTATCACAGCCACCCTGCATCAGTGCCACCAAGAAGTGTGGCACACAAAAGTGTGCTTTTACCCCAGCTTGTACATGATAATGCAGACCTGCACAAAGTCTGGAGCCTGCTGGAAAGGAAAAAGGCAGCTCTGGAGGCACGGCAGAGGAGTAAGGAGAGAGCAGCTGGCTCCCCATGGGCTCTGTGGCTTGGCTCTGCCCCACAGAAGCAGGTCCACCAGGGCAGCAGGAGCTGCAGGTGACAGACAGCACACTCTGCCCGGCTCTGCCACTGTGGATTTTGGCAGCAGGCAGACAGCGAGATGACTCTGCTAGCTTGCAGGGAAGGAGATGAGGTCAAAAGCACCATCTGGTCCGTTCACCTTTCCGCTCCTTTGTGGCAAGATAAGAGTCTGTTTGGGAAGATGTGAGGTCAAGGGCTGAGTGTGCTCTTATCTGCTCGAGGCTGGGGCAGAAAGAGACTGATCAGTTTTCATTTCCTTCTGCAGGGGGGAAAAAGGAGCAATATCCCTCTTATTGTCCCCAGATGTGGTCCTTAGAGATGGCAAGATGCTTAGATTTCTTTTTCTTTTTTTTTTTGAATGGTAATGAAGCAGCTAAAAGGTCCAAGGAAAGGGAAAGTGCACTCTCTGCTGCTGGGCAAGTATCCTCCAGCTTTGAGAGATGTCTCAGTACTGTGCAAAATTAGCAGCATATACAAGTTGTTCAGCACTTGGATGCTCAGCTTCGTACAGCCCTTTGTAAGTGGAAAACGTCTTTCTCACTTACTGTTTACAGCCGTTATAATAGCTGTCTGACAAGATCAAATCCACCGTCCTCCTTCCCCTTCCTCTTGGAGTGCTCTGAATTTTGAGATACTTCAGAGTAGGATTAGCACTGTATGTTTTCAGATTCCTTTATCCAGCTTTACACCCTCTAACATTTCTATTCCATGCAAAGGCAGAGCTGCCCAGCCTGGTTCTTGCCGGCTGGAGTCCAAAGTGATGCATGTTGCTCAGAGCCATGGGCTTCAGAATGCTTGTGCAGCACCAGGGAAGACGCAGCTCTGAACTAACTCAAGCCTCGCTGCTGCAGGTACTACAGAAACATCCCACAGCACTGAGTAGGCAAGAAAACCAGCGTTACCCAGATTGCAGGCTGATACTGTTTCTGAAGAATGGCTGATTTATTGTATTGCTCCAGGCAGGATGCAGCTTTTCAATGCACAAATGTCCTTAGAAGACTTTAAAGAGATGGGTTAGTAGAGGAGCCTTTCTTGTCCTTTTCCTTCCCATCAGAGAAGCACAGGAGATGTGTGAACACGTACACACATCAGGTTCCAGATGCATTGCTCTGAGTGCTCCTGCCAAGCAAACGGCACTGCCTTTCTCAATGTACCCCAGAAAATATGTTCTTCTTGGGCAAAATTATGAGCCCACATGCGCTGGAAAGTGTCAACACAAATGCATCATTTTCCTACAAAACGTACACACATGTTTCTTTATCACGCTGCGCCAGCTGTTTTAGCTGGGTTTTAGTTATTTTGCTCTTGACTAGAAAGACTGTGAAAATGTATGAAGGACAAAAGTCTCTCTCAGCAAAAACAATTACTAAAGCCTCTCTCTGATCAAGGATAAAAGGAAAGGCAAATCAGAGGTAAACTGATTTTCACCGAGGGAAATTCTGTTAGCTTGTAGAATTTTTCTATTGCATCAATTATATGTGATTTGAGGAGGTAAAACATTTCCAAAACTCTTTCTGGAGGAGATTAGCAAAATGTTTTGGAAATCACTCTGATCACTCAGGATTGAGTGCTATTTTATTAATTATTATGCACGAAGGGTTGATGTTACGGAGAGAGGCTGTTATAGACAGAGCCAAGAAATTGAACCAGGAGTTCACAGAATCACAGAATGGTTGAGATTGGCAGGGATTACTGGAGGTCGTCTGGTCCAGCCACCCTGCTCAAGCAGGGCCAATATAGCTGATTGCCCAGGACTGGACTTCTGAGTACCTGCAAGGATGCAGACTCCACAACCACCCTGGGAAACCTGCTCCAGGGCTCAGTCACTCTCACAAGAAAAAAGAGTTTCCTGATGTTCAGAGAGAGCTTCCTGTAATTCAGTTTGTGCCAGTTGCCTCTGGTCCTGTCACCGACCACCACTGGAAAGGGCCTGGCTCCATCCTCTTTGCACCCTTCCTACAGGTATTTATATGCAAGGTTCTCTAGACAGAATGGTCCCAATCCTCTCAGCCTATCCTCATAGGAGAGAGGCTCCAGTCCCTTCATCATCCTTGTGGCCCTTCACTGGACTGTCTCCAGTATGTCCATGTCTCTCTTGTACTGGACAGAGCACTTCTTGCCTCACCAGTGCTGACTAGGATCACCTCCCTCGACCTGTTGGCAATGCTTTGTCTAATGCAGCCCAGGACAGTGTTGGCCCTTTTTGCTACAAGGGCACATTTCTGGCTCATACTCAACATGGTGTCCACCCCTAGGTGGGCCCCCAGATCCTTTTCGGTCAAGGTGCTTTCCAGCTGGGTGTCCCCCAGCATATATTGGTGCATGGGGTTGTTCCCCCTCAGGTGCAGATCTTTGCACTTCTCCTTGTTGAACTTCATGGGGTTTCTGTTGGCCCATTTCTCCAGGAGTCAAAGTTCTTCTGGCATGACTCTCCGATATATCAGCCACTCTTCTTAGCTGTCATCTCCAGACTTGCTGACGGTTCATGCTGCCCCATCATCCAGATCATTAATGAAGATGTTAAACAGGGCTGGACCCAGTGTTGATCACTGGGGTACACTGCTAGTCATTGGCCTCCAACTAGACCTTGCACCACTGATCACCATTCTCTGGGCCCGGCCATTCAGCCAGTTTTCAATCCACCTCACCATCTGTTCATCCAGCCCACACATCAGCATCTTCTCAATGAGGATCTTATGGGAGACAGTGGCAAAGGCCTTACTGAAGTCCAAGTAGACAATACAGTTGACAAACATGGTCATCGCCAAGTGGTATTTTCTGGAGCATCTTGATGCCTACCTTCCCATTCAAAAGAAGTGAAGTATTACTAAAAATATACATTTTTTCTGCTGAGTATGAAAGAAACCTACAGAGACTGGCTCACATTCAAACATTAAAATTGAAGACTTTTTCTAAGTGAGTGAGATGAATCTTACTTGGAGTACAAATTAATTTAAAACCAGGAGAAGCACAGAAAATTAGTTCACATTTTTCCCTCTCTGATGACTGGAAAAAGCTAGAAGGCTGGCAGAGCTTTTCCCCCCCTCATCCTTCTTCTTTTGATTCTTCTCTCACACATAAAAAGAAGATACATGGAGGGTCAGTATTGGTCCTGTGGTCCCAGGGCACCCAGGCCATGAAAACTGATTTTCACCACTGTATCATGCTTGCTGCTGTGCTGTCCATCTGCCAAGTTTTTTTTTACTTTCTCTGAGGCCCCTCAGACTCCAGCCATCCTTAAGAAATGTATCATCAAATTTTGCTGCGTCTCCAAACCATTGCAAGTGGCAATGTATGTTACTATTATGACACCATGGAAGCGATAGAATATCAGCAACTGCTGAAGCTTGTGGTACCCACAGCTGTTCTTTGCCATTAGAAACCTCCATCTTTTAATCCTTTTGGGTTCCATGCATGGTTGCATTCTAGGAAAATATTTTGACTCATGTGCTTTGAGTCTTAGGCTTTCTAGTTATGCCTTGAATAGATCCAATAGTGCAATGATGCTCCTGTTTGAGCAACTGGCTAAAAACAAAAGCATCCTGGACCATGGATGTTCCAAATTCTGTTCTGAGCTTAGAACAAAGGCCTGGCAAAGCCAGTGCATTTGCAATGGCTTCTCCATCCTCTGTGCTGTAACCTGTGGAATTCACTCTTACTTTCAGTGGCTCATGACTTCAGACCTAGAATTGACTGTTAATTTAAATCTATCAAAATTACCTGAGTGAGGTCTAGGGTTTGGTTTTTTTTAAAGTCTTTAGCTCTAGACTAACAGGACAGGAAAACTTGCAGGGACTAGCATGGCATCTGGACTACAATGTGACAGATAACTTTACCTCTTCACATTCGTATCCTCTATTGAAATTAAATCTAGGGTATTGTTCCGATGTCTGATTGCATGTGGGAAGCAGGGATATAGCCTGTACTCTGACTTAGAGTTTTCTAGGAATTAATGAAAATTATTTATTTCAATAGAGAAAAATATATTTGTTACTGCCTTCAGAGATCACCTGGAGAATTCATGTAGCTACATGTCTCACAAGTATTTAAAGTAGAAAAACACATAATAGCCTCTTTTTTTTTTCCTCTTCTTTTTCTTCCTTTAGAAAAAAAATAGTGTGAATTGTGTGGAAGTTGTCTGGTGGTGTGTGGGTGTATAATGTGTATGTCAAACTCACCATGGGGAAACTAATGAAGAGTGAGGCGTTTTGCCCACAACTTAAACATTTCTTCCAATCATTCATTTGACTGGCATTTCTGGGAAAAAACAATGGTTTGAAGATTGAAGAAAAGCCAGCAATGTGGAGGTGACAGACAGTAATGTTCATTTGTGGCTGATGTTGCAAGGCATCTCTGCAATTTCTGCCATAAGGCTGATCTGTCTGGAAAAATGACAAGCTGCCATTTTACCATCAGGTTGCTCTGTATTCAGACTCCTCTTGCTTTACATGCCTTGTGGAGCTCAAAAATGCTCAGCCACCCACATGCTGAAAATAAGATAGATAAAATTATGATAAAATTAAGATAAGATAAAATAAAATAAGATTACTTGCCTAGTGCATGAGGAAAAGGCTGTGGATGTTGTCTGCCTGAACTTCGGTAAAGCCTTCAACACTGTTTCTCACAGCATTCTCATGAAAAAACTAGCTGGTTATGGCTTGGGTGGGCGTATACTCTGCTGGGTAAAACACTGGCTGGGTGGCCAGGGCCAGAGAGTGATGGTGAACAAAGTTAAATCCAGTTGGTGGCCAGTCACAAGTGGTGTTCCATAGGACTCAGGATTGGTGCCACTTCTGTTTAATATCTTCATCAATGATCTTGATGAGGAGATGGAGTGCAACCTCAGTAAGTTTGCAGATGACACCAAGTTGGGTGGGTGTGTTGATCTGCCTGAGGGTAGAAAGTGTCTACAGAAGGATCTGGACAGGCTGGATCAATGGGCTGAGGTCAATTGTATGAGGTCCAACAAGGCCAAGTGCTGGGTCCTACACTTGGGTCACAACAACCCCCAGCAACGGTCTAGGCTTGGGGAAGAGTGGCTGGAAAGCTGCCTGGCAGAAAGGGACCTGGGGGTACTGATCAACAATTGGCTGAACAGGAGCCAGCACTGCGCCCAAGTGGCCAAGAAGGCCAATGGCATCCTGGCCTGTATCAGAAATTGTGTGACCAGCAGAACTAGGGCAATGATCAACCCCCTATACACAGCACTGGTGCGGCCACACATCAAGTACTGTGTTCAGTTTTGGGTCCCTCGCTACAAGAAAGACACTGAGAGGCTGGGGTGTGTCCAGAGAANTTTCAAAACCCGTCTGGACGTGTTCCTGTGCGACCTGCTCTAGGCGATACTGCTCTGGCAGGGGGGTTGGACTAGATGATCTCCAGAGGTCCCTTCCAACCCCTATGATTCTATGATTCTATGATTCCATGATTCTATGATTCTATGATTCTATGAAACTGGGGCTATTTAGTCTGAAGAAAAGGAGGCTCAAGGGGGACCTTATCATTCTCTACAACTACCTGAAAGGAGGTGTCAGTCTCTTTTCACAAGTAACAAGCAATAGGACAAGAGGAAATGACCTCAAGCTGTGCCGGGGGAGGTTTAGGTTGGATATCAGGAAAAATTTCTTCAATTTCTTTGAAGAAGAAGAGCTTTCTCAAATTCTTTTTCCAGTGCTTGCCAAGCACTGGAACAGGCTGCCTGGGGAAGTGGTTGAATCACCATCCCTGGACACATTTAAAAATCATGAAGATATGATTTAGCAGTGGACTTGGTAGAGTTAGGTTAATGGTTGGACTCTATGATCTTGAAGGTCTTTTCCAATCTAAGCAATTCTATGATTCTATGCACCGTAGAGGAGGCAGCCCCATGTGACCAGCAGCTGTGTGGCATCTTTGACTACAGTTGCTGGGATGTTGTGGCACTTCAGTGCTGACTTGTGGAAGTGAAGGTTAATATGGTCAGACAGGAAGAGTTTTTGGCAGCCCTTTGCTGTTCTTGTTGCGTGATGCTTCTGATTGAGACAGTTAAAATGGACTTTGTAATGAGACAGAGCTCAGGTGTATGAACAAAGGTTATCGCTTAATGATAACCCAGCACATCTCAGGCTAGTCAAATACCTCCTTGGAGTGAGTTTGTAAAATCCATGTAAAATAAGAGATTTACTGCAGCTACCTCACCAGACAATGAGGAAATACATTTCTTTAAACAGGTGACACACCAGTTCTTTGGCTACTGGCCGTTCTTGGCAAATAAGAACATGAATGTCCAAAGGCAAAAATACTGATGCCATTTCAAGTGATGGCTCCTGTGGTCTCAACAGGAAATTGCTGTTTTGCAGGTGAGTATTACAGTAAATACAAAAAGCCTTACAACTGGCAACTGCAAGGGTTACATGTATTTTTGAGCCTGGAGACAAGACAGCAGGCTGAACTTCCAACCCTTATCAAAAGTTCCCATCCTAAAGATGACAGAGTTTGTGTTTTTTGCCCTTCAACAGTCAGTGGAAATGAACATTGAATTAACCAGCTGGATTTTGAGCTCAAGAAGTGAGGCATGGATGCACCCTGATCATCTGTGGGAGCAGTGCTTCAAAACACTATTGACTAGTATCAAATAGGTCATATAGGATTCCTACTTGATTTTTGAAAATCCATCAAGCAAATAGAAAGAAGTCACCACCTAGATAAGTGTTGTCTATTGGCAACACTTTGCATTTCTTAATTATCGTCAGGTTATTCCCTAGCAATTCTGCGCTGCAAAATGGTAGAAGGTGCCTGGCTGAAGCAATGATCACCTTATTGCACATATTGTGATCTGAAAGCATGAAAATATCCACTGAGTTGGTGCTATTCTTGTGTTGCAGCCCTGCCTTTGCCTGGCCATGGGCCCAGTATCAGACCCCACATCAACCCTGGCCCACCTGGCCTTGGTTCATCCTTGTTCCCATTCCCAGAGAGGGGCCCAGTGTCACTGAGTTGATGCTGAAAGCACTTGCTTGGGAAATGCTGTTGAATGAAGTGAGAGTTTAGAAGCAAATTTCTCTCTCCCTATGAGGTTAATATGTAATATACATTATATATTTATATATATAGCTTCAAGTGCCAAGTTGCTGGGCAAGACTTGCACTTCAGAAGATTCCTTGAAGGCTCTGCTGTTCCTCACTGGCCATTGCCACAGGCTGCTCCTTTCCGTTGCTGCTGAACCAACCATAGTTACCCAGGACAATCCTAGAGACCAGCCTTATGTTTTAAGTATTGCAGTTAGATGCCTAAAGTATGCAGATGAGCAGCACGGATCTTGCCTTTGTTCTGTGTGCATGCACCATCTCCTTTGCTCTTTTACTACCAGTTGCAAAATCCTTCCCTCAAAAGGGCTGCAATCCCAGCTAGGGCTTCTTGCTGCTTCCCTGCTGGAGATGTCAGGTGTGAGCTGAAAAAAGGCTCAGAGGAGCTCTCAGTGCAGACAGTTTTCAGTGAGCTGTGCTGGACTGGCAGCACTGGAGGGCAAAGCTCTCTTTGCATTTGCTGTTCAGGTTTCCATGCTGCAAGAGCCAGGAGCTCCTCTCCCAGCACTCTCTGTGCAACCTCAGACCTGTCTCTGAGCTGGACCAGTGGTGAAGGGACACAGCAAGACTGCGTCCCTCCCTGAGGAATAGCCTGTCTGTGAAAATGTGAGTTCTCATTGCCCAAAGCTTGCAGTTGCAACTGCCGGCATCTCTGAAGCACAGATGGATATTAAGCAGTGGTGTCTCAGGGTTGCCTTTGCAGGAAATTCTCTGTCCTGTGCTATAGAAGTTGGAAGTGATGCTCCAGCAAGCTCTGTAGTCTTACAGAATATGAATCATCCTCTTTTGACCCACTTATCAAATGGCACTTAATATTTCTGAAGGCAATTTTTGCATGTGAGGTAGACTGCTCAGCTGCATGGAAGCTGATTTTTAAAAAACTCCCACAACTCCTCCCCCCCCTAAAAAGCCAAAATAAGAAGAGCTCTGAGCACGGCTGGCTCCAGCCTCCTACACCATGGACTGTTATAGGGTCATCATTCTACATTTTATTATATATATTCTTTTTAAACCTACTCATATCAAATGCCTTTAAAAGTGGGGAACAGGATAAAGTGTGGATGGGCAGAAGGAAGAAGGAAGCTGTAAAGGGTCACAAGCACTTGCCCCTCCAAGCAGAGTGGAGGGCACTGAACCCATCCCAGGGAAGGGAAGTGGTGGTTTGGTGGGATGGAAATAACCTATGAATGGGTGACCCCAGCCTGGGCACCCATCCACCCATAGACCTGGTAGAGCGTGGTCCTACTCATAATTTAGAAAAAAACACTGGACAGAGGGGGAGTGAGTCCTAATGCCAGAGGACCTTAATGCTTAAAGAAGTAGGAGCTTGTCATCCAGGCTTGGAAACATTTGTTTGAGACCCACATATACATTGCAAAGGGGCATGGCTCCACAGGTAGCCCTTTAACATGATCACAGTGAACGGTGGAGGAGAGGCAAGAGTATTGGTCAGGTGCTGTGCTGGTCTTCTTTTGAATCATCTCTTGCCTGCAAACCTCAAAGGGCTATGAGAAACAAAAGAGAAAATGTAGTCAGAGCTGCTTAAAAGGTCCACTGGTTTCTGAGGCTAAATCAGCAGAAAGAAAAATAGGCAGCAGTGACAGGAGCACTAGTTCTGAGCCCAGTATATAGATTTTCAAAAAGCAGCAAAGGACGAAGCAGCAAATACAGAATTTGGAGGGACTAGAACAATTATGCTCATATTTTCAAAGCATCACTAGAAGAAAATATCCCATTGAATTTCTTTAGTTTCTCTGGGATCTCAAAACATTCTACAGATTTCAGAGAAATGGAAGCAAAAAAAGTCTCTCCTGATATTCTGTGAGTCCAACTGGACTAGTGCTGGGACAACAAAATAGCCCCATGTGGCCAGCCAGGCCAGAGCACCATGCAGCAAGTAAAGCAGCTGTGGATACTTCTCACGCAAGGACCTTCCTTACATCACCTTCAGGCTGAACTGAAAAGCAAGTCACCATAGCTTAGTAAGTTCACAAGTGCAGACGTTCTTAGGAGGAAATCTTGAGAGGTTAACAGAGTTTGCCGTGGTTTTAGTTAAGGATCTGAAGTTAGGGTTCTGTGCTGAATCTCTCTGTGTTGCTGCTCTGAACTGACAATGGGTTTCACTGGGAAATGAGCTGAAGTCTTGGCATGGAGATACATCACAGCATGTGCTCTGTTGCAGTTGCATTGAGCTGTTTATATCTCCTTGAATAAGTGGAATCGCTTAATTCACAGTTTCATCCCAGAAGCCCAGTACCATGACACGACACATTCCCTGCCTCCTCGAGTACCTGTACTGCCCTCCCTCCTCTGTCACCCATGGTTGGTTCCATGCCAAGATATAAGGTTGGTAGACGAAAAAAAAATCACCTCCTCTCAGTACAAGGTCCCTGAGGATCACTGTGGAGCTTCATGAGGATCTTTCCAGCACTTTCCTGTAGCTAACCACAGATCAGAGCTTCTCCCACTGCCTGCTTTACATCCTCCTGTTTCCTGTCTCACACGGAGACTCTGACAATAAGGACCCTCCTCAATAGGGACCAGAGTGAAATTCAACTACATACAAAGAAGCCAAATTTTGCCAAGGCAATTAACTGTGGGAAGAGCCAACCAAGCAGTATACCTTTACTTGGAAACAAATTATTTTTCTAAAAGATTCAAATCAGGAGAGGCAGAAGGGCTGAGGCTGGTGAAAGAAACACAAGGTGAAAACCTACAAAAATTATAATAAGAGGGAGTCTTGTGAGATGATCCCAGTAGTCACTCAGAGATCTGAAATTATTTCTTCAGCTTCTGCTTGAGTTCTGATTTAGGTTCCCTCAGATACCACCGACTTCAATACTCACTCTTCCCCGTGTTTAAAAATTCCTGCCCTGAAGACTGGATCTGAGAGATGCTCACATTAATATTAACGCAGCCGGGGACTCCTAGCCTGCTTATCCAAAAAAGCCCATGATAAACCACTTGCTTGATCCAAATGATCGATGGTATGCGCTGAGAAAACTGCAGTGAGACAACCCAGAGGTGTGTTAATGGCAGGAGGAGAAACCCGCGTTACACTGAAGTTTAGATTTGGGCAGTGCCTGGGGCTGTTACAGAAACGTGGGGTATTAAAGACCTGAAGACTGCAAAGATCTTACTTGCCCCCAAAACATAGTTTCAAGGCCCAAAGCAAACCATCAATGACCCACAAACTGTTCATCATCCTGGTATGAAAGGTATGGAGGAGATACTAGTCTAAATCCAGATGTCAGAATTCAGATTGCTGCTAAAATTTAGTGACAGTTAAGAAAAATTACCAGAAACAATCCAACTCAAAAATTTGGGAGTGCTCCTTGCTGAGCAGGAGCCAAGAAAACTTGTTTACAACTCACTCTCTGTTTGGAACAATTAATCACTAAGCCTTGGCTGCACTTTCCACAAATCACCCGAAAGGACGCCTGTTGGGTTCTGTTAAGCTGAAGCGCTGTGATAGAGTCAGCTACTGCCTGGAATATGGATGAAAACTGGCATGTTAGCTCACTGCTAATAGATGATTTGCCAAAAAAGGCAGAAACTATCCATGGAGGCAACAGGCGCTACCTCTTCTCCCCTTAATTACTTCCTGATACCTGGATTGAAGCCATGATCAAGGAGATGTATCTGAGATGCTCCCAGAGCTTCACAGTCGTGGGCTCTGCTCTGGCCATGAAAGAGTGAAATGCACTCAGAAGTGCACTAAAGATGAAACAAATGAGAGTGGAAAAAAATTTAGAAAAAAAAGAACAATTCTTCTACTCTTCTTTGGAAGAGTTATTGTCCTGAAGGAGCAGCAGCAGAAGTGGCCTTAATAGTAGATATAGATCTGGAAAACACAAGAAAACATGAGTTTGTGTGGGCCAACCCATCCATGAGGTGGGTCTTTGCATTTGGAAACTCTGAACCCCCTGGCCAGGGGCTGAGTGAGGAACCCATGCTCTGCAGGTTCATCTCCATCCATGGGTATCTTCCACCGGTGACTCTCACCTTCTCAGCTTGGCCATGGACCTGTCTGGTCATTGAGGATGTGCCTGGAAGCCTGGCTGGTGGCCATGATTTTATCTACATGGAGAGTCTAGATGGCTGGTTTAGATTGTCCAAGGTTGTTACCTCAGGAAAAAAGATAAAAATGATTAATGTCTCTCATTCATCAGCATATTAGGTAAGTTACACACACTGTAAAAGGAACCAGAAGCTGAGTTGAGAATTTTATGTGAGAGCAAGGGTGCATCTTGATCTGAAATAGTTATTTTAATTAAAGGAGAAATAAAGTTAAGATCAATGTGTGCTATGTTCCCAAACCTTCCCTGAAGAAGCATGAACTTTACAGATTTATAAGCCTGTCTGGAAATACTCAGTAGCATTCACTGAGGTCATTATAACACATAGGTCCAGATACAGACTTCTAATTACCTTTAAAAATAATTAAGTGTCTAGAACATGATTTCTTAGCATTTTCAATTGCATTTTTCCCCTGCACTGCAGACATAAAGTGATCACTGTGGCTCTCAGCTGACACCTAAGAAGCACCAATGAAAATAGACTCATCAAATATTGAGAAGTCTCTTATTTATACATGATCTCTGCAAACGAATGGCTTGCTTTAGTTAAGCAATGAGTTGCTGTTTTAATCCATGTTTCCATGTCTCCTTTCCTGTTCCAGTGTAAAGTCTTCAACAAGAAGAAAATTTCCACTTGGGAGATCCATCAGTCTGTCTACACTATCTTTCTGAATACACTTAGAATTATTTTGCCTCCAAATGAGCACATTTGCATTTTGTAATCCATTCCAATTCCAAAACAGATTTCAGAAAAATTACATACCAAAGGGGCATTCTAGACTACATTTCAGTTGACATTTCCTTAAAGTAATAGTTATTGGTGATAAGAGTTTCTTCTTCTTGAATATCATTGGCTAAAATTAACAGCAATAAACAACAATCTGAGGCATAGAATGCTGCTAATCAGATTGAAATTAAAACACTAAGTCATTTAATTAAATACTCAAGCAAATCAGCTTAGACAGAAAGTCAGTCTGGCCCACCCCAAGGTAGCTGGGGTTGATGCCAGCTACAGACCTGCTCCTCAGCACTCTGAACCAGGCTCAGTGGCATTTGGTAACAATATTGGAGGTAAGAAACATTTCCAAAAGCTCCATTTTTTTCTTTTTATAATCTGACCTTTCTGACCGGCACTGAAATGTTTTGGATAAATGGCAAGGATATCTCCAGGTCCCTGTGAAGAAACCAGCATCTTTGCAGTTATGTGAGTGCATTAATTAGGGCTAAGTGTCTCCAGCATAAAAGGTCTGCAGAGGATGAAGAGGAACAAGGGGCAGAGTACCGACAGGAGAGGGAACATTGGTTCATAACTTACACTCCTGTGAAATGCATGACCTTTTGCTGTGGATATTGAGAAGTACTGTAGGTTTCATTCTAGGAAGCATTTCTCTACTGAGAGGGTCATCAAAGACTGGAACAGGCTTCCTAGAGAAGTAGTCAGTGCCCCAAGGCTGTGAATGTTTAAGAGGCATTTGGACAATGCCCTTAAAAATGTGCTTTAACTTTTGGTCAGCCCTGAAATTGTCAGGCAGTTTGACTAGGTGATTGTTGTAGGTCCCTTCCAACAGAAATTTCTGTTCTACTCTATTCTATTCTATTGTACTGTACTCGTTCTACTCTACTCTACTCTACTCTACTCTACTCTACTCCATTCTATTCTAGAGGAAGTTGAAGGACTTCACGGACTAAAATTTTCTTCATCAAACTTGCCTACAGATTGACCCTGATGGGTCAGACAGTTCCTTTCTTGGACATGTGTCCTGGCTCTCAGATGGGGCAGCTGTTTTCTGTGCCCAGGGCTGGGCAGAGCTTGTCCATGAAGGTTTAGCCCAAGACAATGTGCCCCACGTCATTAACGCTACTTTGAGGAATGGCACAGCAGCAAAACATAGCACATGTTTCATTTCACCAGCCTGCTTCCTGGGAATAGGACTCCCTCCTGCTTGCAAAGCACACCGAGATCCACACCCAGCTGCTCCCACCCCTTCACCTTTTCATAGCAGTGATTCCCAACATCACATACTGGCAATTCTGGGGCCATAACACTTACTGTGATTTTATCAGATCCATGTAAAAAGTATTTTTATGAGATAAAATTGGGTAAACAAATCAATTTTAATACAAGCAGCCCAAAGCAGAGCAGAGTGCTCGCCAGTGCTGGGGTTTTCAGTCCAAACTCCTATGCCAGCAGAGGCGGGAGGGGCCCTTCAGAGAAATGTGTTGCCTTTCAAGTTGTTTGATGTTTCTCAGCTGCACTCTGCTTTTACAAAACAGGCTTTCGCACACCAACAATCAAATTTGTCGTCTGCGGAGGGAGAGAAGCAATTCCCACTTCCCGTCCTCCTAAACACTCATCTTTTTTTAAACAGGTTTATTATGTTTCCTTTTGTGATGAGAAATGTGCAGAGTAAGAACAGCACAGAGCAATTTATGGCACATTGGCTGAGCTCTTTCCTCGGATCAAGGCAGCAGTATGTTCCCTGTGCCTCCCTCCCGGGAGGGGACCCAGCGCCTGCGCTCTCTGCGGGAGAGGGCTGGCTTCACACGAGGTTGCACATCAAGCGCTTCTGTGTTGCAAACACGATCAAGGCCAGTGCCGTTCAGTTCCCACGTCTGCAGAGGATGTGCCAGACAGCCATGCCTCCTGCTCTGCGGGGTAATTCTCCAGGGGAAACCCCAGAACGCAGCAGACCTTGCTATGCCAGCAGGAAGGCAGAAGAGTGGCCAGTTCAGCGGGAAGGAGCCTTGTAGAATGAGGTTGTGTCCCTATGTGCTTATCGCCTGGCTCTAACGGCTGTGACATCTGCACACACCTGCAATTTCTGAGTTTTCATACTGGCTTGCTCATATATTTTCTGTTCACGTGCTGTCATTTGTACGCAAGTCCTGATTTGGTGAAGTATATGGACGCTTAGGTGGCATGATCAGTTTTCTTATGTGCTGGTTTTTTTTTTTTTAATCTACCTATTTTTTTGTATCTATCCATGTTTACAATGCGGGTACATATCGCTTACACTCTTCTAACCTACCTGGTGAATGAGAAAGAATCATATCATTGCAGGAGGAGACTGCCTGAGACCATCTCCCCCAGGCACATGAAATAGCTCATCTACAACTGTGGCAACCCCTGCAAACAAGTTCAGTGTGTCCTCATAAGACATTTAGGAAAGGCTGCATAAATATCACAAAGTGAGATCACTCTACACATTTCACTCAACTTATCCTTATATCCCATTACCTGATTCAGGGCTGCGATTTCTTGTCTGGAAGTGCTCATAGTAGCAATCTTTAGACAGAAAAGGATTGGAATCCTCTGTAGTAATGAGTGTGTGGGTTTTTGAATGCTGTATCCACTTTGTTCATAGTTTGCAGGCAATTTAAAATCAGCTATTGAAGATATTGAGGCAGGCTCTGCCTATTATGTGAAAAGCTTTTACAAGAAAAAACTTACTGGGGGGTGTTTCATAGTACTGAATATCCATAACGTTAACCAAATACATTTTAAAGAATACTTTTTAAAGCTATCATATGAAGTATTGCCTCAGAATAATCCTGCCAGTTTGGAAACCCAGTGCAGCATTTAACTCATTTCTTCTAAAATGCTCTTTTAGCGCATATTCATTCCCCAAATCTTTTTTTAACAGGCAGCTTGCCTGGAAAGCCGTGCAAAGTACATAAACCTCAGAACAAGATATATAGTAATGCCCATTACTGCTTCCATACAACATTGCCCAACTGGTTTGTGAGCTCTTCACAGCAAGAATGCTATGCTGTTTAGAAAGCGCTCCCATGTTATTGATGTTTATGAATTATATAGAACAGCCGCATGTATCTGCCTGGTGATGTGCAGGTATGTGACTGTCTGAACCTTGGGATTCCAAATTCAACTGCTTTCACACAACTGAAGAATTCATTAAAAGGAGTAAAATTTAATTTTGGAAAACAAGCCAAATTTCAAGGTTATTACAAATTAAGAAGTGGAGGATGCTTACAATTGTTAATATTTCCATGTGTTCGGTTGCAGGTATCCAGCCCACTCAAAGAGAGAATGGACACATAGCCTCTCAAAACTAGGGACGCAATATATGAATTAAGAAGGATCAAAAATGCTCATTATAGATGAAATCAATCAAGGGAATAAGAGTCTTATTTGTTAAACCAAGCAGACAATGGTCATCTAGAAAATAGCTGCCCTTTAAGCACAAGCCTCCACTTCTGGGAACACTTCTGGATTTTACCCATTGTGTCTATGACTCTCCTGGTGTCACTGTTACCTCTCTATCAGAATTTCTATTTGCATTGCCTCCCAGTTTATTCTGCCAGGTATATCCATGCTGCTTTTGCATGTTGAGACGCTTATTCAATACCCTCCAAAGCATTCAAATCCTGCACATCAAAGCATCCAACAGGCAAATCCAGTTACTTCCAACTAGCATTTATATAACTAGATTTCGGAGTGGGTTCAATATGCAGAAAAGGTAGAAGATATTTTCAATGAATAAATTGAGGGGGATTTAGGTGCTTTATATTTATTTGAAATTCAATAGGCATGCTGTGTAATGCTTTCTCCATGAGCTTCCTAAATGTGCCAGGAACAATGCACAGGCTGAAAGCCATCATTTCAAGGTGTCGCAGGCTTTGTTCTGCTCCGAAAGCAGATTTCTCCTCATCCTCTGGATTCACTTCTATTTGCAATACTTAAAATCTAATACCAAAAACCCCAAACCTACCCTGCTACAGTCTGCAGGGAGCCATATGTCTGTGCTAATGGATAAGAATCTTAAAAGTGACTTAATTTTGTTTGCTGCCATCTGTTTTTCCCCAGTATCATTTTTTGGCTGCACCAGTGCAGTACAACTTGTATTGAATGAGGTTTTATCCACGTTAGAGTAGGAGAGCATCTCCCAGTTCCTGATCAAAATGCCTCTTGGACCATCTACTGCTGATCCTTAAAAAGTTCTGGACGGCACTACAGCAGCACTTATTGGTAACACTGGGAGCTCAGCTTCATCCTCACCCCATTCCTTCTCCCACCAGACTAATTTAACCTGCTAGCCAACATTCAGGGCTCAGGGTTTCTGCTCTCCCACTTGCCATTTGCCATGAACATTCAGCCCACACTGAAGGCTCTGCCTTACCTTGTGTACAGACAAATTCAAACACATCTTCCCTTCCCCAAAATGCAACTTCAGGTGCTACAGAAACCTTCTTCCCTGCAAAACAGCCAGGCCGCCTTTCAAAATGCAAATGCCACAGCCAAAGCTGCAGAGCATCTCTCAGGTCTCCCCATATCTGCCTGAATAAACCCCCCACCTAAAGACTTGCTCAGCCATTCAGCAGAGCCAGGCTCCTTGCTAGAATTCCCCCAGCCCCATCTCCACCTTTTCTGAGATGGTAGCCTCTGTCCCTGCACCTCATTTGTGGACACCATAGGGGTGGCTGCCCATTGGATCCATTTGCTGACCTTCACAGATCATCTTTACTCAGAGATGGCTCCTCTGGGATCCAGCACACCATTCCCGTTATTATGAAAGGAGCCAAGTTCCTGTTGTTTTTAACTCCCTCAGATGGAAACCAGACATGAAGGGGTGATATTTCTACCCCCAACATTAGCTTCTTCAGTTCAGTGTCCCTGTTTCACAGAATGAAGGAATAATTTCAAACTAATTTATCCTGAGTAGTCTTATATTTGTGGTAGCCCTTTTCTTGCCAATTTTTCCACTGTGCCTGCAGTTAACTGAACTGCTTCCCTTATTTTTGCCATAATTGCTAATTTCCCTGGTATTGCATACTGGATTTATGACTTTCTATAAGCATCTAGTAATGTCATGAGCCAGCTGAGGATCAGTTTTGTCCTCATGCATATTAAACCCAGCTGTACAGGGAGCTCACACTCTACCAACACTTGTTTTCTAAGTCAGAATAAGAAAACGGAAAGAAGCTTCTCTTGCTGTGTTTCCCCCAAACTCAGTGAGATCCTGTGTTGTTCAAATGGGAATGGGGAAAGATTGTAGGAAACCTGATCTGACTTCTGATTTCTGGAGGTCCTTTCCAACCCAAAGTCTTCTCCAGCCCCGCAGAACTGCTGTAAATGTAACTTCTCTACCAATTACACCAATTGGCCCAACTGCATTGCCGAACATCTGGCTCACACTGAGTCCTTTCTGGTGATGGATTTTTCCCTTCTGTGCTGCCCTTCACATCTGTCAGCAAATCCTAGGTCAGCCAATATTTCTCTGCCTTCCACTATTCCATGGGGAAATTTCTATAGCAGGTTGTGAGTCATTTTTTTGAGCTGATTTGCTGTTCCAAAAAGCGAGATTTGCAGATGGGCTCCCAACACATGCAGATGTCCAGCAGTTGCTGTTCATAGAAAGATGTTGTCTAGCTGTTTAGTGTTTCCAGGAAAACTGACACGTCTTGACAGAGAGCTGGTTTTATCTCCTTCGGCAAAGTCTCTAGGCTTTAAAGCCTTTTTGCCACATCCAGGTTTGTGACCTTTTCTATTTCATGCTCTGCTTTGGCCAGCTTACAATTCTCCTCAAAAGGCTGTCTACCTCTGCTGCCTTACCAATCACCTCCTTTTATTTTAGTGCTATATAAATCAGGGGTCCTGCGAGGTGTTCGAGATGCAAGGCAGAAGGGGAAACGCAGCCATCTATCCTTGATATCCCCGTGTTTATGCACAGAGACATCTAGGGCATTGCTTTGCTGAGCATAGGGGTGAACCAGCAACCACAAAGAATTTCATTGCTTCCCCTTCAGCCAGCACTTGGTCCCAAACCTCAGTCTCAAAGGCAGATGGGATTGTAGGGGATATTAAAACTTTCTTTGCTACCTGTATTACTTCTCATCGCCTGCTCATGCTCCTTCCAATACAAAACTCTGCAAATCTCCTCCCAGACTGCTGGCACTCCTGAGTAATTTCACGCTTGCTTTTATGAGTACAAACTCCTTGCTTTAATCATCTGTAACACTTTCTTGCATTAAAGGTGCTGATTAAACATCTCACTTCCAATAAGGTTTATTCCATCTTGGAAAACATCACCCTCAAGCACGTGCCGTACCTCTGCCACAGCCAGTGCACAGCACGGCGCTGGAGACCTTGACTTTCCTCACGGAGAAGCCAGTCTTCAGTCATCCCTGTACCAGCCTTCCTGGATTTATTCCTTTATTCAGCAGCTTTCTTCCGCTGAATCCTTTCAGCTACTTTTGACACCATGGGAGAAATAACGATGACATGAGCAGAAATAGGCAAGGGACAGAGTTAAGGTAAGGTTGCTTTATTTTATGGTGTAACATATGTAACAGTTGTAGCAAGCCTAACTTCTCATGGTGATTGTTTTGATGTCCTGCAAGGGAGTATCTGACAAACAAAACTGAATACTTGAGCAATTTCTGATTGCTTTCTTCCTAGGAAAAATTATGAACATACCAGTGAATTTCCCAATCCCCTCTGCAGTGATTCTTCCCAAGGTACCTCCACAGCAAAGGAGGAAGATCTGTTTGCCATCTCTACACAGCTCACAGGATGCCCAGGTTTGATCTCACTGCCACCTACAGCCCAGTTCACAATACCTGGATCACTTATGCAGTGAGTTTTCTTCTGTTTTCTGTCCTGGTCTAGGCTGAAAGCACTACTGCAACACAAAAGACAGAGTTTGGGAGTCTCCGAGCCATCATATCATGCCACCTTTCTGCCACAGCTACTCACTCAGATCTCACTCCACGGGCAAAACAGAGGGTCAAAGGATAAAAAACTTAATTTCCTGCTCTTCACAGAACAACCTTCTCACTTAAAGTTGTGAAAAAGTTGACCAGGTAGAACTCATAAGTCTTTTTTTTCCTCTGGCTGATCTTCCTGTAAGCATCAACTCTTGCTGAAGTAGTTGACCTCGCACACTTCACCGAGAAGTGAAGAGCCCTTCACTTCTTGGTAGGGCTGTGGCAGGCACCGTGTAGCCTCTGCTCACACTGGCTATGCCCAAGATGTGTTTTGTAGCATGGGTTGTTTTTAAACGGTTTTTTTTCTCTCTCTTTTAGGTTGGAAAAGCAGCCTCCACTCATATGTTGTGTTGATAAGGGAAGTGGGGTCTGGGCAGGCAACAGAGAAAAGAGATTTCTGGAGGAAAGAGTTGTAGGAGTTGATGGGCATTTTACACAATGCAACCCCAAATGAACCCTGAAACCATAAATATTTCTTGTGAAGGCCTGTGCACATCAGAGATGGCCATTGGTTGCTCATCAAAGCTGCCATTGCCATGGCAGCAGGCAGCTTCATGAGTTCCCAGCTGCTCATTCACAGGTGTGGTGGCTTTTGCACATGACGTCATGAAGTGGAAGGTTTTCTGTTTCAGGTGGCCATCCTGAGGGTCCTTGCCTGTTGTGTATAGAACTATTATTCACCACCACATCCCAAATGCCAGAACTGGCCACAACATCCTGGTTCCACATAGTGTCACTGTTGCGTTGGGGCAACAGTGCTTTGTGATCAACCAATGAAGCTATAGAGTGAATTGGTAGGAAAAATCTCCACAAAACTACTTTTTTTGAAGGAGTGAGTCAAAACACTTTGTTTTGCAGTGTTCAGAATGTCACATTTCTATTTTGCAATTCTAAATGACATTTCTAAATTTTACTTGAACTTTATTACAAAACCCTCAAGAAATTAATGGAGCTGTTACTTCTTTTCTCTCTAGACATTTTTCAGTGGTTTTGTTCAATTTTATTTTTCCCTCAAGCCCCAGGTACATTTAATGAACTAGCACACCAGATCTGTGGCTCTGTCAGAAAGTACACAGTGTGTTCAGTTTTGCGGGAAACTTAATTCAGCTGAAATATAAAACACAAATTTCATCATGGTGGATTTTTTTTTAACCACTAAAATGCTTTCTGATACCTTTTAGCAACGTGCAAAACTGCAATAATGAGCTGTCTGTATGGAGGTAACGCCTGCAGAAACAAGGGGCATGTCTCCTGTGTTCAGACAACCTGTGGAAGAGCAAATCCAAGCACTCACTGAAACTCGTCAGGAGCCGTAGTTCTTTCATTCACAGGTGGCAATCCAACTCTCAACAACATCGACAACTGGGAAACTCAGAAGAATAATTCAGGTCAGCCTCCCCCTCTATCAGCTGGGGAAATCAAACCATGTTTATGACTGCAGGGTCTCAGGAATGCTCTTAACCAGTACCCTAACTACATGCTTCACATAAACTTGGTGATATGAACGGCAATCCTGCAAAAGCCTGATGCAGCACAGCCAACACTACAGGCAGACAGCCACTGAAACAACTCTCAGAGCTGAAGAGGTTCCCTGGATTACAGCTCAAAAGCACACATGTCAAAAAATCCCCAAATATAGAAAAGGACTCACAGGGTCCAGAAGCTTCCAGGACCGTGAAGAAGTGAGAATTAAATCCCAAAGGTATGGGGTAAAGAAGCAGTATTTCAGTTTCCTTCTGTAGAAACTGAGAAATGAGTGATGACTACTGTTATGGTCCTGAACCACAGAAATGTAACAGCTTCATTTCACTAGGACACAGGTACCAACTGCTGTTCATCTTGAGCTAATGAAGAAAAGATTGGACAGATGGAAGGAAGATACTCAGTGGCTTAATGAAAGAAAGAAGGTGGGAGTAATGCCTCTGTTAATGAGAAATACCTGGGAGGAGCAAACTTGCAGTCAGTGGGAGCTGGTGGAGAAAGCTTGGGTGGAGAGGAAGACATAGCAGAGCTTTGCTCTGGCCAAGCTGGCTGTGATGCAGGAATAGAAACACCCAGGCAGCTGATGGTGGTCACAGGTTCATGTTATTGCTAGAGAGGACAATCCATCAAAACTGTAGCTCACATCCTCCTCACTTTTGACCAACAACATGGACAGTAAGTGCAAGGTTCACCCACTCAACATCCCATAAGACTCACTTATCTGAGAATGCTGCTGCTGCTCCTTCCACCTAGCAAGGAAAACACCTCCCTGTGGGAGCTTGTAGGGAGCTGGGGCTGGTCTAGCCCAGCTCCTGAGATTTCTGTTGCAGCCACCAAGAAGAATAGTGGGTCACAATGACCCTAAGGCTTGCTGCAGAGAGAACAAAATAAGCTTCAAATTTGGCAGAATGAAATGCCTCTTGCTATTTAAATCTTAATTCATATTTTAGGGAAAAAAAAAAAATAGCAGTCTTATGTTTGACTTGAAGTGCTCCTCCTGTGCCCTGACAGACCCTGACTTCACTGATTGCAAAACTGCCTCAGGCTCAGGCAGAGTCAGCTTGGCCAAGGCAGGCCAGGGTGGTGACAAGTCAGACAGGCTGTGTAGTGAAGGTGAAAAAGCTGCACAATCCTGGAAGACATTAGTACTTAATTGTCCCATTAGTCAACACCTGCTGTTCTACCAACACACACAACACAAGTAGAAATAGCTTGAGAGCTACCCCTCACAAAAAGGACCTCATGCTACTCACTGGGCCATGGCTCTGTACCATGCTGGCATGTGCTACATGCCTGAAAAAAAATCCTCCAATCCAATAACCTAAGAAAACCATCAAAATATATCCGGTCTCCAAAGCAGATGTCCAAGGTGAAGCCTTGTCAAAGACTGTCATTTACATGCGCTTCGCTCAGTTTCATACAGGTCTCTGAGCCTCCTGTCCCCTGCCCTTTGTGGTGCACTTGAGAAGGGCATTGCTCAGGAGCATCAAGCCTTGCAGACAGTGACCGTCAGTGCCCCGAGGGCACTATCCACTCTGACCTTTCGGCCTGCTGCGCAGCATTTAGTCATAGAATCATTCAGGTTGGAAAAGACCCTTGGGATCATCGAGTAGGTCACTTCCTCTCCATGACCTACACACGTGGTAAGACTATTGCAGTAGCAGTAGACATTTAAAAAAAAGCCTTCCAGAGTAAGAATTCTCTATTTCTTAATTCAGAAAAATAGGCAAAAGACCCTGAAGTTTTTATAACTGAATTCCAGACCATAACATGTGATTTAATATTAAAAGCGTGGTGCTATCAACTACACCACTGCAAATAAGTGCAGAGCCAAAGTTATCAGCAACCCGACTGACTGGCCAAGGTTGGCCAACTTTGTTACACTGGTGATATGTTTGAGGAGGAGATCATGCATCCATCAAAAAGCCCTGCTCAGGACCATGACTTTCCAGACAGCAGTAGCACAGGTACAATAACCAGAAAAGAGTTTTTCTCTGGAGATGCAGTCCCTTCAAATCCAGGGTCAGCTCCCCACATATCTTCATGTAAAAGCCACCTTGTTTTTTCTGGAGTTGACCTACACATTGTCACAGCATCACTCCTTCCTGCTGCCATCAGTCTTGAGTACAGGAATGCAGATATGGACAGTAAAACTTGTTTTGGAAAGAGCTCTTCTTCTGAAAGCTGCTTCTCAGACTAGCATCCTTCTCATTCCTCCTTCTAGCCCCATCTGGAAGGAGCTGCAGGTCTAGAGGGTGAAGTTACAGCTGCTACTTCTAAAATGGCAAACAAAATTGCATGCCATTGAAATGTCATGCAGACCCAAGTATATCATTATATTTATCCACCTACTAGCTCTGCACAAGAAAAAGGCTATGAAAAGGCTTTAAAGCTCTAAACAGGACAAAATGAGGAATCTCATCACAGAGTAAATCCTTTGGTCCCCTTCTGCTTTCAGCAGGTGGTACTAGATCTCTTTCCATAAGAAGAAAAGGAAAAGAAAAAAGGCCTCAGTCATCAGCACATCATTCTGTTAATTCCAGATCACACACTGCTCCAGATGTGGAGGTATACAAGGTCTTTGCTCAGAAATCCGGCTCTTGTTGCTGGATTTGTACTAGCATCTAGTGGGTGCCATAAATAAGTATGCCTGGTAGTACCCAACTAGCTTTGGGTGCAGAGCTGGGATTTGCATTACAATTTTTGTCAGTTGTTCCAAAGACTGGTTCATTCATTAACAGATGCTTTTGCCTCCTAATTATTGCATAGCGGTACCTGTGAAACAGCGATCCTGTTTGGTGGATGACTTAATACAGAAACCTCACGGCATAAAGAAAACAGGCGAGGTGTCGTGTTTATTAATGTTCAGTGGCTGCTACAGTAACTGCTTTTGCTGACAATACCCACACTTGCTCTGCAAGAATGTATCACTAATGCACGTCTGGAAAGGATCTCATGAAGCAGAAACCATGAAGCCAAGAACAGATGGGAACCAAACTTTCACTCATTGCTGCATTTTGAAATTGGAAATAATTTCAAAACAAGAACCCAAATGAACAAAGAGATTGCAGAAGCAGAAATGCTCAGGATATGGTACTTCCAGTCTTCACTTTGCAACATTCAAGTCTTCTCAGAACTGCGTTTACTCACCATGATTAGCCACCTTTTCTTTTTTTTTTAAATTAATTAATTACAGGAGAGTTAATGTAATGTACTCAGTGAATGATTCTGTGTATCGTTAAATATCCTCAAGGAAATTCTGGATGTGTATCAGTTGCAAAGAGGTCAGTGGGGTGGTGGGAACGTGTGTGTGTGTCAACTACAGCACACTAGTACAGACAGCTCAAGGAGTGAGACAAAAAAGAGTTTACTACTAGGAAGCAAGGACCATCTCTGTCCCACATCTTTTTAGGCTCAATCTAAGAAAAAGATGAAAGGAAATTCATCACACCCAAGACAGGAGATAAAGGTGGGTGGAAGGACTGACAAGCAAACAGAGAAGCGATTCTGGAGAAATAATGAACAAGAAATAAGTACGGTGAGAGGACTGAGGGAAACAGTTGTGAGTTTGATGAATCTGTAGAAAGCGGGCAGGCATGATTTATTGTGTCTTTCTTACCATCTGGGAAACAACTTTTGTGATTAGATTAGTTCCTCTCCCATCTTCTTACTTTTTTTGCTTGTAGAACAAGAAGCAAAGAAAAAACCTGAGGTTCATGGCTTTGAATTTCACCCTGCAGATGCATGGTCTGCTAGCAGCGGCTCACACAGATGATGCCCAGCCATGAATTTCAGGGCTGGAGATGGCCTTTGCAGCAGTCCTTCCCCCATGTGCCTTTCAAGGGGCATGAAAGCACCCTGGAAGAGAGGTAAAGCCCATGGACATCCCTAGAACGGGAACAGAGTGGGGGGATTGTACTGCTGATGAGAATTAGACCTTAAATTGCAATTACCGGTAGCTTAAGCAAAGTGCCTTTGCAGAGTGTTGGTTCTGCCCTCCGTGCAACAAATCCTTTAGGCAGCTTTGCACTGCCTGAGCTGGGGGTAACCTGGGCTTCAGCAAGGACCATACAATCACTCTGGTTTCTGCACTGACAGTGGTGAGCTGCTGCTATGACCATGAGCAGCTCAGAGATAACTGGGAGTGGAAATGCTGCAGACTGTCACACTGGTGGAGAATCACCACCTGAGAAAGCAGGAGCCTGCTCCTTATGCAAACCCAGAGATGAAAAGGCTATTTCAGTACATCTCATATGCACTACAGAGAACGAAAGCTTCCTGGACTTTAAGAGGAGATTAGGGCTCATCTTCTGGCTTTTCATTGGGTGATTGTAGACTAATACAGGAAAAATGATGGAAAAGGAATCAAAGAGAATGTGTGTTAAGTAATCAGGTAACACATCTAATGGAAATAAAAATGATGGAGACTAGAAGGGTTTGTTGGTTGGTTTTTCTTTTCATTTGTTCTTTACTGAAAAATACAAAGATAAAAGACACGCAATATCTTTGAGAAATGTGTGGCTGAAGTGCAAGAGCCACACGAATTACACAGCATCTTCTCTAAAGAGAGGAGACTTCTGTACAGAGCAACAACATGCTTCATCTTCCCGAGTTCTCCAAGCACTTGCTTGCACTTCTCAAATGTCCCTATTCGAGGCAACAAAAGCAGATTCCTACTTGCTGTTAACCCTTTTAAACAGATTAAGAAAGACCAAGGTGATTGGTCTTGAATCTGTCTGTATCTGTAGCTCTTCAGAAAGACATGGCAGAAGCCAGCCGGCTACCTCTGGTCTTTAATTCTTCTTCTCGCTTTATTTGCAAAACCTTTTGAAGTTCCTGGCAGCAAGTCCCTGGAGCAACTCTGTTCTGCTACATCAGAAGATTCTGATCTTTCACAGACTGTGACCAAAACACTCCTTCACTGAAAAGAAAGTAGGTCGTGATGGTTGAGAGGCTCAGCTATAGCCCTCTTTGGATCATCTGTTAGCCAAATAGTTGTCTAGTGCTCTCATACTGGCAGAAACTTCCCCCAACATCCGAATCTTTCAGTCTATAACATCAGGTGTATGTTAAAGAGACCACAGGGCCACAAGATGTCACAGGATGAACTATTTGCTGTTGCTTTTCTTTCTTGTCAGAAGTAGAAATTGTGAAGACACTTCTGATTAAAAGAATAAATTGAACAAAATACCCACTCTGGTGGGCTGACCTTGGCTCGTACCCACCTGTCGCGGTGGGTACCAGCCACTCTATTACTCCCTCTCCTTTACAGGATAGGGGGAGAGAAAATATGACAAAAGGCTCATGGATCAAGGAAAGGACAGGGACATCACTCACCAATTACTGTCACTGGCAAACCAGACTCCACTTGGGGAAATTAATTTAATTTCTTGCCAATGAATCATAGTAGGACAATTAGAAGTAAGAACAAATCTAAAAACACTTTCTCCCCCATCTCTCCCTTCTTCCTAGTCTCAGCTTCACTCTCCACTCTTCTACATCATCCCCCCAGCAGTGCAGGGGGACAAGGAATGGGGATTGCGGCCAGTTCATATCTCTTTGTCACTGCTGCTCTTCCTCCTTATACTACCCACCTGCTCCAGGTTATGGCCCCAACAACAGGAGACAGTCCTTCATGAACTTTGTCAAGATGGGTCCTTCTCATGGGGTTCAGGGCTTCACTGCTTCAGCATGGGTCCTTTCCATGGGGTGCAGTCCTTCAGGAACAGACTGCTCCAGTGTGGGCCCCCCCACAGGGTCACAAGTCCTTTTAGCAAACCTGCTCCAGCCTAGGCTCCTCTCTCTCCATGGGGTCACATGTTCTGCTGTGGGGCAAGCTTCCCCCTTAGTCACAGCCTAATTTGGGCATCCACCTGCTCTGCCATGGGGTCCTCCACCATGGACCTCCATGGGCTGCAGGGGGATAACCTTTGTCTTCACCAGGGGCTGCAGGGAAATCTCTGCTCCGGTGCCTGGAGCATCTCTTCCCCCTCCTCCTTCACTGTCCTTGGTGTCTGCAGGGCTGTTTCTCTCATATATTCTCACTTCTCTCCTGCCTGATGCTGCACAGCAGATTTTACTCTTTCTTAAATATGTTATCACAGAGGCATTACCACCACCACTGATGGGCTCAGCTTTGGCCAGTGGCTGTCTGGGGTGAGAAGGGGCAGGCATGAGAGGGGAGGGCTGAAAAAGTGAAGGAAACTGAGAGGCTCCAGCTCAATGCAAATGAGAAGGCAGCGGAGGGACATGCAGATGGGCAAATGTGACCCAAGCCATGGGCGAGGCTGGGGAGAGGGTAGAACACAACAACATTTGCCATGGCCAGAGACAAAGCAGCCACAAGGAAGATGCTCTGAGTGTATGGCCAGCACGTAGCCACTGAATTATTCTATTAGAGGCAACGGTTAAATCCCAATTGACGTCAGGTCCCAAAGCTACAAGTTGTTTCTTCATGACTTTAAACAGAACATACCCCAGATGCAATATGTATTTTTCCCACTGCTGTACTTTGTGTGCTGTTGCCGTTTCTTCTACCTAGTTTCCAGACAGGGAAAACGGTTCACATAAAAGTTGATTTCTTTTAGGAATGTTTGAGAGTGATAAAGGGAGGCAGTGTCTTTGTTCATGTTGCTGCAAGCACATCATGTACTAAAGAATGGTTCTTTTCTGTATTTACTGTGGAGAATTATGTGTTGTTTCGCCTTTTTTTTTTTTTTTGCCTGCTAAGCAACGAAAATTAGAGAGTTCAAGGTAACTTGTAAGGTCTTAAATTCTGATTTGCAGGAACACCTTGAAATGCTACATTTGGAAATCTAGAATACATTTTTTGGCTATGAGAAGCAAATAATGAATACTTGAGTAGCTTAGCAGCAGGGGAAGGATACCTTTGATACGGAATAGTACCCACCATATGGGGAGGAGCAAAATACTCCCTCTTACTTTAACACATGGATTTGTTTCCTTTCTGTTTTGCATTGATTTTGTACCGTGTGAATTCGTGGACTTTAATATAGTAACTATTGATTTGTACTAGTGAAAGAGAGAGGAGAATCTAGCCCCACCAGTTATAGACAAATAAGGCTCTTTTGGGGTTTATAGCAAAGTTTTCACTTCAGCATGATTATAAATGAAACTACAAGTTTCAATTGAAATACAGTTTTTTTCCAGGTTCAGACAGCAGAATTTCCTTACAGGGTGTGGCAGAGGCTGTTCAGCCACCCAGCCACCCAGCAGTGGTTCTTCTACCTATTTCCAGGGAACTGGAAAATCTCTCCTGAGCTGCAGAGGAGTTGTTTGCAGCATGGCTGCATCTTATATTCCTTGTGTCTTTTGCAGTGATCATATGACGAGCTCCAAGCAAGGCTCTCAAGCTCTGATTTTTCCCTCAAACCCACAAACTCAGCTTGCAGCACTCAGACCCCGGTTGCAGCAGTGGCTTGGCTTCTATTGCCCTGTCTCTGCCCCACTGCTGAGTCTGCCTGGCCCCATTTCTGCCTCCTGGGTGTCTTCTGTATCTCCAGTGCCCAACCTGGGAAGCACCACAGTGACTACTGCAGATGCAGGGAAGGCAGCTATGCAGCGTTAGCCAGGAGCCAACTGCACCCTGCTCTGCCCAGTCAACACCAGCTTCTAACGTCTGCCTTCAGACACTTCATTTAACCTTCTCCATCTAATCCCAGCTAAGCTGCTTTACCCTGATTCACTGCCAGTCAATGAGTAATTGGGTTTGTTGACAATCATAAAGGCAGAAATGCACCTCTCTGTGGTTCAGACACCATGTCTGATCATTCCTTCCTTCTGGCTGCTTTTCCTTTTGGTTTGTCCATGTGCACTTTTGGAGCTGGTGAAATATTCCTTAGGTAATAATGCCCAGGACTGTCACCAACAAAAACAAGCCAATAAATGCCCCTCAATCTGGCAGGGAGCGTGAGTCATTTGGAGGTCTGAGGTTGCCAGTGACCCAGCCAGTCTATCCTCAGCTGACACTGCTTAATGAGCTTCTCAATGAACACCAAGCCCACAGCATTGCTCAGGAGAGCACGTTATCTTTCCTTGATCCTTGATTCAGTCAAAAATGACTGAGGCTTGTGGAGCCTGGGGCCATTATGAGCACATCTGTGAGGATCTCCAGCTGGAGCTGAGTTCTAAATAGCTACAATACCCAAACTAATCCCCAGGTAAAGAGCAAGATTACTGCATGCCTCTTGGTTTTGTGGAGAGAAGGCTGAGCAAGCAACAGCTGCCTGGGTACTGCAGGCATCCCTCATTTAGGCACTGCTCATGTGTTAAGATGAGGTTGCTCTCCCGTAACTAAGCAGCATGCACGAGTAGACCTGAGCTACTGGAACTGTGCAGAAGTTTCCAGGTATAACACCAAAAAATAAAAACTGGCTACGTCTTCATACCAATCCCTCCCAGCAGCTGTGTCAGCCTGTGATTGCACCTCCCTACAGCCCCACTGGCAGCACTCAGCCAGGGAACTGTGGTGATGAAAGTGTCATCCCGGCAAAGCTGCACTCCCAGTGATGTGGCTTCTTTCCCTGGTGAGGCCAAGTTTTCCTATGCTTGTGAAAAATATAGCCCTGTTGAACTGTGTTCACAGTAAGTGCGCTTTGCAGGTATAATACTCCACAAGCCCAGCCTAAGGGAAGTGTTGGGAGCAGGGGTGACCCCAACATTGAGCAGCAGGAGGGATAGTTTGGTAAGCTATGCATGGCCAAGGTAATTTATCACACTGAAAGTGCCACATGAATAAAAGCAGATGAGGTAGCTTGTTAGGTCCCTAATGAAAAGGAGAAACCATTTCCAAACAGAGTGGCTGTGAAACTTTCTGGTCTCCAGAAAGCTCCAGAAAGTTCATAATGGGATGTCACAGAATCACAGAATGATGGGGATTTGAAGGGACCTCTGGAGATCATCTAGTCCAACCCTCCTGCCAGAGCAGGTTCACCTAGAGCAGGTTACACAGGTTGGTATCTGGATGGGTTTTGAATGTCTCCAGAGACAGAGACTCCACAACCTCTCTGGGCAGCCTGTTCCAGTGCTTGTCACTCTTGAAGTAAAGAAGTTCCTCCTTGTGTTTAGATGGAACTTCCTATGTTCAAGCTTGTGCCCATCATCTCTTGTCCTGTCACTGGGCACCACTGAAAATAGTTTGGCCCCATCCTCCTGACACCCACCATTTAGGTATTTATAACCGTTGATAAGATTCTTGTCTCTAGGCTAAAAATCCTCAATTCCCTCAGCCTTTCTTTCTAAGAGCAATGTTCTACTCCCCTAATCATCTTCATAGCCTTTTGCTGTACTGTCTCCAGCAGTTCCCTGTCCTTCTTGAACTGGGGAGCCCAGAACTGGACACAGTACTCCAGATGAGGCCTCACCAGGGCAGAGTAGAGGAGCAGAAGAACACTCCTCGACCTCCTGTAGTCAATAGCACTATAAATGACAAGATGGTGCATGGTTACTGTGGTGGGGCAGAATACAGAGTTCCTGCAAAGCAAGATCTCAAGGTAATCCCAAATGCAGAGGCTAAGCACAAGGAATGACTTGGAGCCTTGCAGCAAGGAGGCAACAATGGACCCCATCTCTCACCTGCCTTCTCAGGTGGATGGTGCAAAACAACCCAAGTGCTTGTGCATCCTCAGAGCTCAAGCTGATGTTACAGAATGGCCCCATGTATAGCTGTCAATGTGTGCTGGCATTTTATAGGGATATAACAGGGTAGATAAATAAATAGGGAAGAAGAAAATTGGTTTATTCTCAATGTGATTTATTAAGACATTGATTCTGCTACATCCAGCAGCACATCTCACATCCCGAAACACTAGGTGCTTGTGCTAGCTGCTGACCAGAAGTTATCTTCTGTACAGATATCTGAAAAAATATTAGTTCTTTTATGTCCCATGGTGCTGGTGTACTTCTGATTGATTGAGTAGATTAAAGCTGGATGAATAATTAATTAAATAAATCATTTATTGGAAGAATTTCTCTCCTGTTTTGTTTGCAGATTGGAGTGTGGCCCAAGAAGTATCACACTGATTTGACATTATTTCTCAGCTACTTCCTGACCATAATTGTAGCTCAGTCAGCGATGCTGACAGCTTGTTTCCAGTGCTCAATAGCTGCAGTCGTGTTGGCAGGGAGCAGTTCTGGCCGGTTACTGACAGTCTCAGCCCCGATGGACACAAGGCTGAGGTTTCATCCAAGCCAAGGTCAATGCCATGCCATAAGAAGCAGAGCAGAGAGATGAGGATAAGAGTATCAGGTCCACTGTTGTCTGGAGGGTGGAGGAACCCTGTCCTCTGGAGCACGGTTTTTCAGGGGATTGATTCTAATGTGGAAAGCCATCCTTGGGCTTCCAAGCCTAAGTATGTTGCTGACTGAGAGGACAGCCTGTAAAGCACTCATAAAGCCCTCTTGCCGTGTCACCACAGACCAGATTCATGGGTCACTGCCTGGAGAGATCAGGCCTACAGCCAATACCCATCCACTGCCCCTCCTGCCTTGACTCATGTGCAGGTGGAAAACCATTCTCCTCACCCTAATCCTTGAGTAGCAAGCCTTGTCATGGCCAAATAGAAATTGAGTTACCCATGGAAATGGTTAAACATATTCATTTAAACCAACTCTTTGCAAATATTTTCCTGTTCATTCTGAAATATTCCACACTCATGAGCATTCCTGTGAGTTAAGTCACTGCCTGGAATACCCATGCAAAAAGGTAATAACACAACCTGCTTTATAACATGCACATATGTTCAAGTCTTTGTCTCTGCAGCATTTTTCTAGCTTTGGAATTAAGATGGGAAGGGAACCAGCCAGGTGGAAAGAGGAAAAGAAAACCCACCCCCAAATTCAGGATGTCTTCTGACCTCTGATCACTCCTATTCCTCTGCTCCTTTGCAAAAAGACTAAAAAGCAAATTAAATGTCCACTTAATTAACATTTCTTTGGCCCTTCTATCTGAAAAAGATTATTATTTTTAAGCTATGTGATGCATGTTGAGTAAATGTACTGTAATTTGTGCACCATCTCTTAGAGGTTATACATAGCTAAAACATCCAAATTGCACTGAAATAATAGTCAGGGTCTTCTTAGTGCCCTGTTCCCAAAGGCTCACAGCAAAATCTTCAGCTCATCAGTGTTTTTAACTTCCTTTGTGTATTCGGTGTTATATCTTGTTATTTTAACAGAAGAAAAATCCCCTTTTAAAGCAGGATGTCAGTATTGATGGCACTGCAGGCACAGCTTTCTTGAGCTGGCTTCTGCCTAGGAGTATTCGGTGCGTTTTTTCAAGAATTAACTTGATGGATTTTTTCTTCCTTTCCCTTAGCACTCTTTAAATCAATGGCATCACACAAGTGGAAGGCAAAACTTCAAGATAATACAGAATTTTTCAACACCGTTATTATGAGAAGAAACATGCCAGCCACAAAGGAGTCATTCCGAAATTCAGAGCATTTGGGTTTGCTGAGTAGCAGTGTGAGGAGTATTGACTCTTTTTATTATATATGAAGATCATCTTCAGTGCAAGGATAAAAGCACAGAAGATAGGAGAAGATCTAGTCTCCAAAATTACCCAGGTTCTTTTGAAAACCATAGTTAGACTCCACCACTATGGAGTTACTCAGGGTGGGACTGAATTTTTACTGGTAAGAGCACATGAAGGCTAAAATACAATCTTATGCTTCGGGAGGAAACAATGTTAGCTTGAGTGTAGATCTGAAGGAGGTGAAAGGTCACCCAAAACTTAGTCTGCGCTAGCAAATCAGAGTCCAAGTGTACAGTTTTCCACTTGCCTTTTGCTGGGGCCAGGGTGCACCAGGAACCACTCCCAGGAGGCCCAGGGTCAATACCGGGCTGCCTCCTCCCTACGTGACCACTCGTCTACTTTATTTTACAGTGTTATTTACCCATATTTACTACTTTACACATCTCTGTGTGTATTTTTAGGCCATTTCCACCCATGCCTATTACTGCCTATTTAGTGATGCTGAATTTCAGCAGCTGTTTCACTGTCTGGGCACTCAGGAGGACATGGTGAGAGAGGATCTGCAATGCCAGTGGTTTGGCATCAGCCATCCCTATCACTTCACCCTGTGTTCCTTTCTCCCAGTCAGTTATGCCATTTTGAACAGCACAAGGCCCAGCAGAGATGCCACAGATCCCTTGCATGAGATCCCACAAGTAGCGTCCTTCTACTGTGAAAACTGAGCATTTTTTCCTATTAATTCTTTCCCTCTGCTAAGACAGCTATTACACTCAAGGACAGTACGTCCAGTATGTTACTGTATCAAGGTCCAAGGTTGTGCAGGTGACCAGACCCCTTATACACAGCTCAACATCCCCTTTTGCTGTGCTTGCATGTAAAATCATACACTGCATTTTTTATATTGAAGTGGCACCAGATGCATCCAGGTTTTTCTAACAGAAGAACCTTCGTGTCCAGAGGAACTTCCCTTTTGATTAGTGTAAATTCCTTTAAAACCTTAAAGGGAAAGTCCCGGCAAAAGCTTCCTGAAACCCATATATTGTCTATTATCCATCTTGCCCCACATTCCTTTGCTCTTTTTTGGAGCTCGGGCAGACTCCTAAGGCACGGCTTCCATCTAAAAATATGAAATGAGCGTTCCCAGGAATCTAAGCACTAATCAATCCTTCAGTGGAACAGATGTATTTTCTAGTAATAATAGTAATTATCTCGAAAAGCCCTTGAAAGTTTGACTGTTGTTTACCAGGAATAAATAGAAATGGAAGAGGAGCTCTTTGAAGTTATAAAGCCAGGCTGCTGCTGCTGTGCTCATAGAACCAGTTCTCTTCTGCAAAGATCTTTTCGTGATTACAGCTGCCCAAAAGATTACTTTAATAAGGATATTTCTACAAGACACAGGAAAGAAGAAGGATTGCAGATGTAGTAGTATAAGCCAGCTTTGGAAAAGCGGGACAATTGGTAATAGATCACTGCTAAATAGCTCACAGCTATTTGGATTTTGTTACTTGAATAGATAACTTACCAATAAGCCGACATTCCTGATGATCTTGGGAAACATATTACCAATGCGCCCATAAAATGCCCCCAGATCAAGTTACCCAGCAACAGCATAACTGTATTTTCTTCCCTCTTGGGCACATACACACTCAAATGTGATCCAACACCTCCTCCCTCCCACCCGCTAACCTGTTACAAATAAACACAGAAAACAGGGGTTCAAAAGCACAGAGGAAAGTCAGTCTAAACCATAATCATTACAAGAAATATGCACAAAGCTTTCATTAATTCAAATACAGTTAAGAATTCTTCTTCAGGGGAGCTTTAGATATGGCATGACAGGTCTTTCCACGTAGATCATCAGCATGGTTGAAATCTCAGATAGCTGATAGTTGAATAGCTCAGATTTATAGCAAAAAAAGGTTATTAATGCTCCAGGCTCAGAACAATGTTTTGAAGACAGCCAACTTTTGTTTTATCTGAGTCATTCTTTTCTACAGTCATTAGGATTCCAAGGAAGAAACTTTGTAACCCCGTGGCTGTGCTGCTCCTGCAAGACAACTGGCATAGAGAGTGCTCATCATCAAACCAAGGCCTGTTTCTGTGCAGAGAACACAGGGATCATCCCTAAACCTTAAATCCTAAACCCAGCCTTCACTTTCTTATACGTGTTTTTCAGTCACTATAGTCCCTTTTAACAGCAGTATCACCTTCCCCACATAGCATCATACCAAGTGCTTTATACACACAGAGAGGAATGAGGGAAAGAAATGTCATCTTGGGTTAAAAAAACCAAACCTCAGTAACAAAAGCAATTATGGAGAACAATAAAAAGAAATCATGTGAGTAGACCCACAATATAAAAAATGTGCAGTCTAATCCAGGTAATTTCAAAGCTGGTTGAACTTTTTCCATTGGTATGCATTGGACCCAAGGCTCCTGTTTCTGGCTTGGTTCTGTGGCCCTGAAGTCAATGGTAGAATTTTCATTAAACCCTTGTGGGAGCTCAGGGTAGTAACTGCTGTACATAATTTGACTACAGATGCTTAAAAAAAAAAAAAAAAAAAAAAGAGTTAAAGCCTTTTTGTGTGCAAACCTTACAGATTCCTGGAAACTATAATCTTTGTTTACAATCTCGTGCAATTGGTGTCAGAAGGCAAATAAATGCAAGTCTGAGTAACAGCACTCTCCCTTACTGCTCCACTACTCGGACTAATGCCATTCCCAGAAAAAAGGGGAGAAAGCAGAAGAGAAAAGGAGGGCTCTGGACCAGGGCTGTGCAACACCTGGGGTTCAGCTCTGCTTGAAAACTTGCCTCCGTTTGTTGTATGCAACTTCCTCCTACTCCCCAATTATTTTTTGTTTTATTCTCAGCTGCACACAATTGCGATAATTCCTTCCGCAGGGAGAAAAGCGAAAGACATGGATTTCAAAAATACAGCCCTTGTGCCGTGACTTTGTTTGAAAACTCATCTAAATTAATTGCCCTTTGGCTTGGCAAAGCTGCACAGCTTTGTGCCTTTCCTGCCAAAGAAGAACTTCATTCAGGAACCGTCATATCAGACTGAGGGATATTAAGGGGAGATTTGCGCGTCACTGTGAATTTGCACATTTCTCGGCTTGCAGGCATCTTGCAGACACGTTCAGGTGGCTGTGGGAGGAATTTCTCCAGCGAGAAGTAAACACAAAGGTGTTGGCCTCTCTGGGAGATGGAGAGCAGTTAACTTTGGAGCTAATTACAGGGAGGCTGACAGAGGCTGACAGATGCATTGTCCTGATGAAGGGCCTGCCACTGATTCTGCTGCAGGAGAGGGAATAAAGCCTCTCTCCTACTCTCGGCAGGCCCGTGACATTGGGGAGCAAGATGACAAGGATGTCAGGACTTCTAATTATACACCAGGAACCTGCGAAATCAGAGCATTAAAAGTGTTAGTTAAAAATAATGTCCCAAGGTGAAGAAGTGAAGCAGCATGAGAAGAAAGAGTGCAGTGCTGGGAGTGGTTGGAGAGGAGGTCTTGTGCTCATCCTCTTGCTGGTGGGGTCTGGTGGGTCTTCTCACCATGGATTCACAGACCACGAGTATGGTTTTATATCTGCTAAAGCCTTACCTACATTTTAATTTCAGATGCGTTTCCAAAACCAGTTTTAAACTCAGTTTAAAGCCACTTCTGTTGAAAATATTGCCAGTATGATCTAGCCCAGCCCATTGTCCTCCAGCCCAGAAGAAAGCTGCTTTCCTGTAAAGAGAGCAACAGACATTTACTGGTTAGCCTCAGACTTTGGAGACCTGTACTCAGTTCCCACCTCTGCCACAGACAGACCAAGGCAAAGCACACAGGCACATCTAGAATTAAAATGTATTGCAGACACACTTGAAACCTTCTGCCTTAAAAGGAACTTGTGCGTATTGAGCTTTTGTCTGAAAATCATCTGGCATGTTGATGTCACTGAAATCACCTTGGAGAAGTGTTTACTGAAAATCTACCTTCATCCTCACCAAGGGATGATCCACTAAGGGAGATGCAGTTATGACAGATACTGAAGTGCTCCGTGTCCCTAGAGCAAGACTAGTGGGCAGCTCAATAGAAGATGAAATGTTGACCAAGATCTGGCTGTTGCTGCGGTACTACTGGGCTGTACCAGTGCTGTGTACAGCCAGACCTAGGAGAGAAACTGCACAGTGCTGTGACGCTTGGAGATGCTGGGCTATAGCGCATGTAGCTGTGTTTTGTGGATTCCCTCATTCATCTTCAGATCCAAATTTTCATTCCTCACCAGGGCAGAGTAGAGGAGCCTGTAAATCATTTGATATTAATTGGACAGGAGAGCTGCTGTCCAAAAGGATGACCTAACCAGCAGATCACAGTCTCATTCTCTCGTCTGGTTCAATATATCAAGTACTCCAACATTTAAAGCAGCTACAAGCAGTGGAAAGGACAGAGAAACTCTACCTACCAAAACACTGGGTTGGTGGCCCTCAGGTGGGACCCCCTTTCCAGGACATTGTCCATCTCTCAAGCAGTGCTGGGTCCATCCCAGTATCTCTGTGCACACTGGATACTTCACCTCACCATCACCACTGACACAGAGGTGATAGCAAGGCAAGGTATCTAGTAGGGTTTTGAACCCACTCTAGACCAGCCCTAAACGCCAAAACTGGGTAATTTTAAATGTGTGGGGCCATTGCTTTCCACCTGGCATGGCTGGTCACCTTGCAAACTGGTGGCATCACAAAGGCTAAAACTGGCCTGCATGCAGGAAAGGCACTTTCATTAGAGCAGAGCATCCCCAAATTAAAAGGTGCTGCCATCATATATCTGGCCCCTGGTTTTATCAGTGCCCGCAACTCCAAGCCAAAATGAAGTATTAGGAGGTAAATCACCTCCATACATTTCTCCCGGGCACTCAGGAAGACAAAGCAATTTTAAGGAGGATCACAAAGAATTCCTCTCCCTCAGTGGAGGAATTCTATTATCTCTCCTTGTGCTCTAGCATAGCTCATCAATATTAAACCAAATAAATAAGAGAGATGGGAAGAGAAAACCATACAGAAGCAGTCAGGGCGCCCAGATTGCACAGAAGCACAGCACTCTGCCTTGGCTCTGCAGCACATGGCACGTTGTACCTCTGCAGTGGTGTGGCTGTTGCCCCCATGGAGACAACAGCACAACTCATCTTCTCTGATGGATGTTGGGCTTTCTGAAGAGAATTCCCTCTTTTTTTTTTTTTTTTTTTTTTTTTTTTTTGAGGTATTTGCCACATTTTGTTATTTTCTAAGGTTACAAATGCAGCCTAAGGTGCACAGACATATCAACCTGTCACCCCCTGAAGAAATGCGTAAGTGGTTACTGATGCTCTCATCATCTCTCGTTCTGGGATTATTACACTTCATCTGCTTATTCATAGTCACCCCTTGAAGGATCACAGAATTTGCCCCATGAGTTTCCAGAGACAACTTTGAAAATGCCAGCTAGCATGAAAGGAGAGGAAATAAAGCTTTTATAAGAGTCTGAGCCCCTGAACTGTGCAGGCTGGACAGCTAGAAGCCTGCAGAGTAGGAATTCCTGGAAGAAGAAAATGTCCACACAGAGCACTGAGTGCTGCCTTCAGTACTTCTGTGCCATGAAGTGATCTCAGACACTTTGATTATGGGAAAATGATGAAATGTGCACATCAGCCAGTGCCCATCACTTTACAGAGTAGAGACACTGGCAAGACATCGACTGAAAAACTGTCCAAAAGTGTCCAACTGTACAAAACCAGCAACAATTTTCCAGGGCAACTTGAAACACCAATAATAATCAGCACAATGTGCCCCTGGAAGAACAAGCAAATGGCAAGGGCTGTACTGCAGGGTGATGTGTGCCTGGAGGCAATGGAGTCTCCCTCTTTGAAGGGCTTTAGGAACAGCTGCCAGGATTTTATATAGTTGTTCCATTTTCAGGGCAGTGGGAAAAATTGTATACGCTCTTGAAGACCCTTCCAGC
This sequence comes from Eurystomus gularis, assembly GCA_013400335.1. Classification (NCBI taxonomy): domain Eukaryota; kingdom Metazoa; phylum Chordata; class Aves; order Coraciiformes; family Coraciidae; genus Eurystomus; species Eurystomus gularis. Next base: position 12,554 of record VZZY01018746.1, on the reverse strand, counting down.
CCTACGATCCACATCTCTGTATTCCATACAGCCCTTACATGTGCTACACCTCGAATATCTCTGTGTCTCTGTTCTTTCCAGGGGGGTGTCACTCCTCTCCACAGCAGAAGGGCTTGGAGGATGCAAAATCAAGACTATTTTCAAAGGACTCAGCCACTACTTTCTTGAGAGTTATTGATAGCATTGCATAAGCATCTCCCACATTGCTTTTGCTACTTATAAGGGGTTACAGTCACTCCGGACATTTGTTGCTTAACTCTGCACACACCTTACACCCATACACAGTCAAGAGTAATCACCAGCATGTGCCAGGCTTCAGGCAAATGGAAAACAACATGTGATTGTGCTCTGACCATGCAGGAGAAGGGTCTTGTTCCACCAGTCTCAGAACCATGACAAAAGCTGCTGGAGTGAACGGGGTGAAATAGGGGCTTGCAATAAAATTGTCATTATGCATGGAAGGACAGTGGATCAGAAATTATAATAGAAATTGTCTGTTCTAATGAGAAAAGGGATGGATGGTGGTGAGCAAGAAAGAAATTTCCAAGGAAGGAAAATAATACCTTGTGGAAATTGCATGAGGCTTCTCTTTGCTCAGAGGTGGTAGAGGCTAAGACCTGACAGTTTCATCAGAGAAATTGTTTAGGAAATGACAAAGAAAACATGCTTCATTGTTCAAATGTCAAACTGCTCATGTCTAGAGAGAGAGCATGCATTCATCAGCAGCAGTAGTAACCACTCCACAAAGAATAAAAAAATTATCATAGATCTGCCATGACTCAGATGTCCCTGCTTTTCTGGCTGACGATGCTACACAAGAGAGGGAGGTTTGTATTAACATTTCCTAGAAAAGCGAAGTGATGGGAAAATACAGGGTCTAGAGAACTAGTCTTATGAGGAGTGGCTGAGGGAACTGGGATTGTTTAGCCTGGAGAAAAGGAGGCTCAGGAGAGACCTTATCGCTCTCAACAACTACCCAAAAGGAGGTTGTAGCGAAGTAGGAGTCAGTCTCTTCTAAGTAACAAGTGATAGAGCAAGAGGAAATGGCCCCAAGTTGCATCAGGGGAGGTTTAGGTTGGATGTTGGGAAAAAATTATTCACAGAAAAGGTTGTAAAGCTCCGGAACAGGCTGCCCAGGGAAGTGGTGGAGTCACTATCCCTGGAGATATTTAAAAGCCATGTAGATGTAGTGCTGAAGGACATGGTTTAGTGGTGACCTGGGCAGTGCTGGGTTAACAGTTGGACTTGATGATCTTCAAGGTTTCTACCAGCTAAAATGATTCTAGGGTTCTACTGAGCATGATAGAAACCCTGACAGAAGAGAAAACAAAGCGTTTCCCAACCATTAGGTGAAGAAAAGGCTGTGCATGACCTCAGTACAACAGTAAGCAAGAGAGATGAATCTGGGGTAGCTGACAGCTATTGAACTGGGGGAGCCATGAATAGACAGGAGGATTCAATCTAAGAGTTTAGGGGAGCACTTACTGCTAAAGCAGTTTATTTTGTGGACAGCAATGGATTAAGACAGATGTGCAGGAAAAATATTCTACTGCAAGCAATTTTTCTTTAAAAGAACAACTACTGTGTTTTAGGTAGAAAATGAACACAACTAGGGGAATCATAGAATTATAGAATCATAGAATAGTTTGGGTTGGAAGGGACCTTAAAGATCATCTAGTTCCAGCCCCCCTGCCATGGAATAGGAGGAGGATATGTGCTGTGTTGAGAATAAACAGGTTTGTCGTGATGCATCTAGAGAAAAGTGGCAGAGGAACAATTCTCTGCTGGAGGTGAATCACTTACAGGGTTTGGTGGAAAAAAAGATTTCTTGCATGACATGCCTTTTGGTTCAAGCTTCTTGTTCTTTTATATTATTGTCTAAAAACTACATGTTGATCACACAAATCTTGTTCATATGAGATACTGCAGCTGAAGCACAAAACTAGAGCATCAGAGGTGAGGTCTTCAAGACTGAGGTTTTTCTTTTTGCCTTTGACTCAGTGGGATGAATGGATTCCTCTGTGTCCTGCTTTATCAGCCCTGCCACATCCAGACTAAACTGCTTTGGGTATTTGTCAATCAAATCTTAGGAAGGCAACCTAGGTCAATAACTAAGATGACAAATTTAGGCTAATAGATTAACACAGTTAACTGTGAAAGATTGCAAAAGCACTTTGTGCCACTAGGTGTTCAAGCAATAAAATGACACATGAAATTCTGTGTAGATAAATGTAAAGTGATGCAAATGGAAAAATATTTTGAATTTTGCTTGTATAATGATAGACTGTAGACTATTACCAACCAGGAGAAAAATTTTTGGTTTGTAATACATGGTTATATGAAGACATCAGCTTGGTGCAAAGAGTACACTGAGGATGGTTAGAAAAGGAAAAGAGAACACAAAGAAAACATGCTATGTTAGCACATCAAATACAGCTCTGATGCTCTAGCTGAAAACTAGTATCACATAAACTTAATATTGTAGAAATGGAAGAATTAGAAGAGTGATGTGATGATCAAATATGTAGTAAGGTTTCTGCATAAAGAATTTCTGAATAGAAAAGGACTTCAGCCAGGGAGAGGAATGACTAAGAATATCTATGCCAGTTGTCTCAAAAATAACAAGCAATTTTCATTAAGGTGATCATCTCTGGTCCAGCAGCTCCACAAGCCACAAGTAACTGGAGTCTAAGACAGCATCCTGGGGAAGCCTGACTGAATGTATGGTCCTTCCACCCTTCCTGAGGTGTTCACTATTGGCCTCTGTTGGAGACAGGTTGCTGGGCTGGTTAGTCTAACCTGCCTCAGCTTCTCTTACATTTTTTGGATACTTAGGCCACAAATACAGCTATTTGTATCCCACACAATGTAGTGCAGCATTAGTACTTCTTACCTCCCGTAATTCCTCCTACAGAGACAATACAGCTCCTCTCCCATCTATTTTTTAGGATCAACAGTATAACAGGGCTCTCAGATATGCTCATTTTTATATTGCTTCCAGGTGGAAGTTATTGCCCCAGGTGTCATAATGTGAACCAACTCCAGCAAGTGCATCTGTCACAGTGCATTGCGAGCCACCTGTCTCCTTGCTCCTTCTCATACGCTACCCCCCAACTTTCTTAAGAAAGTCCTTAAGATGGACCTTAAGAAGGTCCATCTGCACTGCAAGACACTGACATACCTCAGTCAATTCTGTAATATATACATACACACAGTACAGAATCACTGGCTGGGCCCATACAGCTCAGCACTGTGGTCTTGTTTGACCGAAAGGCTACAATAACAGGAGCTGTTCTGCTTGCAGATGGTAATTTTGTTTGCATCCTGAAGACCAAGGCACATGAAGATCTGCAGTTTATAGCTCAGCCTGCAGTGAAAAGGCTGCGAGTTTCCCCTTGCTATGCTCAGAAGCTACTTGCATATTCTACATGCTGCTCTGATTACTTATCAGTGGTTTTTACCTGCATGCAGATATTCAATCATCTCTTGGCTCTTCAAGCTTCTAGGTCAATGGGAAAAAAAAGTCAATGAGTCAACAAACGAATTCAATTTATGCACCCTACAGATGAAGAATAGAGGAGTACAGCAGGTCCTGAGAAGGAATGAAGATTCAAAGAGGAAAATGACAGCAAGGCATCTGAGATGTATACAGCTTTGTATTTATGGTCGTCCAAGATGCAATCAGGTAAGTAATTTCTGAACAGGGCTGAGTCAGCTGGTGAAAACTGCTCCATGCGGTTGCTAGTAGGCTGATAATATGGTGACATGATTCACATTAGAAAATCTCTCATGCATAAAACCCAGTACACAGTCACCTCAATTGCCTCAACACAGCATTTTCAATGCCCTCAGTGTCCTACCTGACCTGCTCTCTGGAAACACACAGGACTTCATAGAACCTATGCTATATCTACCATGCCGTGAAGTCAATGGTCTCCATGGGTAAGCTTTAGATGACCAAGTCATTTCAACCCAACAATGTTTAGGCCACTGAATCAAGCCACAGGCTTCATATTTGTAACACAGGCAAGCATTGCTAATGTCTATTTTCAAAGAAACTAGACACAGAATAAGTGAGAGTCAAGGCTTACACAGCGAATGAATGGTGAAGCTAGAAAGGGCTCTCAGCTTTCCCATCATGCCTTCCCTTCCTTACATATTGGCATTGTGCTGCACCACGCACACCACCATGGCTTGCTTTTGGTCTGAATACACAACAGTTGTGGTGTATCTATCAGGTCAGAAGGACTCTGTAAACCTCTGCCCTCAGGTTCAAAGCCACCCTAATTAGTGGCCTGTTTACCTGAAAGAGGACTTGGGGCTTTTTAGTCTGGAGAAGAGAAGGCTGAGAGGGGATCTAATTAATGTGTATAAATATATGAGGGCTGGGTGTCAAGAAGAAAGGGGCAACCTCTTTTCACTTGTGCCCTGTGACAGGACAAGGGGCAATGGACACAAGCTAGAGCACAGGAAGTTCCACCTCAACATGAGGAGGAACTTCTTGACTGTGAGGGTTCCAGAGCACTGGAACGGGCTCCCCAGAGAGGTTGTGGGGTCCCCTTCTCTGGAGACTTTCAAGACACATCTGTCTTGATACACATTCCTGTGTAACCTGCCCTAGATTCTATGATCCTGCTCTGGCAGGGGGGTTGAAATCAATGATCTCCAGAGGTCCCTTCCAACACCTAACATTCTATGATTCTATGATTCTATGTGCTCAAGTGTTCTTCTTGTATTCAACTGTAAACACAGAATTATTAAAAGGTTCTCAAGGATTTGAGATAGTAATTAAAAGAAGAGCGTGTCTGCTTTCCAAAAGAATGTTGCGAAGCTCCTTGGCTGGAATGTTACTGTGATTGCAAATTATCATCTCTCAGGCTAAAGATACAACAGAATTCCCACGCATCTCTCGCTAAGACAGCTGTACCTTGCCACGCACAGGGTACACAGCCACTACTTGACAGACGTTGTACTCTGAGCCATGTGGAGAGGAAGGCAGTAAATTTGCAACCAGTGTCTGGATAGTGAAAAAAGGATAGACCTGACAAACCAAACATGGTGGGAATAGGGTGCCTTTCCAAGATCCTTCCTGCAGATCCCACTATTTAAATATAAAATTCCCAATGGGGAAAATGGAGATAAATTTTTTCTTAGGGAGAAAAGAGTTATAGGGAATGGCCAGGTATGTACAGTTCCAGGAAGCTGTTCACTGGAAACAGCCAAATTAACAAGAAAGTCAGTTTTTAAGACACTGAAAAACTCCTCTGCTCCTCCTTGGATAGAATTTGTTGTGTCCTTAGTCTGCTTAGTGCGCGCTAATCCCTTGACTCATTTGTAAAGAAAATAGTGATATAAACGGATAAAGCTCTCAGGATAGCTGCTAACAATCATGTTCCAAGACAATTTTCTGCTTCATTAATACTCTAAAGCTCATCAGCATTTTTTTATATGATCTCTGTATAATACTTGATTTTTCTGCCCCAGAAATATTTGCCTGGAAATATTTCTGCTGGACCGACACCCTGACATTTACTTATACTTAACAATTAGAATATATTTTGCATAAATATTTCTGCTAGCTGCAGTGGCCAAAACTGAGTGACCTTCTCCCATGCTCGGTGTTTCTCTAGCACCCAAAGCTGAAGGTGTCTGTGTGTGAGGTGAAGGACAGTAGATGGAAGATGGGTGCCAGGGCAGATGCAGTTGCAGCAGGTGGCAGAGGGGCTGCAAACGGCCACAAGCCAGGCAGGTGGAGGCTTCACCAAGCCCCTGATATTGCAGACAAATTGAGGAGCTTGAGCTGTTTTTGCCTGGAATCACGATTCGGATCTGCAGATGTCTCTGAAGAAGACACACAGCTGATATACCTGCCTTTCAGAGCACACCAGACATGGGTCTACCAGAAACTGTGAGTTTCTGTTAAATTTCACTACACAAATTTAAACTTACTGTTGCATTGCCCTCCCCAGCAATTTTCGTAATAATTGGTATTAAATTCACCAGCTCTAGGTTTCCTGATAATAAGGCACATTAAAGGAGGGAAATACAGCATCGGTGGTGGTTCAGCTGTTTCATCCTTGGCTTCCCACTGAGGTCCTGGATGAATATCATCTGGTCCTGAGCGTTACTCTTCATTTTGCAGATTTCTTCCATAAGATTTTTTATCAGCACTTCAGTTTGGGCTGAAACCTCTGATGAGTTCCATGTAGAGGTGCTCCCCAATATACATTAAGATGAACATAGATAAAAATATTAATCCAGTTTTTCTGCAATGGCCTTATGTAAGTTCTCCTTATACCTCAGTCTTCTATGGGCTTTACCACACTTGGGCAGGGCTCTTGTCCTGAAGTTATGTTATCATATATAGTTATTTTGATGCCTTTTGCAAGCTGTTCCTCAAAAACTTTTAGCCTGTCTTCTTTCACTTTTAAAAGAACAGAGTTTAGACTTGTCACCACATGGAGAGTGCTGGGGCTTTAAGGTCCTTGTAGGGTGCCCAACATAAGTAATCTCTAAACATACACTTGCTGTTACTTCCAAAAGGGTCTCAGGTCTCCAGGAGAGCAAGACTGAGCCACAAAACCTAAAGAAATAGTAGATGGTTTCTGAAAAATAACAGAGAAATTTAGAGATATGGAGTCTCTGTTTTTTCTGAGATGTTGGTAATTCTTAGCTGCATTTGTGTTTGTACACCTTATTTTTTTTTCAATATCTCCATATTAAAAAATATTTAACCCATTTCTACATTCAGTGCAGGACTATTGCTTCTCTGGAGCCTTTCTGAAGGCAATGACTCCATTAAACAGCACCTTCTGCTACTAAATGTTATTGAAATACCTGGTTCATAGTACTGCAGAAAGGTCAGAAAAATATTAATGTCTACCTCTTAAGAGCCTTGCAAGGAGGAAATCATGTGGGCTGTGATAATACCACAGGAATGAGACACAAATGGGTTCAAAAGCTATATAATGGGCAAGATGTGGAAAGAATATTGACATTTGCAATTAACTCTAAGAAAAATCTTAGTGAACAGAAACATCTGCTATTTATATCTTTCCATTTACATTAGAATTCATAATTTCCATAGAATTTGATCAAGAACATAATTTTCTTTTTTCAGCTTCAATTCCATTCTCATCTGAATGACATGTACCCCCAAAAACTGAAATGAAAGAAAGCCCATACAACCCTCTGCATCCTTTAAAAGGCTCTTTCCACTACATCCACTTCAAGGAAATCCTTCTCAAGGATTTCTGAGACAGCACAGAAGACTCACAAGTTCTGTGAACCACAAAAATAACTGATATAATTTATGCATTTTTAGTATTTAATAGTATGTTTTGCTCACCGGAGCAGAAAGGTATTAAGTAGATCTATAACAACAAGTCAAACAATTGGTTTGGCAGCAAGTTACACTAAATTCAGGGAAAGCGCAGCAGTGCCCCAGCCTTTCTTATTTGTGGTTACAGCTAGAGCGAGTTAAATATTGGAGTTTCTGCTACATAAAACCATTGTCTCTTCTGATAATTTTTTCTTTTGATTCATAAAGCAGATAAATTTTCAAAAGTTCCATCTAGGTAGAAATTACTAAATGAAGTAAAGTTTAAAAAAAGAAAAAGAAGCCAAGAAATGCCAACCCATTTTTGCCATTTTGAAGGGAAGATACAACTTTGATCCTGGGACTCCCCAGACTGCCCTGTAAAACACAGAGCCTAGAAGTCCTGCGTATCCCACTCTGCAGAGATATTAAAGAGGGTTCCTACATCATGAAGCTCCTTCCTCCAGTGTCATAGCAACCTTGTCTTCAGATCAGCTTAATAAACTAATCTGTCTCAAAAGCAGTTGGCACTGCTCTGGTGGGAATGCAGTGGGAACATTACAGTTCTGATAATTAGAAACTTCCAATTAATTTCCAGGTTAAATATATTTGTGTGGTCATTATATATCCATTTGTTCTCCTCCCAGCACTGCCTACAGCTGAGAGATGGGAAATTAGAGAGCTCCAGGATGCCAGGGGAGCAGCGCTGCTCCTGTTTTCCTCACCTTCAATTCAGCCAAAGCACATCAAAATCAACATGCAGCACCAGAAACTTCCTAGCTTGCTCCAGCTGCAAACATCTGGTAAAACACCGATAAGGTGAACCAAAGGTCTTCACATCTGGGAGATGTTCAGGGACATTCAGCTGAACAAACGTACAGAAGGGATTCGGTTGCCTAGATGTAAGCATCTACTGCCATTTCAGGCTTCTGTGGGGTCTGAATGGCCCAGACAGACATGGCACAGGACCTGAAAAGTGTCTCAGCACTCTCTGGAGGTCAGGCAGGGTGTGTTAGGGTATCCTCAAAACCTTTAGACAACTCTGTTAGGGACCTGAATCCCACCTCGGTGTCCACCATGGTGTAAGCTGGATAGCTCTCTAGTATCTGATGACTCAATTTCCGTTGACTATGATGGGAGCTTACCCATGGCACTCACAAACAAATACGGACGTGTAGACACCTGAATTGTAGGTGCCCTAACTTCTGAAGTGAATCCCGCTTTATCTTCCAATATTAACTGGAGAAGCACTATTTTTCTTGGTGTCCTTACTGGTTATTTTCTGGACTCCCTTATCAACATGCTACCATATGTTTGGGACGTTAGACAATTCCACATATTAAGAGAAGATGAGAGCTAAACAAAATGTAAAGCATAGATGCACATTTTCTCCTTGCATTCTTCAAAGGAGTCACAGTGGCCCAAAGGTACTCCTAAATTTATTGTAGACATGTAGGGGGTTTTTTCAGCCTAGATTTCTAATGTCAGAATTTGAAAATTCAACTTTTTGTAGTTGGATTTTATGCTATCCCAAGGTAAAAGCATAAAAATTACGAGAATTCTATTAGAAAACCTGGACTGACCTAGTTTTAATTATGCTTAGAAGGCATTAGTTAGAAAAGATGACATTGTAAAAAAGATTTTGTCCTCTAGAAGTGAGATGTTTTATGGCATCAGGCTACTGTTACCTGAGGGTCTTGCACTAGAGTCAGAAGCTGTCTCAAACATGGCAGGAAAGTAGGAGAGAGCACTAGACCAGAGAGGAGAAGGGCAGTTGTCATGGGTAAGGTGGAAACTTAATAACACACTGGACACCTCTAAATATAGTTAAATAAAATTAAGTGGAGGGATAAGGCAAAAGAAGATTGCAACTGAATTTCATTATTTCAAGAACACATCTCTGGTTATGTTACGATGAGTTGTTTCTTCAGAGAGGTGAAAGGAGTATCTGAGAGGACTTGAATACGGTGAAGGCTTCAGATGTCCTTGCCCTGTATAGCAGGACAATTGGCAGTCTCTGGATCTGCTGACACAAACCCCTGTCAGCTATAATTAAGGCTCCTGTTCTTTCCTACCACCAGTTCTATGTATTAAGTTCCATTCTAATTTAATTACCCTTATTGCAGCATTTCTTCATTCAAAACAAATAGCTCCTAGGAAAAGTGCTTTCAGGGGAACACAGTGGGCTTGCTGGGGTTTTTTTTTGGCACTGGTAATTGGCATTTGCAGTAAGCATAAGGAAATCCCAATTCTCAGTGCCTTAGGAAGATAATGAAGATTGTACAGTTCTGAGAAATTAGAAGGGAACTGGAAATTTAAAACAACTTTTACAAAAGAAAACAGCAAACTTAGGTTAGTTTTTGTTACAGGCAGTAAATGGAAGGCTCACAGACAAGCTAAACCCGTGTAAACCAATTTATTTCCTGTGTTAATGTTATTTATGTGCCCCACAGCAGCATCTGAAGCCTGGGACCCCCTTGTTCTAGTGCTGCCCAAGAAGGTTACCATAAATCATCTGCACCACCTAGAATGGGAAACAAGAGCTTGATTAAAATTTCCCTTAGGACCATTTTTTTTCTGATAGGAATTCAAATGCCTGCAAAATCATCTGGGTTTTAACCCAGCTCTGAGTATTTCAGATGGGGGAATGAGCCCAGGCAGCTTGTGCCCTGCAGATACCTGTCCTTCTGCTGCCAGGAGACACTGCCTGGTTTGAATTTAAGGGCTCTGTGCATTTCCCTGAAGATCCTGAATGTGTTTTTTGTGCAAGGACAGTGTCTGATGCCTCTGCAATGTGCTGGACCTGGTGCAGCTTACAGGATTCTGTTTACATACATCAAAAAACTCCCGTGTGCGGACCTCCTGGGTACCACGTGAATATAGACATTTATTTCTGCTAGGTAAAGCCTTTTTCTTACCAGTGTGGCACATCATGGAGTACGTCCCTTTTACAATCATTTTACCAAAGGAAGCTGAAATACAGAGCAAGTGAAACAGGAGTTTCCAAAAGAGGATACAACTTAAATGTGCCTGAAGAACACCAGAAATAACTAAGTCATGATTACAGAGATGACAACAAAACCAAGAAACATCATCTAATGAACAGTCAGCCTTGTTTGGCTTTTATTTCTATGAGAATAAAAATTTTTGGAAATTCTGTATATGCCATTAATTTTTTATTTAAGAGGCATATGGATAAGATGAGCAAACTGGGAGAAAAATACCTAGAGGACAGTCTTCTCAGGAGACCCAAGCCCAAGCAACTTATGTTCTCAATCCTAAGATTTAGAGCCACTAATTATTTTGGGTGTTATTTGGACACCCATGCAGACTAGTTGAAAATCGATGTTTGCCACTTCTTGTCAGACAGCTTCTTTTAAGAACTTTTAGTTTAGCAGCCAAAAATGAAGTCACACACATCTCCAATTGCTTTTGGAAATTGAGTATTTTGTAGAGTTAGAACAAAAAAGGTCCACAAAGTCCATTCTTTCATTTCCACATCTTTTTGAAAAGCAGGTTGGTGAATGCTCTGTCTTGGTACAATCTTTTCAATATCTTTAATGCTTTGTGTTAACCAAGGAAGCTGGGTAAGACAGCTGATGCCACAGACCTTTGTGCACATACCTTCTGGGCCATTCGGATTTGAGACTGGATCACACAAACAGCTCCTTGGAGATGAACAGAGTCGAGATCCACAGTTCAGCTGCTTTTACCTACTGAAATAACTGCAAAGAGCAACAACCCATGCAGGGAGCAGTAAAAACTGATTCATCAAGCTCTGTCCCTGCATGTTGCTTAAATCCCCCAGGTTAGCATTGCCCAGCCATGAACATCATCAGCCTGCTGCTAATCCATATTGCTGCCATTTGGAGTACAGTAATACAACCAGCTATTGATATTTCCTTGAATATTATACAACTTCCTGACAGTGTAATCCATCACTAGAGTGAAAGCAGATAATTTCTTGGGAGCACATTGAATTCCTGTATTTAGTTTCCTTTCTGGTTAAGCCCACTTGCCGGTACCATTGTATTGCTGCCTGTTCTTTGAATCGCTGTTTATAAATTGCTCTGTGTACAACTAACTCTTGCATAAAAGGCTTCAACAATAGCAATATACAGTCAAATGCACATAATTGCTTTTACAAAAGGAAAAGAAATCACATCGAGGAACATAAACTTCAGTCCCTGTGTACTGCAGTTTGAAGTAGATTATGCCCTATGGCTGATAATGTACTTCAGTTATAATCATTATGAGTCTACTAAATAAGAAGCCAATTATTGTTCTAACAAGGCATTCATTAGTAATCTCGATGGAGATCATATAGATGGTATACAACAGCTGGAAGTGGCAAAGAAAAGCAGAAAAGTGATGAGATGAAGGCACAGGTATAATAAGTAGATCTGTAGCCCTTTTCAAAGACCTGGCTTTAATTAGGAAGAACAGCAACCTGCCATTGGCAACACACGCTCCACCTTGCTGGGTTTCTGACAAGTGTTGTGCTTTCCCAAACCCTTAACGTGGGAGGAAACCAAAGAGCACAGCTCCAGAAAAGCCACCGTTGCAGGCAGCATGACCTGGGCTCTGTCCTCCAGTCCAGGCACGCTCCAGCTGATGGCACTTGTGCAAGCGTAGCACAAAGGTGCCAGGTGGTGCTGGCAAATTAGCACCATATATAAATGGGACAGGCCATGTGAGAATTTTTTAAGCTAAGCAGTGCTTTCATTTGTTCAGGTAGCACCAGGCTGAGGTATCAGCTTCCTGAGCTCAAAGTGGTGCTTGAACAGCAGACATGTTTTGGATTTAGGGTGAGAATAATGTTGATAAGACACTGATGTTTCAGTTGTTGCTCATCAGTGTTTACACTAAGTCAAGGACTTTCCAGCTTCTCACACTGCCCCATTAGAGAACATTATAGCATAAAAATTTGCAATTGCAATGTAGGTTTCCTTCCACGTTAAGAAAAATTATTGAAAATAACAAGATGGGCTGCCACGACCTTCTGGGAGATGGGTTGTCAACGCAGCTTCCATCTCACAGTGCCACTCCTCTGCAATCTGGGGACTGCTTTGTCATTTAATTGACAAGAAGTTTGCATCTTTATCTGCCTAAGTTAATTTTCCAGACAAGCATTGCAACGTGAAGAGAAAAGAAAGGAGTGAACCCACAGAAGGCTCCAGCACCTTCTGGACCCTTCCCAGAGCCATACAGATTGGATTGTGCAATATGCTGTTGT